>JARFJB010000056.1:0-268093 GCA_036346205.1 Vesta saturnalis
ATTGATTTCCTAGAATTGAGATAACAATCTATTTTTAGAATAACGGAACAATAGATAGTCTTTGTTCTTTCATGTGGCCTTGAAAGCATAGACTTTGAACCATCGACAATGCATCGTCTTTGTTCTTGATTTCCTAGAATTTCAGAAGCCATGACTCAGCCGAAACAATAGATCGTCTTTGTTCTCTCATGCGACCTTGAAAGCATAGACTTTAAACAACCCCTTTGTTCTTGATTTCTCAGAATAGGACGTGCCCTTGAAACATGCATAGACTTGCTTGAGACTGAGGGCAATGACCTTCAGGATAGTCAAAACCTAGTAACTTTTCTGGTGACCTTGAAGCGAGGGACTTAGCAGGGTTGCTACCCTTGAAATAGGCAATGTTACTAACCTGTGACCTTGAAACGGGTACGCGTACGTGCACGGTGAGTTAGGATACACGTAATTTATATAAGAAATATGTGTCCTACATATTACAACGTGCTTAAACTTGTTAAATACCTACTGTTGACCTTGACTATAAATATAATATGATGATGATGATCAGCTCCAAAAATTTATATTTCCGCTAAAAGTTTGACCTTGAAAATTATATTCTTAGATTTATGATTACCTTGCAATTTCTATTTTTAGCTTTTCACCTTGACCTTTTATACTTCTAAGAAATATGACACCACCGTAGGTCAATAACCTTTGACCTTGAAAACTATTTTAGATTTATGATTACCTTGCAACTTCTATTTTTAGCTTTTCACCTTGACCTTTTATATTTCTAAGAAACCACCGTAAGTCAATAACCTTTGACCTTCAAAACTATTTTTGATTTATGATTACCTTGCAACTTTTAGCTTTGACCTTGACCAACTACATTTTAAATCTCCCGCTTAAAGTTCGACCTTGAAAGAGCTCCAAAAGCTTCCGATTTCACCACCAGAGGGCGAGTGACTCAAAATTTAAATCCCCACCACAAGCATGCTTGAGACGTGGAGCGCGTTCTGGCATAACGAGAAAACTCACTTGACCTTGAAATAAATCCCCATAAGATTTACATGGGTGACCTTGAACTGGTCCAGGATCGGCCTTATATGTCTACTTGCTATGGAGCGTATCAACTATATATCTTATTTTGAAAATTCTCTCGCCAGCATCAGCAGTTTGATTATCTGCAAAGTGCCACATCCGCAGTAACATTTGAAATCGGTTTCTTGCCATTACCTTTGGCGCTATTTCATTTTTGTAAAGAAGGTTGATGCTCCAATAATTGCTAATAGCAGGAAATTTTGCAAGCCCCATTCATAAAATAAGGCCAAACAATTTTTTCAATTCGGCGATGTTTGTATCCGCCCATTTGTTTAGGCGACTATGACGACTAACGTATTTTTCGTTCAGAATTTGTGAAGCATATAAATTCGTTTGTTGTGTTATCACTTCAAAAACATCATCATCGACAAACAGTTGAAAAACTTTTACAGGTTCGTCGGTAGCAACTAAGCCTACATTTGTAATTCCTTCGGAATATAAAAGTGCGAATGATTTTTGTGGTATATCATCACCTGTTGTAATTTTATTCCAGGTCTCTGATACATTTTCAATAATAGATATCTCAATATTTTCTTCAATATTTTCTTCACTTGGCAAACTGTTGACTTCAGACTCTGACGAACTTGATTCACTGTCACTGTCATTACTATCCTCACTTGAAGAGTGTTTAGAGGAATAAAATTTCCACGCAAGAAGTTCTGATAAATCGTCCATTTTCACAAAATTACGCACCCGTTCAGTAAAGTGGTTAAAAACGTACTGAGATAACAATGCGATTTGTATGTATTGCAATTTAAAGTTAGTAGACTAGTTTTAACCTGTACGACCGCCAGCCGTCGTGGCATAAACATTGAAAACACATTTGTATCGAGCTAGACGACAGCGGGTCGTCGTACTTTTTTTTAACATAAACATTATATTTGATGTTTCGAGTTCCGCAAACGAAACTCGAAATAATCTATTTGGCACACATGTTATTCCTCTGTCGTAACGTAAAGATCCGCAAATTTTATGGATCCGGATATCGGATCCAAAAATATCCGGATCCAGTGGATCCGAATACCGGATTTTTATAGATCCGGATCGAAAATCCAAAGGTTAAATCCGGATCTACGGAATTGGGGGTTAAATCCGGATCCACGTATCTACGGATTTTTGAGTTAAATCTGGACCTGCATTACTATTAATTTATATAGGATCCGGATCTAAAGTCTGTAGCTGTATCCGTATTTGAATAAATTCCTGGAGGAGATTACTAGAAATTTCATTTACTGATCCAGCTATCACCATTTTGAGATTCTGATGGATAAATTGTATAGGTATCACAAAGTTACTGCTAGAAAGATTACTTATTTTCGTCAACACTAAGACTAACCTAACAGTAACAGCTTTACTTATATGGATTTGTTTTACATCTAATTATGTATCTAATTATATACAAGTCTACTTCTGAAATAGGCAAAAAGCTTTCATGCTCGTTTGGAAATAAAAAGTCAATTGCAGTATTTTTGGAACTTTCTATTTTTGTATTCTCTTCACTAGTGTCAACTTTCTCCACAATCCTTTTTAAATATAAAATACCCAGCTTTTGAATGTCTTGGCATACATTATTTTTGTACCGGGGATCCAGCAGTGAAGTAGTGTCAAACATGGTTAAGTTTTCGGAATTAAAAGAAATCTTGTCCGTAACTCGTCTTTTATTACATTTTTAAACGCTGCAACACTAATGTTGTCTAACCTATTATCATTTAAGAAGTTTCCTAATAGTGAATGTATTAGTGGTTTAGCCACTGACAAGGTGACGCAATTTTCAGAGCTTAGAACAGTTGTAGCCATTTCAAAAGGCTTTAAAACGTCTACTAACTGTTCCATAATAATCCAGTCGTTTTCATTTATACAATGGGATGCTGCAAATTTTGTAGAAGTAATAGAACGGTCACTTAAAACCGCTGTAACAGCTCGTCTCTGTTCTAATAGTCTATCAAACATATAGTATGTGGAATTCCATCTCGTGTTATTTTTTTGTACTAATTTATGAGTGGGAAGTAGCAATTGATTTTGAATTGTTTTTAATGCGTCTGCAGCTAAATTTGAGTGATGAAAATGTGAAACAACTCCGCTGCACGTTTTTGCTAAATTTACTATTTCCTCGATTTTAAGTCCCTTATTTACACATAATTGCAGACTGTGTCGAAACAAGGAACGCTGTAAAATTGTCATTATTTAGGAGGGCAGCATTCGTTATATTGGCTGCATTATCATGTACCACGGCGCAAACTTTTCCATTTATTCCAAACTCTTGGATATAGTGTTTTAATTTTTCAGTCAAATTCTCCGACGTATGGCGTTCTGACATTTCTTGAGTAGCTAAAACGAAACATTGCATTTTCCAATCGCTGTCGATGAAGTGTGAAGTTACAGTTATGTAAGAGACCGTGTTATGTGCAGACCATGTGTCTGTGGTCAGAGCAATGTGTTTCGCATTTGTCAAAGACGAAATTACGTTTACCTTAACCCTCTGAGTCACGAATTTACAAAAAAATAACTGGTACTCTTAAAATTTCTAGAATAAGTAGAAAACATATTAAAAAGTAACACTGTTTAGTATTTTTTTTTATTTTTAAAATTTTTAACAAAAATAATTAGGTGGTTACCCATTGTAACCACTATGAATGTACAGGTATACAACTACAAATATTGCCATGTGGAAACTAATATTGTAATTCAAATTAATAATACATTTTAAGGAAAAGTTAGTTTTGAACAGAACTGTATGGACGATTTATTTGGTATGAAAGGAAAAAAACAGTTTTTATTTTCATTTAAACAAAGGGCCACTTTGCAAACACTACATTCCCATTTGGACCGATGAACTTCCTCCTTGGTAGAACAAAATCCACATCTTCTAGATGTAGTTCGTACTGATAAATGCTCCGCCTTATTGAATCGAATCTCTTGAACTACATTTGTTTTGAATGAATTAATTTTCAAAGAAGATTTTCTACCTCTTCTTTCAAAATTATTATGAGCACCAATTAATCCTGTCGCTATAGCTAATTGGAACTGTTTGAGTGTCATGGATTTTTCTTTATAGACAAGAGAGTTAAAAGAAAAAATTACAAATGCGTTGACTATAGTTGTATCCAGGAAATGAAAAAATATTCTATGCCACCACTTTTTGGATTTTCGATCAAGGCAGTAGCAAGCTTTGAGCATATCTGCTTTGTCAACGTAACCTATGTGTATATTGTAATCAAGCACAGCTGGTGGACAGGTAACTTTTTCGGATGTACCATCTTTCAGCTTCCTGTTTACATCATTTATTTGGGTTGGATCGTGAAAATTTGATAAAAAATTAATGCCTTTCTTATCCATCCACTTTAGCGCAGTAACGCCAGTTCTAGTCGACAACCAATCCCACTGCCCTCTATCCATTTCTTTGTCGCGACGAAATGATTTGGGGAAATCTTTTCTCCTCTCTTGTGTTGTAGCGGCCGCTTTTATTTTTTGTAGTTGGAGGTACACCATAAGCTCTGGTGAACTAAAGTAATTATCAAAAATAAAGAGTAGTTCTTGCCAGTAAGTTGTCTGCTAAGTTCTTTTATCACTCTCATTCCAAGTTGCTTTTCAACAACTTCATTTCGTTTCCCCTCATAAATTTGGAATTGCGAAACATATGCATGTTTATCTGCTCTCACCCAAACCTTGTAACCCCGTTTAGTGGGTTTATCAGGAATACATTGTTTGAGCGTACTTCTTCCCTTGAAAGGAATCATTGATTCATCGATTGACTGGTGTTCAGATGGATTGTAACATGTTCTATAAGTTTCGGACAAGGCTGTTAGAAGAGGGCGCACTTTGTATAGTTTATCGTAATTCTCAGAATTTCTGCCTGGAGCATTAAAATTATCATTAATATGCAAATGCGACAAATACCAACTGAATCTATTTACAGGCATCGATGATGAAATAAAAGCATCCCTATACTGGGGAATTGCGGACCAGTAATCTTTGTACGAAGGTAATTTTTTAATTCCCATTAAAAGATTAATACCCAGGAAAATTTTCAGTTCCTCTTTATTGGTAGGAACGTTATTATTTCCACCATTCTTTTGGGTACAATATAAATTTGTTTGATAAACTATTAAATCCAGCAGCTCTTCAGAAAATAACTGCATAAACACATCCAATGGTTCAATAGCTTCAATGCAAGGACCAACGTTTTCCGAAAACTCTTGAAATTTTTGTGGATGATATTCGTCCAGCCAGAAAATACCTTCGTTATATAAACGTTCTGCCAACGGTGTATCGTCCTCATCATTTTCCTGGTCCTGCTGTAGAGTTGTCATTTCAACATCATCAGATACAACTTCAGTGGTAGGAATATCTGGATGGGTAGGAATATCTGAAATTAAAAGTTGTCCGCAGCAACTACATAATTTCCCTCTAGGTCACCAATGTCATCACCTTCCTCACTATCTTCTGACTCGTTCCCAGAAGGAATTTCGTCAAATTCTTCCCACATTCTTTTCAAATGTGCTACTCGTTTTTCGTAAGTTGACATCCTGAAAAAAAACCGCAGCTATGTAGGCACGAGTTTCATAGTGGTATTACAGCATAACCACCAATATTTTTGTAGTTTTAACAAAAAAATATTAAACTTTTATTGCATTTATTATTTATTCTGTGGTTACATACCTTACTGATTAGTCCTGTTAAAAATAATAACACCAAAAAGCGATTATTTATAACTAAAAACAAATCGAATGTAAACACGCCTGACAGTTCGTCTCACTCTACGCAATCCAGACTTTGTAATGACAACTTCAAGGAGCTATAGTATTCAAGATGAAAACTTCCGTTACAAGTTAATAGATGGCACCATTAGCGACATCTTATTCAAAAATATTAGTGACATTGATGTTTCGATTCATTGTAGAATCAACTAGATAGGTGGTTTCACAGTGAAACCGCTGTGACTCAAAGGGTTAAGTTGGTTATAATTATATAGCAATTGTTTGTGTAATGTTTGTTTTGCCGGAATTTTGTAATTAGGTGCTAAATATGGTAAAAGTGCTCGAAACCCCGCGTTACATATAAGATTCAGGGGCAGCATGTTATCTGCTATCATATTACGTATAAGGGTGTTTATTTTGTTGCTTCTTTTATCTATTTGTTTCTTGGTGAGAAAAAAGTTTGAAATTTTTTCCTGACTTCTACTTGACTTTTACTTGATAGGATAGCTGATGTTTCGAAACCAGTAGTCTCTGCATCACTTTCCTGATCTGGTGATTGCCTAGCTACATCAGCATCGCTGTTGAGGGAAAATGTCGGTGAAATGGCTTCGCTGATGCTATAAAGCATGAATAATAAATATCAACGTAAATAAATATCAAGTAAACTTCTTTTCGAAATTGTTGGATAATTCTTGGTTTATCAGTTCAGTTATGAAGTAAATAATTTCAACATCGTTAGATGCTAATAATAGATTAAACCTTTATTTTATTAAGTTTACGTACGTTTCTGGAATTTTTGAGGTACAATCACCTGTTTCCCTTCATTAGAACATTTTTAAAGTTAAAAATATAAAATATTGAAATTATCATTGTAATAAATCTTTAACAACTAGTATTACTTAAGGAATAACATTATACTCTGGATAATTATCCTTACTATGAAAAAGAAAATTCTCAACAATTAAGTAAAATTTCCTCCATTTAATACACCCCGTATAAACGGGGTAATCTTTAACCCTCATAAAATGATGAGAACAGATAACTTTTAAAATTTATACATAATGGAAAACTATAATTCTATTACATGTGCGTATTTCAAAAAATTGTCATACATTAAAAACGTTTTCATGAGAATTTTCTCTTTCATAATATCGTTAATTATCCAAAGATTATAATGTAATACTAGTTGTTAAAGATTTGTTACAATGATAATTTTATATTTTCAACTTTAAATTTAATGTTCTGATGAAGGGAAATAGGTGATTGTACCTCATAAATTCCCGAAACGTTCGTAAACTTAGTAAAATAAAAGTTTAATCTATTACTAGCATCTAACGATGTTGAAATTATTTACTTCATAACTGAACTGATAAACTAAGAATTATCCAACAATTTCGAATATATTAATTATTATTAGGGTCAGAAGTAAATATACAAAAAACTCGATTTAGGATACTACACTCGCGCATTACTTAAAGGTAAGCAAAAAATCTCACTAGTACAAATAAGTTCCGTCTTAGGCTAGGCCTCCACTTGCGATTTGTAGTAGCGCGATTGTTTAGTCTCAGCTGAAATAAAATATGGCACTGTATAGGTTTAAATGCGGAGCATCCACTTGCGACGAAAACACGCAGCGATTAAAAGATGCAACTGGTTCTATTTTCCACGCGACGCGACTGTCGCTAACCAGAATGAGTCACTAGTCATGTTTATGGGAATGCATCCACTAGCGACTGTCTAGTCGCGCTGTCGCAGGTCTTTAAGATACATCGTTCCGTGTTCATATTTATTTATATCCAATTTTGTTTTGTAAGCTCTGTCAGGATGGCTGACAATGAAACAGAAAGTGTTAGCGAAGTTAGTATAAGTGATGGATTATTTGTAGATGTGATTGATAGTGATATTCTCATAAGCGAAGTTGAAAAGAGACCAGCTCTTTATAACAAAGAGCTGAAAGAATACAGTGACCGCAATGTAAAGGAGAAATTGTGGGCGGAAGTTAGTAGTCAATTGATTCGAAACTGGAATAATCTGACACCGAAAAAGAAGAAAAGTAAAGGTAACATATAATAGTATTTATATAATTTAGCGACTTCTGCTTTTTTGATGATTTCTTTTGTAGGTCTTATATCCACATAAATTAATTTTACAATTTAAATAAATGGTACCAAGTCATTGGCACAATGAATTTCCTAACCTACAAACACTTAAAAACCACATTTTTCACTTGTTTACTTGGGAAAAAGTTTGTACCAACCACTTGGTACCATTTATTCAAACATGTTGTTTGTTTACATTGTACGTAGCATCAACATAATAGATTTAGAGATAAGACCGACAAGTTTCATTATCATTTTTGCTAATATTAAGTAGTGTAGGGTAAATTTATGGAACAACATTACCGTTATAATAATTATATTGTAGTTTGGTTAAACTTTATAACCTACGACGTTATAATCTTGATACATCTAACACACAACTACATAATAAATTGTATCAGACAACACTACTGGTTTAACAGTTCACTAGAGCATGTCATATTGCCAAGGCACGGACCCATGTGGGGAAATAAAATAGTCTGCAAAATAGTCTCTAACTCCCGTACCTGTAGAATCAGACCGCACACCAACTTGAGGTATTCCCTCTAAATTACACTCGTAACATTCATCTTCAAAACGTATTCCATCTTTTTTCCTTACAAAATTGTGCAAAACACAGCATGATTTTACAATGTCATCTGCTAAGTTTATTTGTACATCCAAGGGCCGATGAAAAATTCGCCATTTATTGGCTAAAATGCCAAAGGCGCATTCCACCATTCTTCGTGCACGGCATAGCCTGTAGTTGAACACACGTTTTTTCATTGACAAATTTCTTCTAGAATAGGGTCTAACTATGTTTTTTGACAGGGTAAAAGCCTCATCACCCACAATAACAAAAGGCATTGGATTGCCTTCTTCATCATATGGAAGAGTTTGTTCCAGAGGAATATTTAAATCTCCAGAATTCAACTTTGCACCTAATGCGGAGTTTTTCAAAATATTAGAATCTGTGTTGGCACCATAGGATCCCACATCTATTGCTATGAAGCAGTCGTCTGCATCCACTATACCTAGTAGCACAATAGAAAAGTAATTTTTGTAGTTATAAAAAAGAGAACCAGAGTTAGGCGGCTTAAGTAATCTGATATGCTTGCCGCCGATAGCGCCAATGCAATTTGGGAAATTTGCCCTCAGATGAAATACTTTGGCAATCTCTTTCCATTATTCTTCAGATTTAGCTGACATGTACAGTAGGGTGGTGCGAAAAACTATTTTTGGTATGTTTCTTTTTGGTCACTGCGGGAAAGTTGCTACTAAGAAAGACAATGCTTACCCTATTTTTACTTTAATCAAATTCGAATTTTTTGTACTGCCCCAAGGCCACTAAATATTATTGTAGGAAAACAGATACCCCGTAATTACTAAATACTTCTTTTTTGCATGTTTGTTTTTGGCCACTGCAGAGCAGTTGCTGCTGATAAAGTTAATTGTTACAGTAATTTTCTTTTGAACAAATTTGAAATTTTTCTACTGCCCCAAGATCTCTAAATATTAATTAAAAAAGCAAAAATCCCGTAACTACTACAAACCTTCGGCAAATAAATCAGTAAGCGTTTAAATGAGCATTTTATTTTACCAGTATTTAAAACAAATGAGAGTTATTTAAAAACTTTACAATCAGCCATAACCACAATAAATTATAACAACTTATAATCCTTTTTTGTATTAAAAACTGGCATCCGTTTACGGGACTCAAGTGTTGTTTTAATTAAACCGTCCCTTCTATCTTCATCACATAGAGTCGCAGCAGCCTCGGTAACGAGTTTGACAGATCTTTCTGTAGCTTGCGTGTGGCAAGGGTAAAGTTTAATTTGTGGCAAAATAAGATCTTCAATTAAATTTGGGTCTTGTATGCACCTGGTAATTACTTCACTACTAATGTTCATAATTAAAGGGGGTTATTTACAACCACTTCACTCCAGTTTATAACATCAATAAAATCGTCGGCATGAAAATTAAACTTAGGAAGAATAAAAGTACGTAACACTGTTCCAGCTGAAGCTCTAGCCTTTAAAATACGTCTTAAGGCTAAAACTTTCACGTGACCCCGTTCGTCTGCCAACATCGACAATAAAATATTCTCCGGATGACCATAAAACCCATTCCGTTGTATTACTGGATCGATAATTTTCTTGATATTGTCTGGAAGATACCTTGACAGTTTTATGGTCTGATGTAAATGTTTAGCGCCATAAATAGCTGGTGGTTGTGTTTTTATGGTAAACCACATGGGCGCATAAACCTTTAGAATAAAGTTAATTAAAAGAAGCAACTCTTCCGTTGGTATAGCGGTTGAAACGAACAATCTTAAAATTCTATTTCCAGTTGTCAGCCATCTTGAATGTACCATTTTTCCCGGATTTCTCTTTGCCAGACTTTCACTACAGCATCCAGACTTAATCGCTTGGCAAATTTCATATAAGTACAATTGGTCTGTACTTAAATCGCTTTTAGTAATATCAGGTAAGTTACAATCTATTGCTTTAAATTTTACAATAGGAAGAGTTTCGCAATCTTTTAATGCTGTACCTAGATTGCTAGTGAAAGATCGAGGACCAGCCGTGCTACCATCAATATGCTCAAATAAATGGCGCAACGGAAGTTCGTTGGCATGTAACTGACAAACGCTCCACTGTAACGGTCTATTCCACTTTTTTTCCAGGTATCGTATCACACCTCCTTTATGTCCAGTATTGAGTGCAGTCCCGTCACACCCTATGACGACAAGTTAGCACAGTCAATATTTTTTGCTTCTAAGAATTCTACTATTTTGGTACACACATGTAAAGCCTTTCCGGAACTCAAAGACAGGTGACCAATATACTCTGAACCTGGCTCTTTAACCAACGTAATGTGCTCTTCTAACACAGTTTTTCTTCTGGAGTCTTCAAATTTTAGAGTCCTGTCTTTACGCCCATCGAAATATAAACCAAAATTGTCGTATACTAACGGTGTTGTTGACAGTTTTGTTCTCTCTTTTTGGCGAGCTCTACGTATTTTGTATCTGTCGACAACACTGGACTTACTCTCCTCAGAAATAACACCAATATCTTGCAATGTCGCCGAAACGATTGCTGCTCCAACTCGGTCAGACACACGGAACCTGTCCAACGTCTTTGCAACGGCAGATAAGTGTTGCAATTTTTCACACTTCGAAGATTGTAATTTTTCCACACTATCTGCTTCAGGAGTTTCCGACGAGGGCATACTAGTTGAAATGGCTGCCTGCGAAAAAGAGCGTTTACATTTTGGCGAAGTTAAGTCAACAATGCCATCTTTATTTGACTTGACCGCGACGTCCAATTTTATCTTCCTTTTTAAGTTCATTTGAATTTCTTTAGTTGCTTTAGTGTCTACGTTACCAATACCCATTTTCTCTCCGTTCGTTGATCATGCAAAAAAATTCTTTCTGTTGGAGGCACTTTAAATGGTTTTGGACAGTTACACAAATTAAAATCGTTGCACTTACATGCGGCAATGTCAAACAGTTTTTTTGCGTCTGCTCTAAAGCGGGCAATTCGCTCCTGGTAACTATTAATGTCTTTCCTTGATGCATAAGGTTTTAACAAATTTCGATACTTATCATGATATGCTTTAATTTTTTTTATCACCGACCGCTCTTCGATGGTAGGGATGGATGCTCTTACCCACTGGCTTAGTATACTAGCAGTAACTTCGGCACTAGTCTCACTCACTAAATTCTGATATTGACATTGTTTATTTCGGCTCACCCACAAATACAGTAACATCATATCTTCGTATGTTGGCAAGGTACTTCTTGGTAAATCTCGGCCATGGCCGAAAACAGGACATATTACTTCACTTCTCAATAACGACATAGTAAATTCTCGAAAACGTAATTATTTAAAAGGTATTATTAGAATACAACTTTGTATAGTAAATTGTTTTATGCCTCGGGGCGGTACTTAAACTCAATATTTTTCAAAAATATTTTGCCCTCATAATGCGTATATATAAAGGCAACTTTCCCAAACTGTCCCATGTCAAAAATTTAAAAATTAAAATTTACGATATACCGACCGCACCACCCTAATGTACACCCTGATGTACAGTGGTTGTAGCGATTTCCATAGTTGTGCATATGTATCCTTTACGATGTTCCCAATGGTACTAGCACCCAACAGAAATTCAAAGTGCAAAGCAATGAAGCTGCTACCAGTAGCAAGGTACCTGTAAAAAAAAGAATTTTGTACCCCTTGTTTTGTTTTTAGTTTATTAAATTTAAACATAAACACTCATGTATATGGTTTTTCCAGGTGCAGAAGTCCAAAGGAAGTGGAAGAATCTAAAGGATTGTTTTCAAAGGGAAATTGCAGCTCAACGAAAAACAGTTTCAGGCCAAGGTGCAAAAAAAAGAAGGAAATACATCCATTTTGAAGCACTTTTGTTTCTGTTGCCCTTTTGTAAGGGCAGGGAGACAAGTAGCAACATTTCCCAAAGTGAAAATCTCGAAGAACAAGAGCATTCTGCAGAGACAACTGGTAACATTCAAGATGGAAACAACACCACTGTAACTGATGATGAAGAAGGCAGACTCGGAACGTACGCGTAAGAGAAAGAAGCAATCTGTTTCATCGTATGAAACATCATTATTAAATATACTACAAGCAAACCAGAGTGATAAACAAAATGAAGATAGACATTTTGCTTTGATGTTGGTACCAATGTTACCAAAATTAAATGATGACCAGAAACACTACGCTAAAGTTGAAATATTGAACGTAATGCGCAATGCTAGATACCACAATCCTCAACCTCAACCACATCAAGTTCATTCTACTTATGTTCAAGGTGCTACTCAAGCTAGCTTCTCACAGAACACTGGAAATAATATACTGAGTTATTTCAGTAAGTTTTCAGAAAACATTTTGTCACCATGTTCTACAAGCGGAAGTGATTTGTATGATCTGTCTAACTTTTAAACTCGTTTTTGTATTTAGATTTAATTTCATAACATACCCCTGTAAATTCATTTTTATATTTTTCAATTACCTCTTGACTTGAAAATAGTATACTTCATAGACTTATCAGGAAATAATGAAAAAATATGTTATGTAGCTTCACAATGTTAATAATAAATTATATATCGCACATAATTGATAATTTATTATACTTACGTCAAAGTTACAGACAATCGTTCTTCTGGTGGTATAGCGTTTCTCCACCTTGTGTTTGTGTAGGTTATTGAAGGACCAACTATGTGTAACAGTTCTTCAAAACTACTTTTACTCATGCGGTAATACTTGAAAAATTTCACCGGGTGTTCACATAAATCTTCAAACAACTTATAAAACTGTCCTTTAATTAATCTTTGACTTGTTAACGGATGTACCCAATAACGATGTTTCCGGCGTTTACTTTTTGCCCGAAGCAACAGAGCAATAATATAAGTGTCGATGTCGTCCATGTCCATCTTGGAAAAGCAACTTGTCTTGTGATTTTTCTGTCGCAAGTGTGTGGACGTTCAGAAATTCTGCGACAGCGATTTTTTTTCGATTATTAAATCGCGCGACTGTAAATCACAAGTGGAGGCCTAGCCTTAGAACGGGAAGGATACAATGCAAATTATATTTTTTAAATATAACAGTAGGAATTGACGAATAGATATTATTTATTTAATAGGTAGGTAGGTACTCACGTTTCTAGTTTCCTACGTTTGCACGAATTGTCAACGGTATGCTGCGTCTTCAAATGTTTCCACAAACACCCCGTACTGTTTTTGTTCTTAATGATTTTCTTGCACACATTACAAATGGCATCATCTTTATTTTTTGTAAAATATTGCCACACTTCGCTTGTTCCACTCATTTTAATAAATTAAGAAAAACTAGCACTTGGTAATCGTAATGTGCAACACGAACACTTTGCTGGGTTGCACCGACGTATTTAATACAAGTTTAGTTAACTTATGTTAGTTAATCTCAAATTAAGCAATTTTCAGTTGCACGGACCAAATTTTGTGCTAACATGTATTAGTTAACTCGATTTAACAAATCGCCCGAATTACAACTTTAATTCGACATTGTACAAAAAAGATTCTTGGCGGGTAGTTTTTACTCGTTATGTTATTAGAGTGTTAAATATTGTAAGGTGTATAGGTTTTAAATATAGCAGTAGAAAATATGGAGTCTAGTTCTAGTAGTACAGAAAGTAATTTATCAGATTCAAATGACGAATTAAATAATATTATACACATGCTTCCCAAACCAAAAGTGTATCGTACTAGAGCAAATCCATTAACGTACTTCGACGATACAGAGTTTAAAATCAGGTACAGGTTTTCTAAAGAAATAGTACGTGAAATGTTGAATGTTTTTGATTTAAACACACTGGAGTACACTACAAAAAGAAATTTCCCCACCGAACCAATAAATCAGTTGCTGCTAACCCTTCGATTTTATGCAACAGGTTGTTTCCAGCAGGTAAATTGCAAGACATATAATTATGCCATTAATTTTCTTATATGACTTACATTTTAGGTGTTAGGCGATCATCTACATGTGGACAAATCCACGGTATGTTCCTCGCATTACAGCAAAAATTGCTTCAAAATCAAGCGAATTTATCAAAATGCCTCAAGCACAGGAGGAAGTACATAAAGTTATTGGGGAATTTTATAACATTTCTCATTTTCCTCGTGTAGTAGGATCAATTGACTGCACTCACATTAGAATAGTTTCTTCAGGTGGTGAAAATGCAGAACTGTTCCGCAACCGCAAGGGATGGTTTTCAATAAACACCCAGGTAGTTTGTGATGCACAGCTTCGCATTAGGGACATTGTAGCACGTTGGCCAGGCTCTACTCATGATAGCACCATATTTCAATCTAGTGCATTACGAGCAAAATGTGAAGCTGGAGAATTTCTGCAAGGGTGGTTACTAGGCGACAGTGGATATGCATATATGGAATATTTGCTTACACCATTATTAAATCCACAAACACCTGCAGCAGAGAGATACAACAGGGCACATATTCATACTAGGAATACTGTGGAACGATGCTTTGGTGTTATAAAAAAGCGATTTCCTTGCTTATCAATAGGGTTACGAATAAAAGTACAGAAAGCTGTAGAAGTTATTGTGGCTACTACAGTTTTACACAATTTCGCAATAGACATGAAGGATATTGTTCCACCTGGTGATGATGTAGCTGAAGAGGCCATAAACGAAGAATTTATTATATCAAATAATGTCTCTGCTAGAAATGCCCTTATGAATACAGTCTTTTCAAGGTAAATAAAATGTAAAATGCAATGAAACTATTTTCTATGTTTTACAGTTTATTGAATGTAATGTTAAGTTAGTTACGAAGTAACCATGATTATAATAATAAATATAATGTCAGTTATAAAAAATTTATGTGTACTTATGTCATATTACAAATAATTAAAAGCTATTATAATAAAACTGATTCAGTTGTATGTTTTACCACCCCAATCCACAACCTTCCACATAAAACATTTTCACAAAAAATGTACATAATTATTTTTTTCTTATTCACCCTGTATTTTGCAAATCACTGTATATTTTTACATATTTGGATAGCACGAGAAATTAGCCTTGAAATATTTTAGATTTGTGTTTAAAATATTGACACATATTAAAAAAATAAAAAAAAAATTTATTTTTAGGCTAAACCGGAAGCGCTAAAAATATTCCAATATAGCAGTTAGCTACCTATGTCTATTATGTAATCCCTTATTTTGTTATTAGAAGCATAGTTATTAGGGATTGAAATTTTGAAATTTGAAAATTCCTGTGACTATAAAATACTTTCTCTTAGTATATGTAGAGTACGAGAAAGTAAAAAATTAATTGTTTAATTATTACTACTTTTGGAGTGACCCTCGTAGGTAATTCTTGTTTTGGAAAACCTACTTACCTTCGCTTCTTCCAGCGTTCTTTTGCCAGATTTTTTTTACTTTTTCGCTGTGCTCCACAGGTTTTGTTACTTTTACTATGAAGACCCATTTTATAACAAATTGTAAAGTATATATACCACCCAATTCGCTTTTCCGCACACATACACACACAAAACTAATTAATTCAGGTCCTTTATAATATCAAAAACAAATATAAAGCGTAACTAATGAAATCGCGACTTTCTTACACAAAACGACTACTACGAATAAACATGCATAAATTCTATCTTGAACAAAATTGTGCACTTTTTGGGTCTTTCATTTAAATCTACCTGCGGTGAGTGGTGTTAAGTACTTCACTCAACGATTTTACTGGTATTATCTGCATCTATTGTTCTCTAAATAAGCTGTTGTAAATCATGCTAAAATGACGTGAACAAGACCCTGATTCTTCGTACTTTTGTAATGTTGCTTGCCTATTTTTAAATTTTAATTAATTAATCACAGCTCATATATACGTTTCAATGGAAAATCTTTTTAACACCGTTTTAGAGTTTATTGTGTTTCACCTGATGCCAAAAATTCAATTTCAAAGAACATACACGTTTCTTATAATCTTATTAGAAAGATTTATAGTTATTTAAAGGTTTTATCAAACTGATCAAATTAAACGTAAATCAGACATAATAGGGTGATAGAAAACAAAGTCGTGCATTACCTGGCGCACGCGCGCACGCGCGGTAATTTTTAGCTTTTCAAATGAAAAAACAAAGACACAATCTTTGTTCTGGTGTAAATAAAATAATTACACGGGTGTGCTGCTGCACCTTATCGTATTTATTACAAAAAAATGGCAGACATGATATTTACAAATTTAAAATCAGTCCGTTACCTCTGAAGGTTAAAAATGCACTCTCTCTGCCCGAACTACCCGGGCGTCACCCCATCCTACAGAATGCGGCAAATCTGCATAATCTCAAACGAAATTACTTAAGTGCCATAAATGTCACTCAAGCAGACATTTAACAAATCTTACTTGACAGGTTCCTTTGACACCCTCATAGCTCACTTTCAAACATTTGCTACTCTTACTATTCTAAGAAGTTTAAGATAAAGATTGAAAAATATTATAACACATACTTACTAAACTAGAAATGTACAATACCGTTTGCAGGTAATCACATGCAGAACAAACGTGGACGTTGGAATATACAACAACTAATTTTACAATTAAATGTGTGACATGCAGTTACACACATCCCGCCACCCATTGAAAGATTTCTTTCAATCGATGATAATCAACATATCCGTGGTATTACAATACAAGTAAACTATAATTTAACTACCCTATATAGAATATACGTTAACACAATTACACTTATGGCCTAATTTTAATCTATAGGGAGTACACAAATTTTGCAGACCGCGCGCTTAAAAACACTACCTTTTGCTGCCTTTACGGTCACTACTCGAGTTACGCCATCGCTTCCGGGGTGGAGCTCTAAAACGCGACCCAATAACCATTTCAATGGCGGTAAGTTATCGTCACGTATCACTACGATTGCACCAGCTTTTAACGCACTTTTGCAGTTCACTTTCCACTTAGACCGCACCTGCAGCTCGTTTATGTATTCTTTGCTCCAGCGCCGCCAAAAATGTTGCTTAATTTTAACGATGTGCTGATATTTGCTAAGTCTGTTATCATCCGTGCTGACTAAATCTGGTTCCGGGATTGATGTGAGTTTTCTCCCAATTAAAAAGTGTGCGAGGGTCAATGGATCAAAATCATGAGGGTCAGTAGACAAGGAAGTCAAAGGGCGGGAATTTAATACTGCCTCGATTTCAGTTAGTAGTGTATAGAATTCTTCGAATATTAATGATGTGTTTGCGGCAACCCTTTTTAAATGAACTTTGATGGACTTTACGCCTGTTTCCCAGTAACCGCCAAAATGTGGCGATCTAGGGGGTGTAAAATGCCATGTAGTTTTATAATCATAGCATGATTTGATCAATTGATTCTGATTCTCTGTATCGGAAAGGAACGCATATAGCTGCTTTAATTCTGAATTAGCTCCAATAAAGTTGCTTCCGTTATCAGAATAAATGTTTAGAGGTTGGCCTCTTCGGGATATAAATCTTTTAAGTGCTGCTACAAACGCTTCAGTGGTCAGATCTGATACTAGTTCTAGATGCATGGCCTTTGTAGAGCAACAAACAAAGATACAAATGTAGCACTTAATGAGCCTACAACCACGACCTTTCTTGTTTCTTATTAGAACTGGACCTGCATAGTCCAGCCCGCAGTTATAGAATGGAGGTGACTCAGTAATGCGGTTTTTTGGAAGGTTTCCCATGATGGGATTAATTGATTTAGGTTTTGCGCGGAAGCACAAGCTTGCGTAACATATTTTTAGCAGCAAGTGGCCAGTACTTATCGCGCAAAGACGCTAACAGCTGATTAGTACCGCAGTGCAATAATCTAATGTGCTCTGCTCTGCATATTAATTTCGTTAGCCAATGTGATGAAGAGAGAATGAGTGGATGTTTTTTACAGTAGTCGAAGTTTGACAACCCTATACGCCCGCCAACACGCAACATGCCGTTTTCGTCAATAAACGGATTTAATGATAGTAATTGATTTTTAGCGCCAAGTAGTTTATTAGAATTTAAGTTATTTATTTCTTTGGGGAATGTGTCGCGCTGGGCAATTTTTAAAAAGTTTTGTAATGCGTTTTCCGTTTCTCGACAAGTTAATACGCCAAACGTTCTATTCGCGGGTAAGGTTTTTGAATTGTGTATGAATCTATAGCAATAAGCGGCAACACGCTGTAGTTTACCTAATGACGAAAATTTACAGAACGATTGGAGCGTTCGTAATTCTAGTGAAGCATGAGCCAACGCGCGAGCTTCCAAACTGTTTTCAATAATTTCGGGTTGATTTGGCCAGCGAGACTGATCTTTCAGTAACCATTCTGGTGCGTTCCACCATAGAGTTGCGTTTAAAATCTCCCTTGAGTCGCGCCACGCGATAAAAGATCAGCAGGATTGTCGTTAGTTCGGATGTGCTTCCACTTGTGAGGATGTGTTAAAGTTTGAATCTCAGCCACACGATTACCTACAAAAGTCTTCCATCGGTTTGGAGCTGCTGCTATCCAGCTTAATGTGATGGTGGAGTCACACCAGTAAATGCAATCGTGGACATCAAGGTTCAATTTTGTCCTCTTCACAAGGCGTGCTAGCAATAAAGCACCGCACAATTCTAGGCGAGGCAAACTAACGTTTTTAATGGGGCCACGCGGGATTTAGCGCATAACAATTTTACTTGCGATTGACCGTTTTGATCGGTAGATTTCACGTATATGCAAGCGCCATACGCTGCTTGCGACGCATCACAGAATCCATGAAGTTCCACTTTCAGAGGACTCTTAATTATTGCATGCCGTGGTATTTTTATCAGCTTGAGGAAATGTAACTGATCTCGAAACTTTAACCACTTAGTAGTTAGGTGGATGGGTAGACTTTCATCCCATGACAGTTTTTCCTGCCATAGAAGTTGTAATATAATTTTTGCCTGAACAATAACGGGACCAAGAAGCCCTAAAGGATCGAAAATTTGCCCCGTCGCTGAAAGGATTGAGCGTTTAGTCACCCTTTCCTGTGGCAAACATGCTTGTATGTGATATTCTAATGTGTCGAAATTTGGGGTCCACACTATTTCTAAAGTTCGAGATTTATCGTTGTCAGTCACAATAAATTCTTGCTCAGCAGCGTTCTCCGGTATTTGCCCCGAATTTATATGTTCTAAAACGCGTTTGTCATTTGAGTACCATTTTCGCAGAGCAAAACCGGCTGTACTTAAGATTTTTGAAATTTCGATTTGCAATTGTATCAACCTTTCACGACTGCTAGATCCAGTTAAAAGGTCATCCACATAAAAGTCGTTTTCTATGGCTTCAGACGCGATTTGATATTTTCCTTTAAATTGTATTGCTAATTGTTTTAAACATCTAATAGAAAGAAACGATCCTGACGCAGTGCCATAGGTAACAGTGTTCAACTGAAAGCACGATATTTCACTATTTGGATCCGCTCGCCAAAGAATTAATTGCAAATTTCTTTGCTTTGGGTCTATTAATACCTGACGGTACATCTTTTCAATGTCAGCTGTGACCACGTATGAACGCTTACGAAAGCGCATTAAAATGGAAAATAGATCACGCTGAATTACCGGACCAACGTATTGCACGTTATTTAATGAAAAACCAGAAGTGGTCTTGGCAGAACCGTCAAAAACTACGCGAGTTTTCGTTGTATTACTAGTCGTCTTTATAACCGCGTGGTGTGGCAAATAATATTTAAGTTCTGACCTGTTTGGTGTTTCTAAAATGCGAGACATGTGACCAAGTCTTTCGTATTCCTCTAAAAAATGTACGTATTCGTCCCGCAAAGCGGGATTAGCGAGTAACTTTCTTTCTAACGAATAGAAACGCTTTAAGGCTAAATGACGAGATTCGCCAAGGTTAGATACGTTGTCTTTGAAGGGAATACTTACAATGAAGCGGCCTGTGTCATCCCGGCGAACAGTTTCAATGAAATGGTTTTCACAATGTTGTTCATCAGGAGATAAGTGAGTATGATTGCCATCACATTCTTCAAGCTCCCAGAATTGTTTTAACTGACGCTGTATTCGGCTATCAGCGCTTTCAACACACGCTAGAGATAGGGAGTTGCTGAAATCCAATCCCATCGCACCACCAATCACCCAACCCAGCTTCGTCTTTTGTAGGATTGGCATGCCGGGTCCTAATTTATGCTGGCCTACGCATAATAAATCCCAAAATATATCGGCACCCAAAAGAATATCAATTTGATTGGTTATGGTAAGTTTTGGATCGGCTAGCTTGATGTGCAATGGTACGTTCAATGCCTGCAAATCGAAAGATTGTGTCGGTATGTGATCTGTTATTCGATCCAGCACTAAACACGAAATTTTGGCGGTATAATCATTTACGCGCGATTTAAATAATAGTTGCGTTTTGAGGCGCACATTCGATTGCGAATTGCTTATTCCTGAAATTGTCATATTGTATTTCGTAGTAGAAAGATCTAGGTTATTGCAAAATTCCTTAGTTATAAAATTTATCTGAGATCCTGGATCTAATAATGCGCGACCAATATGAATGTTTCCAAAGTTATCCTTGCTTTCGACACACGCTGTGGATAATAAGGTTTGTGAGAAGTTTGCAGCGGCGCACGAAATAGAATTTGTAATACAAGACGTTTTAAAGTTTGCAACAATGGAAGCTTGGTGCGACATAGAATTAGAAATTTGCTCGTCGGAACATTGAGACTCGGACTGAGCGTTTGCGTTTTCATTTTTCTCCACACACTGATCACTGCTTGTAGTGGCATGAGAAAACGTACCCTTGTGTATACCACGCGGTGTATCGTAATGTAGGAGAGTGTTGTGCTTACCGTTGCATTTTCTACAGGAACCAGCAGTACAAGTTTGAAAGGAATGGTTACGCTTAAAACAATTAAGGCAAAGGTGTAAACGTTTGATTTCCGTAACGCGTTTAGTTACTTCTAGTTTTAAAAATTCCTGGCAATTGAAAATACTATGCCCTGATTTACAGTATACACAAAATTTAGCAGTAGTTCCAACGCAAGCTTTAGCACCATTCGCTTTACTATAATTAATCACATTTGGTAAGTTCTGATTTAACTTGCTATTATTTGACTCAATAGATCCTAAGAAATCACACCGTTTATCAATAAATTCGGTGAATTCTTCAAAGGCAGGAAAATGATCTTTTTTAATGCGGGATTCCCATTCATGCCGGGTTGCTTGACTTAATTTAGCGCTTATTATGTGAATTAATAACGTATCAGTTGTTGGTTGCTCATACTGCTTTAATGTATGCATTATTTTTAAGATTTCATCTAAAAAGGATTGTAATTGACTATAATTCTCGCGTTTAAGCGGTTCTAAGTTAAATAACGCCCTGAGATTGTTGTTCACAGCTAGTTTTTTATTTTCATATTTTCTAGTTAATGTTTCTCACGCAATCACGTAATTTTCTGGAGAAATTTTTAACGTTTTAATCTTTTGACCCGCCTCGCCTTTTAATGCACTGTTCAAGTAATAAAACCGTTGAACGTTATTTAATTTAAGATTTTGGTTTATCATGGCATCAAATGAGTCGCGAAATTCTATCCAATCCTCAAATTTTCCTCTGAAAACGGGCAATTCAATATTGGGCATGGGCAGTGTAACATTTGCATCTGCTACATCACTCGATTTTATGCATTTACTAGTTGCGTTACCTTCAACTACTGAACTCTGATCAATGAATTTAGAGGCCTTTGAAGTAATTTGAAAGAATGTATTTTCAAAAGCTTCTAATTCCTGGTCATTAGAATTTTGCATGATTGTTAAATGAATGGATTCAAACTCAATCATAATCGGTTTAATATTTTGTAATCTGTTGGCGAGTTCCACAATTTCATCGGGATCACCACAATTAGAATCAATCATTTTAGTAAAGAACGTTTTGAACCTTGTTAATCGCGATTTTAATAAAGCCTTTTGTGACTTTAACTCTTCCATTATAACGCAGTTCGAGGCAGTATTGGAGCAAAGGAAAGGTAAATGTAATTTAAAATGTGCTACTTACTAATTGGGGAACTCCAATATCTTGATTTGGCGTTCGAATGAATGTGTTGATCAACGGCTGGCAGTCGTCGGCTCGATTGATGCGGAGATGCGAAGTAAATAGATACTAGCTGAAGTATTTTGTTGGCGTATGACGTTGCAGTTATTTGATTCAATGATTCGAATAACACGTCGCGATAGCGAAAATGAAATTGTAAATGACGCAACTAATGCCGTACACCACGTAAAATGCGATTTACTGCACCCTTTACACAATTTTTTGTTTTAATGTACTAATTAATTAACGCGTTCACACATATCCGGATCGAAGGACCATGTTTTGGTGTAAATAAAATAATTACACGGGTGTGCTGCTGCACCTTATCGTATTTATTACTAAAAAATGGCAGACATGATATTTACAAATTTAAAATCAGTCCGTTACCTCTGAAGGTTAAAAATGCACTCTCTGCCCGAACTACCCGGGCGTCACCCCATCCTACAGAATACCGTTAGGCGGCAAATCTGCATAATCTCAAACGAAATTACTTAAGTGCCATAAATGTCACTCAAGCAGACAATCTTATTGTAAAGTTAGCACGGTAATAGACATGACTGCATAAGACCCTTAAATATAACAGTAGGAATTGACGAATAGATATTATTTATTTAATAGGTAGGTAGGTACTCACGTTTCTAGTTTCCTACGTTTGCACGAATTGTCAACGGTATGCTGCGTCTTCAAATGTTTCCACAAACACCCTGTACTATTCTTGTTCTTAATGATTTTCTTGCACACATTACAAATGGCATCATCTTTATTTTTTGTAAAATATTGCCACACTTCACTTTTTCCACTCATTTTAATAAATTAAGAAAAACTAGCACTTCGTAATCGTAATGTGCAATACGAACACTTTGCTGGGTTGCACCGACGTATTTAATACAAGTTTAGTTAACTTATGTTAGTTAATCTCAAATTAAGCAATTTTCAGTTGCACGGACCAAATTTTGTGCTAACATGTATTAGTTAACTCGATTTAACAAATCGCCCGAAGTTGGCGAATTACAACTTTAATTCGAGTTAAAATACAAAAAAGATTCTTGGCGGGTAGTTTTTACAGGTTATGTTATTAGAGTGTTAAATATTGTAAGGTGTATAGGTTTTAAATATAGCAGTAGAAAATATGGATTCTAGTTCTAGTAGTACAGAAAGTAATTTATCAGATTCAAATGACGAATTAAATAATATTATATACATGCTTCCCAAACCAAAAGTGTATCGTACTAGAGCAAATCCATTAACGTACTTCGACGATACAGAGTTTAAAATGAGGTACATGTTGAATGTTTTTGATTTAAACACATTGGAGTACACTACAAAAAGAAATTTCCCCGTCGAACCAATAAATCAGTTGCTGCTAACCCTTCGATTTTATGCAACAGGTTGTTTCCAGCAGGTAAATTGCAAGACATTGAATTATGCCATTCATTTTCTTAGGTGTTAGGCGATCATCTACATGTGGACAAATCCACGGTATGTTCCTCGCATTACAGCAAAAATTGCTTCAAAATCAAGCGAATTTATCAAAATGCCTCAAGCACAGGAGGAAATACATAAAGTTATTGGGGAATTTTATAACATTTCTCATTTTCCTCGTGTAGTAGGATCAATTGACTGCACTCACATTAGAATAGTTTCTTCAGGTGGTGAAAATGCAGAACTGTTCCGCAACCGCAAGGGATGGTTTTCAATAAACACCCAGCTTCGCATTAGGGACATTGTAGCACGTTGGCCAGGCTCCACTCATGATAGCACCATATTTCAATCTAGTGCATTACGAGCAAAATGTGAAGCTGGAGAATTTCTGCAAGGGTGGTTACTAGGCGACAGTGGATATGCATATAAGGAATATTTGCTTACACCATTATTAAATCCACAAACACCTGCAGCAGAGAGATACAACAGG
The DNA here is from genome assembly GCA_036346205.1 of Vesta saturnalis. Lineage (NCBI taxonomy): Eukaryota > Metazoa > Arthropoda > Insecta > Coleoptera > Lampyridae > Vesta > Vesta saturnalis. The sequence goes on from JARFJB010000056.1 coordinate 24,388, forward strand.
GCACATATTCATACTAGGAATACTGTGGAACGATGCTTTGGTGTTATAAAAAAGCGATTTCCTTGCTTGTCAATAGGGTTACGAATAAAAGTACAGAAAGCTGTAGAAGTTATTGTGGCTACTACAGTTTTATACAATTTCGCAATAGACATGAAGAATATTATTCCACCTGGTGATGATGTAGCTGAAGAGGCCATAAACGAAGAATTTATTATACCAAATAATGTCTCTGCTAGAAATGCCCTTATGAATACAGTTTTTTCAAGGTAAATAAAATGTAAAATGCAATGAAACTATTTTCTACGTTTTACAGTTTATTGAATGTAATGTTAAGTTAGTTACGAAGTAACCATGATTATAATAATAAATATAATGTCAGTGATCAAAAATTTATGTGTAATGTCATATTACAAATAATTAAAAGCTATTATAATAAAACTGATTCAGTTGTATGTTTTACCACCCCAATCCACAACCTTCCACATAAAACATTTTCACAAAAAATGTACATAATTATTTTTTTAACTTTGATAATTGTAACTCCAATATTTCAGTGTTTAATTTTTCTTGTTTTAATTTCTCCCTTTCTATTTGAAGAAGTACTTCTTCTTTAGCTTTTCGAATAGAATTTCATTTTCGACTTCTGAATTTATTTTGTCTTGCTCTAATTTTTGTTTAGAAGTTTAAAGAAGTACTTCTTCTTTATTTCTTTTTATTAACAGAATGTCATTCTCTACCTCAGTTTTTATGTTTACAACATCTGTTTTTTTTCTTTTTGATGATGTATAGGAATGTATTCAGATTTCTTTTTTTGGCTGTAAATGATGGCGCAATCTTTCTTGCCTCTTGTACATCTGATACTATATCTCCAATATCTATTACCAATGGTTCAGCATCAACTGTTGCCTGATAGAGAAGTATTTAAACCAGACGGCTCTTCCTCGGGTATTGGTTGGATGGTTACATCGTTAACATCATTTGAAATGGCATCATTGTTGTCTGTAAAACGTAAATACATAATCAATATATTGTAAATATATTATATTTTAAATATGTTCTTTAGATAGGTATTGATAACTGTATATATTAATATTTTAATTAAATCAATTAATTGTTTAGTTTATTTCAATGAAAACTTGAATGTTGTGTGCAAATATGTCAGATTTGTTTAATAGTAACATACCTTGTATAAAATAATTATTTGACGAATCAAATTTATTACACAAGGGCTCAATTTGGCCCTTTAACAATGATGAAAGTCTTGCCTGCGACTCACTTTCCTTTCCTGACGGAGGTGGGCCTCCACCTGTTTTGTATATGGCTGCCTGTAAATATAGAATTTCATATTTTGACATTTAAAGTAAAGGCAGTATTGAAAAAGCAGTAGTCACTTTCAATTAATGCCAACTTACCTACCTTGTCATCTGCTTTGTCTTTTTTCAATTTTCTTTTATAATTATTGTATGCACTCTTCAATTGCATGGCGGAACGTGGTCCATTACTAGATATTGCATTGAATTGCTTTGCTACCAATTGCCATGTTTCGTTCTTCGGTTTTACGTTTACAGCGTCTGTACGTTTGCTTTCTAGTACACAAAAAATGTCGGGATTTGTCACTATATTTATTAATATTTTTTTGTCTCCTTCTGTAAAATTGGAGCCTCTTTCACGTTTGTCTGCTTCCATATTAAGTTTTAAAAAACCAGTTAGTTACTTCCAGAAGAAATAACAAACATAACCAAATTAATGTCGATGTCGGTATGTTAGATTACTAATATAAACGCGCGCAAAGAACTTCTGTTTCTTATAAATTCTCCAATAGCAACACGATAATTCATGACGTCACGTGTGACGTACACTTTATACTTCATTTAGCTAACATGAATTAAAAATATGTCTGTGCAACACGAACAGTTTTAATCTGCGTTAAAATTTAAATACCGTTTAGCTAACATGATTTAGCTGATTTAACTAGGGGTGTCGGTGCAACCCACCACTAAAGTTTATTATTTAAATGATTTCGTTGTCGAGCTTTTAAAATAAACGGTTTCCCACTTTTGAATATCTTACAAGAGGATTTCTTGGAAATTTTATTCTTTCCAACAAACATTTGCATTTTCATAGATACTAATTAAATTACTATTGTGTATTGTACCTTCACTTACACTTAAAAGAACGGTATACTAGCCGCCAAAGAGATAAAGAATCTTTATCTCTTTGGCGGCTTTATTAAAGATAAACTTCACATTTGCCTTTAACACTACAAAATAGAATAAAATAAACAACCTTACTGTAATGTAGGAAAATAACAAGAAGGGTTCGAAATATATTATTAGCTGTCAATTAAGATTAGTGCAAAAGGTGGTTTGGTTAGTTATTGGTTAGGGACATTTCAATGGTTATTTTTAAGAAAGTCGGGCACATGAAATAAATTATGAATAGGAATTAGGAAGTAAAAATGATCAAGGCATGAAAGATTCCCTTTTTGTAGGTCATAGATCTTTCTTTTTAATTTTTTATATGTTGGCTTCTAGCCTTCTACTTTCTAGCTTTAAAGATATTTGTGATTATTCATTTACTGTAATAATGTTTCATTTTAATAACTTCTAAATAATACGAATTACCAAGTTCATTTCATACATCAACAACAGAATTCACGTGTGATCGAATTTCATAAATTTCATAAACAAATCCGGATGTACGGATCCGGATCTTGAGGATCCGAATTGTGTATGGGATCCGGAGAAATCCGAATCCGGATCCATACCGGATCTTGTTTTGGATCCGGAACCGTTTTACACCCCTACATAACATTACCGGCAGTTAACGTGTTAAATAAATACGAATATGACCAATGTGAATATGAAACAAAATGCATCTGTACCTTGAATTATGTTGTGTATGTTTTCATTCATCTCGATGATCAATATACCATCACCCTTAATCTAAACATTAACCCAGTGCTTATAATATTTGGTTAGCTACTTAAATATATACAAATGTAACCAATGTGGTTATTCAGCAATATTTATTTCTACCTTGAATTTTATTGCATATGCATTTATTCACCTCTATTATCAATATACGTACGACCTTAATCTGTACAGTGAACTTGTGCCGATAATATTTAGTTGTCCACTTAAATAAATACGAATGTGACCAATGTGATTATTCAACAATATTAATTAATTATACCGTGTATGGACTGATTCGTCTCTATTAACAATATACCTTTACCGTTAATCTAAACATTCATCCTATGAGTAATTTGTTTAACTATTTAAATAAATACAAATGTGATCAATGTGTTTTTTGAAGAATATTTATCTGTATCTTGAATTATATTGCATATGCCTTGATTCTCCTCAAGATGGGTCTAGGACGATTCAGCGCCGCCGTTTCAGCGCCGGGACGTTTCAACGGCGGCCGTTTTAGCGCCGACCTATTTCAGCGCCAAGAAGTTTACGCTAAATTAAATATTGGCATGTATGATTTAATTTGGAAAACATAGTTGATATTCTTAAATATTGGTAAATATTTGTAGTATGTGCAGTTTTGTTATTGATATTACATAATTTAATTGTTTTCTTATCATATTTTAAAGAAATTCCCTCTTAATGTGATTGGGATTATTGATAGAAAAACGAGCCATTAAGAGGAAAATGACGTATTTGAAAGTTCTCATGATTTCTGATTTCTTACTATTTACTTATTAAAGACCTTTAACAAAAGTTTTATAAATACAATTTTATGAATGCCTCACAAATGTTCCTAAATTATTAAAGTTACGGTCACTGTCACAATTTTTTTTGGGGGATGATGTTTGATATTGAGCGTTGATATATTTATTAAGCTGTTCTTTTTATAAACTCGTAACACCTGAAAGAGATAACATAACCAGCATAATTTAATGAGACCATTAACAACTAAACTTCCAGACTTAGGGCTGACATCGACAGAATACATCGTTGGTAGATTAAAAGCTTGTTTGTTAATACAAACGCGTCAATTTAAAAAAAATATATTTTTATCATTTTTAAATCAATTGTTTTTGTTTTTATTTATTTATTTGTTTTTTTTTTTTTACTTTTGTTTATAACGATTTGTTTATTTATTTTTAAGAACATCACACAAATTTATAAAAAAGGCGAGATACAAATAATAACATGCTCTAAGGTCATTAAATACAAATTAAAAATAAAAAAGCGAAATATACAACAATAATAATTATAAGTATATGTGTACAATATTCATAATAATTAAAGCTGGGATTTTTAGGTACTAAAAACATAAAAAATAGTTAGGTTTAATAGGTACCAAAAACTGCAAAATAGGTACAATGCTTTGTAACTTGGGTACAATAAATTAAATTTAAGTGCAAAAAAAAAAAGGTAAAAATTCAAAAGGTAACTCAAAATAAAACACTTCATATTCATGAAAAATTTATTTTATACAAAACTGACCGTCCTGATCAAGTGGTAGCTAATGCTGCCTATTCTTTATTGTTACTGTAACATACTAAAATTTTTTCAATGTTGTCAGAATTCAAACTATGACGCTTGTCAGTTAAAATGTTTTTATATAAGGAAAATGATCGTTCAACATCGCAAGATGTAACTGGTATAAACTGAAAAGCGTTTGCATCATTAGCTGTCAAACCGTCCGGTAATGGAACCTCTTCTCCAGAATAAATTTTAACTAAACTGTTAATTGCATCAAAACCAGGATTTCTCTTGATAACATCTTCTAATTTTTTTTAACAATAGAGCCCTCCCTTCCTTCACACAATTGTATATGAAATTTAACATTATTGAATATTTTCATCGATTCCTTAAGCGACAAACCTACTGATTCTAATTTTGTTATACTTTCAGAAATGATTTTGAAATTAGTAACAATATATACAAGTTGACTATGTACACCAGATGCAGAAAAATATTCTTGTGCTTTTTGTATGCAGACTGCTGACGTAGAATCAAAGCCCATTACAACCTTAAACAGACCGATTTAAATTTAAACAGAATAAAACACAAAAAACAGAAAACTAACCTGCTTAATACCATCAAAATTTTCACAATAAAAAGCCACTGTATTTAGCCATGTTCCCCACCTGATTAAAATGGGTTCAGGAGGCAAAGGTGTATTGGGTAGCATTTCACGATACACCTGGACTCTAAGTGGGGCTTTTAAAAAGATTTTCTTTGTATTTGATATTAATTGGTTCACTTCTTCAAATTCATTGCGTATAGTTTCACATATACCATGGAGTGCATGTGCCAAACATGTAAAATGAATAAGTTTTGGGTAAAAAATCTTGAGGCTGGATGAACATTTTAGCATGTATGCTGCCGCATCAGAGTAGAACAGTCGGACTCTATCGTATTTAATTCCTTCAGGCCACAAAATAGCTATAAACATATTAAATACATCTTTATAGTTTTAATAAATTTACGATTAAATAGCACTTACACAGAGAATCATTTATGAATCGGGCTACAGTAGCATGGTTGGTTTTATCTAACACCCGGCATGCGAGCAAATGTGGAACACCAGGTCCTTCTGCAAAAACTTTTCCCACAATTAAATTTGCAATATATCTACCGACGCAATCTGTGGTTTCATCAGCACAAATCCAAATATCGCAATTTCCAATATCTCTGCGTATCTTTTCAATTGCCTTAAAAATAAGGTTAGAATTTTGAAAACCTAATGTTAGTAAATCGATGAAGATAAATTTACCTGATCGTAACATTTTGGTAGATAGTTTATTGATAATGTTGTTCTATCTGGAACAGTTTTTCCGCAATACCTTTCCAGAAAGTTTTTAAATTGTGGGCAGTCTAATTTCGCCCACGGTATGTTTGCCGCAACAAAGGCGTTGCACATGTCCAAGTAAAACCGAGATTTTTCATTTAAAGAAGGATTTTCGTTAATTTGCGATTTCTTCTCCGATTTATTTCGATGTTGTTTATGTTTCTTGCTTTCCTCATGTTGCGTTAAGTGAGATTTCTGTTCAGAAGGAATCTGAAAGCCACAAGAAACTAATTTTTAATCTAAACCTAACCCTATTTAATTTTTATACTTACAACTTTAGAACAAACTCTGCAAAATAATGCATTGCCGTCTATGCGAAACTCTTTTTCTTTGCCTTTAAGCCAGTCACTTACTAAGGCCACTTTCTTTTGTTTCGTTTTAGGCATCGTTAATGTTAAAATTTAATTATATTAACTGAAACTGCACATATAAGTAGGTATATAATGAAATGACAGGTAAGTATCGGATAGCAAATTTTTTTTGATAAAGTAGCTCACGTACCAGCACCGGACATATCAATATTTGTTACAGAAAAAGTTTAAATTAGGTACTAACCTTACAAAATAGGTATCATTTCTAAAAAGTGACAAAATAGGTAAAAAAGGTGCAATCAAATTAAGCTTATATGATAGCTGGTTTCCCGATTCAAATTCTGGTATAATAAAAAACGCAATCCTAGGAACTGTGGCAAATAGGTATTTAAACTAAAATCCCAGCTCTAATAATAATAATCAACTAGTCAGTCATTTGATAATTGTGCGCAATTCCTCTTAAATATTCCACTTCGGTTCTGTTCCGGTATTCGGTAAGAATACGGAGTATGCGTTCATCTGCATCCCGATATTTTTTAATTTCGTCTGCGGCTGATTACCGGCAACCAATTGTTCGTGGTAGGTATCACGTCCCTTTTGGACAATTTTTTGGACAATTCATCTAAAAATTTCCAAATTGTTGGATGGTTCCTTCCCAATTCACATTGTAGTCGGCGATGGGCAGCTTCACAGTTATTATTTGTACGATTATTTCTGTTTATTGTTCGGTCATACAAATTCCACATTTCTGGTGGAAACAAAGGTATATGTCTGCCATTTCCACGTCTATTCATGCGGCCTACGTAGTTATCTTCAAACCAATCTACCAAAGGGTGAAGTTCTTCAGGTAACTCATCATTAAGTGCATCAAGATAATTATCTAGGTGCTTGATCCTTACAAAAGCTAATGCAATCACCATTTTTGCTTGTAAACAAAAGTCTGCGTCATTATTGTAACGATTTAATAATCCCAACTGACCTATATGTTTCCGCATATTTTGAGATAGATGGAAGAAGCATCCTTTAATAGAAACGCCTGGAAAACACTGAGTCATTGCACCAAAAGCTGCCTGTTCAAAATCACAATATATGGAAGTTGGAGTTAAATTTTCTTCCAGCCTTTTTATTAATTCGAACATCCTTGTATACGTATTGCGCTGTTTATCCGGTAACAGGGCATAAAATATTGGTATAGCTCCTCCTAACTTTTCTACCATCACTGTATATACTTGAGCAAACAATCTGGGGGCAATTGCAAATGTACCATCTGCATACCATGTGTCAGATGTCCGCAAGAATTGGGTCCAACTTGCCCGTCCAAAAATTAAAATTCTCGCCGGCCCTGCACCGCTGTCACAAAGTAAGAAATTTTCTGAAGTGTTTGGCTGTGGTACATATTGTCTGTATTTTTCGGGTAAAACTAATTCTGCTAAAGTTGTTGGATCTGCAGGAGCTGCGTTTATAGCGTTCCGAACACGTCTTACTACTTTCCGCAAGGCTGTGTTATTTGGAAGTACTGCTTCCGAACCTTGAGCTATATTTGTTAAACAATTATTAATAACACTTACTGTCCCTTCTACAGTATTTTCGGCCCGACGTTTAATGTTACTAACAACCTGCGCTACTGCCACTCTAGCTGCCGATGAAGAGTGAATGATTATTAATTTGTTTTATAACTTCTCCAGCTTCTGTATGAATTCGAGCCTTACAACGTCCCATTTGCTCGCAGCGCCAAAATTTTCTATTCTCGTTAGTTTTAGAGCATTTTTCAAAATTATACATAAAACCATCATAGTGAAATTTAGCTTTCCCTCTTGAACTTATAATTGTTGCTTCCATGTTAATGTTTGAATTCAAACAATTATACTGATATATGTTATAACAATAACGGCCCACTACCTTTGAAATAATTTCAAGTACTCTCTCTCTTCTGAGTGTATATTACACGGTATTTAATACTTCGGGAGAAGCAAAAAGGGTGGAAAACTCGTAGTCACGTACCAACTCCACAGGGAGTTAACGAAACTGAAATGTACTGGATTAACTTAAGTATGATTGACGTTTTAAGTATATAATTGTAAAGGTATTACGCTTGATTAAATATTAATTAAAATTACAATGTTACTTAACTAATGAAATGAAATTGCCTTAAATAGCAAACAAAGAGTTCTTTAAATATTATGGTACACACAATGCCTGGTTAATAAAATTCTAGAAATAACCAGATATGTATAAGGATTTATAAATTGCACTAATACCATTTAATTACTATTTAATGATTATTTTATTATGATAACTGCTTATCTTGAAAACAGCCTTTCCAATCTACTAAGTCTCTTGCAGGTAATTAAATCTTAAGAACCTTCAAATAAATAATCAAATTATGTAAAATCAGATTTACCAATATTATTTAAAAAATATTGACTAAGGTAAACTTTAATCGTAGGTATATTATGTTTCGACGACGACAAAATATTTTATTTATTTTATTTTAAATTATTCACAAGATTGCATATTAATTATATAATTACTACAATTTTGAACAAGAACAAGGTGATCATAACGACCTTTACAAATTTTGTCGATGGTTTATTATATTTTTATATTTATAACCGACAATAGGATCAAAAACATAATCGGATAAAATAAAACCATATATTATACGGGCGAAAATGTTTTTCGCATTATGCACTACGACTGAAAATTACATTTTCGGCCTAGGACGAAAAGCATTTCCTTACTACTAAAGCAAAAAATAATACTTTATTGAAAATATCTAATTTATAAAACGTTATTTTTTGACAGAATCGGATAAAAAATGTTTTCCAAATTAAATCATATAAGTATACCAATATTTAATTTAGCACAAACTTATTGGCGCTGAAATGGGCCAGCGCTGAAACGGCCGCCGTTGAAACGTCCCGGCGCTGAAACGGCGGCGATGAAACGGCGGCGCTGAAACGGCCTGAATCGTCCCACTCCCCCTCAAGATACCTTTGCCCTTGATATATGTACTGACCTAATGCTTATAATATTTAGTTATCTACTTAAATAAATTCGAATGTGACCAACGTGATTATGCATCAAAATATATATGTATCTTCAATCATATTGTGGGTGCATTGATTCATATCAATATGCCAACACTCTTAATCTAAAGATTAAACCAGTGACCATAATATATGTTTAACTACTTAAATAAATGCAAATGTGACCAATGTGATTATTCAACTATATTTAATTGGACCTTGAATTATATAGGACATTGATTCACCTCGATTATCAAGATACCTTCGCCATTATTCTATACACTGGACTAATGCTTGTAATATTTAGTTATTTAGTGAAATAAATACGAATGTGACCAATGTGATTATGAAACAAAATGGATCTGTACCTTGAATCATATTGTGTATGCATTGATTAATCTCGATTGTCAACACACCATTAGTCCATTACCCTTAATCTAAAGATTATACCAATATTATATCTGGTTAGCTACTTAAATACAAATGTGACCAACGTGATTATTCAACAATATTTATTTGTACCTTGAATTTTATTGCATATGCATTTATTCACCTCTATTATCAATATACCTACGACCTTAATCTGTACACTGAACTTATGCTGATAATATTTAGTTGTCCACTTAAATTAATACGAATGTGACCAATGTGATTACGCAACAAAATTTATCTGTGCATTTAATTACACCGTATATGGATTGATTCATCTCGATTATCAATATACCTTCACCGTTAATCTAAAGATTGATCGTAATTGATTTAGCTACTTAAATACAAATGTAACTAATGTGTTTATTCAACAATATTTATCTGTATCTTGAATTATATTGCATATACATTGATTCACCTCGATTAGGAAGCCTTCGCCCTTAATCTATAAACTGACCTAATTCTTATGAATTATAATATTTAGTTATCTACTTAATTAAATACGAATGTAACCAATGTGATTATGAAACATATTGTATCTGTAGTTTGAATTATATTGTGTATGTTTTCATTCATCTTGATTATGATATTTGGTTAGCTACTTACATATATATGCATATGTGACCAATGTGGTTATTCAGCAATATTTATTTCTACCTTGAATTTTATTGCATATGCATTTATTCACTTTATAACACTTAATCGAATCGAATATTTTCTTTCTACCACTTTAAAACACGTCTAATTTATAATTTATCTTCCGTTTTCTTGTGTGAATATCAAGAACTGATTAGCTAACGCCTTTCACTGTTTTAATTTATACCCCGTGAACCTTTGGAGTCCGAACTGGAAAAATGCAAGTGTCGTGTGTGTTGTCGAGGTGAAGACTTTTGTCTCCTTTTTTCCTGGGTGTGTTGTGGTTTATCTGTGTTTATTTGTGGTTGGTTTCATTGTTTTGTTTGCTTAGTTTAGCGGCATTTTGTATTTTTTGTAGTTAAATTCGGTTATTTTCATTGTTTCCTTGATTGTTGGGTTCCCGTGTTGTTGTGCGTTGATTGTTGCTTTTGTTTTTGTTTTTATATTGTTTCTTGTATTGTTGGGATTTGTAGGTCTTGATGCAGTTGCTTGTTTCTTAGGTACCATGGTGCGTTGGTTATGATTCGTTGGGTTTTGTTGAGCAGGCCTTGTAGTTTTTTAATTTTTGTATTGGATGTTTGGGACCATATTGTTCCGGCGTATGTAAGGGAAGGGATGATAACGGTTTTTAGTATTGTGGTTTTGGTTTGGAGTGGGAGTTTGTTTTGTGGGTTAGTAGGGGATAGAGGTGGGCTATGACTTTTCCGGTTTTCTTCCTAACTTCCGTGATGTATGGAGTGTATGTTAATTTGGAGTCTAGTGTGACGCCAAGGTATTTTGCTGTTTTAGTCCATTGTATTCTGTTGTTGTTAATTTTTACGTTTCTTGTTGGTGTGGATCGTTTTCTGGTAAAGTGTACGGCTATTGTTTTTGCTTCGTTTATGTGAATTCTCCATTTCTTTAGCCATTTGATCGTCTTGTCTATTGCTTTTTGTAATTTGCTCACTGCTAGGTCCGGTTTTAGGGATTGCGTGTATATGGCTGTATCGTCGGCGTAGAGTCCGAGTTCTGCTGAGGTTAATGTGGGGATGTCGGATGTATATAAATTGTATAGCAGCGGGCCTAGCAGTGAGCTTTGAGGTACTCCTGCTTCTATGTTTCTCATTGTTGATTTTTCTGAGTTGAGCTTGATTTGGAATGTTCTATTTTTGAGATATGATTGCATGAGTTTGGTGTATGCTGCGGGAATGGTGAGATTATGCATTTTAACGAGTAGTCCTTCGTGCCATACTTTGTCGAAGGCTTTTTCAATGTCTAGGAAGGCCGCTGCTGTGGACCTTCTGTTGTTGAATCCTGCTGTTATTTTGATGGTTATTCTGAGGAGTTGGTGAACGGTGCTATGCTCGGTTCGGAAGCCGTGTTGCTGTGGTGGGATTAGGTTATTGTTTTTGGTGTATTCTGCTATTCTGGTGAGTATGGTTTTTTCAATTATTTTTGCCGTGGTCTTTAGCAGGCTTATGGGCCTGTAACTTTGTGGATTTTGTTTGGGTTTTCCTGGTTTGTGTATGGGTATGGTGTCTGCTTCCTTCCAGGTGTCGGGGAAATGTCTGAGTTCAAGGACTTTGTTGGATATTTGGGTTAGGTATGTTATTGCTAATGGTGGTAGATTCTTGAGGGTTTTATTTGTTATGGAGTCGGGACCGGGTGCTTTGTTTTCTGGGAGTGCTTTTATGATGTTTTGGATTTCTTGGGCGCTGCCTTCGGGAAGGTTGTGGTTATCAGGCAGGTTTTTGATGTTGTTAGCTTGCTCTTCTATTTCTTCGATGAATTGTTTGTGTTCTTGAGAGGTTGGGGGGTGTGGTTTGAATTGATCTTCCATCGCGTCTGCTATTGCGTTTGCTTTTTCTTCATTTGTTATTGCGATTGTGTTCTGTCGGGTTATTGGTGGGATTTCTGTGTGTGTTCTTCTTAGTGTTTTTGCCATTTTCCATATTGAATTGTCTTGTGTGCTCAGGTTTGTTATTTTCTTGTCCCATTGTTCGTTTTTGTAGTTCGTGAGTTCGTTTTTGACTGTGTTTGTGAGTATGTTCAGGTCTGTTTTGTCTTTTGGGTCCAGTGTGCGATAGTATTTGGTTCGGGCTTTGTTCTTTTCTTTTATTTTTTCTATTAGGTATTGTGGTAGCTTGGGCATTGATGTGTTGATGAGTTTAGCTGTGGTGGATTTTTCTAGGGCTGACTTGAATTGTTTTTCGAGGTGTTCTGCTGCTTGGTTTAGTTCTTCTGTGTTGGTGATTGGTTTGTTTTTGAGAGTTAATTCTTTTCTGAATAGTTCCCAGTTGGTATTAGTGATGGTTTGCGTGTCCTGTTCTTGTCCGTTTCCTATCTTTACTATTATTGGGTTGTGGTCTGAAGATAGCTCGGTGATTGTTTCTATTTGGTAGTCGAGGGTGATGTTATTCATTATCATGATGTCGAGTATGTCCTTTCCACCTTGGTTGTCCGTGTGGGTTGGGTCTTTTGGTCCTGTGGCTATTGCATTTGTGTTTTCTAGGTATTTTTTCAGTTGTCTTCCTCTGTTGTTTTCTTTTGTGCAGTTCCAGTCTTTGTGTTTTGCATTAAGGTCTCCTATGATGAGGGTTGGTTCATTTGGTTTTGTTTTTAGTAGTTTGTCAAAGTCCCCGGGGTGAAAGTATGGTTCGGTTCCTCTCTGTGGCGGGTAGTATGCCGCATGGATGTGTATTTGTTGGGTTGTGGTGGGTACGAGTATATCTGTGGTTTCTATTTTTTGGTTGTGGGTGGTTGGTAGTGGGGTGTGGGCTATGTTTCGTTTAATGTAAATTGCCGTTCCTCCGCCTTTTCCGGTTTGTCTGTCTGTTTTGTAGAAGTTGTAGTTCGGGATTTTTGGGTTTTGATTCGGGGTGAGGTGGGTTTCGCCTATCAGCATTATATCTATGTTGTGGTTGGTAAGGAAGTGGATTAATTCTTGAGTTTTGTTTGTTAGGGACTGGGCGTTCCAGTAGGATATGTTTAGGGTTTTCGGGATTCTTGGTGTGTGTTTCATAGGGTGACTTCTTTCAGGAGAGTTGTTGTTGTGGATAGGAAATTTAATGATTGTGATTCGGTTGGGTTTAGTGAACTGAATTGTATGAAAAGCTCACCTATTATTGTTGCTATTTTTTCTCTGGTTTGAGTGTTTTGGGTTTTTGCTGTGGTTGGCTGTGTGGCGGTGTCTGTTGTGCTCTCTGGTTCGGTGTTTGTTTTGGCTGCTTCGCTGTATGATCTTGCTGGGTGTGGTTGTTTGTTTGTGTTGGGCTGGGTTCTGGGGTTTGCCTTGCAGTGCTGGTAGTTGGCGGGGTGAGGACCGTCGCAGTTCGCGCACTTGGCCGGGATGGTTTTGGGTTTATCACAGAGGTGTGTGGAGTGGTCTTTACCGCACTTTAAGCACTTGTAGTCTGCTTTGCAGTTGGTTTGGGCGTGGCCATACCTCTGGCATCGGTGACATTGTCCGTTGGATTTCTTTTTATATTGGGATTCGACTGTAATTTCGAGATGGCAGCATTGTTTGAGGCTATAGATTGACTTGTACTTGCTGTTTAGTTTTAGTGATACGAGGGGCATTGGTCCGCCTTCCCTGTCCATCATGTGTGTGCATTTAATTGTTTCATAGTCTTGCAGTGATAGGTTTTCTTGTATTTCCTCCCCTGTGAGGAACGTTGGTATCCTCTCAGTACTACTTTTAATGTCTGTTCACTTTTCAGCCTATATGTGTGGTATTGTATGCTATTATTATCAAAGTGTTTGGTTAGCGCTCTGTAGTCCGCTGTAGTGGGTGTCTGAATGCTGATGCCGTCGTTTACGGCAGGCGCTCGAGTGTAATTTATTTTCTTGTTAGCAAGTGTTGTCGCTATTTGGTTCCATTTTGCTGTTTCGCGTAGCACGACGGGTGGCGGCTTTTCCTCATTTTCGTCATTGTTGTTATCCGGGGGTTCGGTGTCTTGTGTGTTTATTTCGTTAGTGTCCTGTATTTCCAAAATTTGGTATTTATTTGATGTTGCTACGGTTGGAGGTGTTATTTGAAGTTGTTTGTAGGTTCTTTTGTGTTTCCTAGGTTTTTCTTCTTGTTCTACGATCATTTGTTCTTGTGAGATTTGAGTGTTTTGTTTTGATGCGTTAGGTGCTCTTTGTGTTTGCGGTTGTTGGGTTTTGTTTTGTTCTTCGTGTGCTGTTTTTATTGTAATTAAATGTTGTATTTGTTTCAAGACCTTTTTGCAGTTCCTGCATGTTAAGGTTTTCCATTTGTATGGTGGAGTCTGTGATGTGAACTTGTAAATTTTCTATTTTATTCGTGTTGTTTTCGTACATGTTTTTAATTGTCTTGTTTTTAAAAGTTTTTTCACTTAGCATTAACACTAATATATTACAAACTAGACTTAATCACTAACTTACGTATCATTTGTATTTATTTACACTAAAATTTACGAACATTATGTATTATGTATTTACACTTTTTTGTTGGTTTGTAGCGCTGGTCACGCCCACGCGAATCCGCGAAAAATTTCGCGGGTGCGAAAAACTCCGCGGGCGCGGTAGTAGAGTCGCGGGTTCGCTCCGCCCACCGCGAGAACCTTCGCGGTTGCTGCGATACAGTCGGCGTTCACTCGCTCCTCCCACTACATGAATTGCGCAGTTGTTTTAGCTACACTCACTGTTGCACTATTGATTCTGCGCTGCAAAATGCAAGTCTGGACAAGTTTTCACATTTATAGACAAGCTTGGCAATTTACGAATACTGCATAATATTCGGATGTGGTTTAAAAAAATGTTAAATATTAAAAAAAATTTAAACTAAGGATTTAATTGTTAATAAACGATTTTATTTAATATCGCTCGACCTATATAGTTGTTTATTGTTTGTTTTTAATCTTGCAATAGCTTTTTGAACTACTTCTACTCAACCGATTCTTACAAAACTTTCCGCACCTATTTTAGGTTTCCGTGAAAATATTATATTATCATATTTTACGTTTAACCCCACAGTATCAACTCCTGAACGAGGGTGAGAGCTGCCCTTAAAAATTTTAAATTAGAAGGAGATCAAGTGATACCTCGTTTTAAAGGTCTTTTTATCCTGAATTTAATGTTGCAGTCGTAGAGTAGACGTAATTCTAGTCAAGTGAAAAACTAAGAACCAAAAAATAGAGAGTATAGGTAAAAATATTTCTGAGATATCCTGACCTCTGGAACATTTATCAGTTAAAAATAAAAACGTGGGGGCGCAAGTTCGATAAAAAAATATTTTCACCTACATCCCACATTTTAAATTAATTGTTAATTTTTAAAGAGGTTAGAATCTTTAGAAAGTCTCATAATGTGTCCTAATAATTATTTTCCCGTTTTTAGTGCGCCAGATTTTATTTAAAGTAGTAGTTTAACTTAAAAATATTATTTATGTATATTATATATAGTATTTTCGCTGTAGCTTTGTTGGTGAGCGATTAGCGCTTAATTTCAGAAATCACAAAACTCTTATAGCGTTGTCCTTTTCAACACACACACACACACACACACACACACACACACACACACACACACACACATATATATATATATATATATATATATATATATATATATATATATATATATAAATTAAAGGTACTAGAACTCTTGATTCTAAGCAAGAAGTTAATATATACATGGGTCCGGAAATGCTTCGTTTCCGAGATACAGGTGTCAAAGTTGAAAAAGAAATCGCGTTTTCTTCAATATCTTTCGACTATTTCGAAATTATTTCATGAAATTTAGTATACGGGGGTTTTTTGGGATGCCAAATTCAAATTTGTGGTCCATTTAGTTATGGTTTCTAAAGGGCGCCAGCGCAATCGTTCCGACCCCTTTAAATCGTGTCAACTTTTTGTGCTACACTGTATGCCATTTGGACTAGAAAATCTATTCTACTATCTTTTTGCTAAAAAAGGTTTATCTTAGTGAAGTCGCTAGGAGCAACCCTTTCCGAGAAAAACGCATTTAAAGCTCACAATGTTTATTTGGTTAAAACTAACTTTTGTAAGGAGCACTAAAATATCCCACATTAAAAAAAGAAAAAGAAAAGAAGTTAATATTAAAAAACCCCGTATACGAAACTTCATGAAATTATTTCGAAAGAGTCGCAAGATATTTTTTCAACTTTGACACCTGTATGTCGGAAACGAAGCATTTCCGGACCCATGTACATATGAACTTTTTGCTTAGAATGATGAGTTCTGGTACTCCTTTAATTTTGGCGGATTAGATAAGATTCACCCTGTATATATATATATATATATATATATATATATATATATATATATATCATACCTACCAAAATATTGGGCATGTCTCATCGCCTCGAGCAATAATCAGGTAAACAACAACATTGAGCATTGTTTGCCAACAATGGAGTAATGAGCTCTGCTTTTGTTAAAATATAAACTTTAAAGTAAACCATTTATTTGTTATAATCTATACATACAAACAAGGGCTATATTATAAATTAGTTAGGTGCATCTAGGACAGTAGGATATTACATATGAAAATATCTATCATTGGTCTCATTACCACATTCTTCGTCGTTTTCATTATCACTGTAGTCGTTCTCGCTGTCATTATCATCATCTTCTGCTTACAATATTATTTACTACGCAATGCTTTCTCATATTTTCGAGCTTTTGCCAATAATCCATAATTAAGTTTTCGGTTTTACTAACCGTATTAGACCATATTGCCGGTGTTATTTGCTGCAGAGCCAGTTTCCATGTTTTTTCAACGTTGTCGTCTGTATAACCGTTTTCACCAATATGTCTATCATAATACTGCTTACAAATACCCCAAATTTGATCAATAGGATCGAATTGGAAATGGTATGGAGGTAGACGTAAAACCGTATGTCCAGCATCTTGAATGTGTTTGTCGATAGCGTAAACGTTTGGCTTTCGGTGCTGTTTCGCCAAATGCTTGTAATATTTAGTTACCTAGTTAAATAAATACGAATGTGACCAATGTGATTATGAAACAAAATGCATCTGTATAATGCCCCTATTATTTTTAAGTGCTATGGGTTCTATACTTTTACTTATATTGCGCCCTTCTGGTTTGGTAACCCAGCGCGGTTTTATCTTGCCTCGGCTTTGCTCAATCGGGTTTATTTTATAAACGGGGTGTGGTTCGTAGTAATTACTGGATGGGCTTAACACTGTAACCTTAAATAAAATTCGTAAAGCATTTTTAACACGTATATTAGACCAATATTTACAATAAAATAAACGTAACTAATAATATATATGTACGACCGCCCTAGTCCAGGTCCTGGGCTTCACTGGGTGCGTAATCGCTTCTGTGAACAAAAGATAGTCTTTTTAATCTATTCCTTACCTAAGAGGCAAAGTGTAGGTTACGGTCCTGTATGTACGGTAGCGAGGTCGTCAGCCTTGATACCGTTGTGGGTCGAGACGCCAGCGCAATGAACTCGACTCGTTTGAGAAAATCGATATCGTGTTTATACGTTAGTAACTCTGGAGCGCTGAAGCAAGGATGTTCTACTCCCTGGAAGTAATACACGCGAAATGCACGTATACAAACGCGAGGTATTGGGACGATCTTTCTTTAATTATTACGGGTTTAATTTTGGCAATTAGATTATTTATACTAACTTAATTACCGATCTCTGTACTGAGTTTAATTATTTATAATTAATCTAGGGAACAAAAATACTTAATATTAAAAACTACTCTAATAGGTTTACGTAAAGATAGAAAAATCTACGTACTCTCTAATTTATTTACAAACGTTCGTGCACCAGGTATTTACGATGGTTCGGTGGACGACAAATTTATGCTACTGATTTATACAACAGGTTATGGAGGTACTCTTCTGCGATTCACAGACACTGTATACGGTTATTAAATACTGGGTGTAGGAAGTGTGTGAGTTTCGAGCAGGATTTTAGTAATGTCCAGAAGACATAGGCGACGGCCTGTCTTTACTGTATATACTAAGAGAAAGGTCGTAGGTCTTTACAGCCCTGTAACAACCCTTCACCCTCAAGTGGTGACGAGATACGTCGGGGTTACCCTGCGTTTCTCTAGGTATACTTTGTGGTGGCAGTGACGATGGGATCTACCCTGCGTGCTACTCTAGGTGTTAGTGTAGTATAACTCCTGGAGCTCAGCCCGGAATTATTTATGATCTGTAGTGTTTGAGTGTAAATTGTCAGAATGTATAACTTTACAACTTACGTGTCTATCAATAGCAGTACAGAATTTAACTTTAGGTTACCCGATCGCGAAGGACTCTTCGTCGGTGAACAACAGGTCGGTGCTTACGCTAAGCAAACGGAGCGGCTGCGGCTACTGGTTTCTGGAACGGTCAACGGTACGGTGGCGGCTGCTGGATATCGGCTTAACTTGAATCTACGGAGATTCATCTTCCTCTTTATTATGCGCGTCGCGAGTTTATAAAGGTGCATCTGTGGGCGGTTTCGCGGCTACCGTGCGGGGATGCCGTTATGGGATTGGTTAAAATCGTTCTGACGTGCAGAAACTTACGGTTTCTTAGAACTACACGTCAGCAGTGATGAATAAATTATTTGTTGTGCAATATCGCGTAAACTTATGAAATCTTACATACAGGATGGTCCGCACATAATTTATTCTAAAACATATAAGTATAGGACGCTGGTTCTTTACATACCACCCTTTCCTCCTCTTGCGGAAGATCCGTCCGCTTGATTTTCACCCTCACGCCATCAGGCAGGATGACGCTGACGCGGCGGCGATTGCGTCGCTGGCGGCGGTTAAGGCCTTCCGGGGGCGGTGGCATAAGGCGGGCTGGTTCGGGTATTTCCTGTATATGCAGGTCCTTTATTCCTCCGGTGACCTCAATTGTCCGGCGCAAATGTTCTGGTGTGTCCGGTGTCTTCGGTCTACCGTCGGAGTGGAGCCGGGGTGGCGACCAATAGTAGGCCGTATCCATACCGGACGGTCCTGGGGCGGTGTACGAGGAGCAGGCGACGGAGATCGGTCCCGGTCCGGAGAACTGCGACGCGTTACGAGCTGCTTCCAAGCCTTCGGTCCCGGGTATGCGGTATTGGTGTGGCTGCCAGGGCGAGATCCGTAACGGGAGCTTTCGGCGGATGCAGGGTTTAAAGGGTGCCATGTTGTGGAAGATAGCACTTCTGGTTTTATCCTTTTCTTTTATATGATTTCGAATACGCGGGTTTTAATAGCCGTTAAATTTTCAACGTTACCATTGGTCGTTGGTCTAGTCTGATCGGTGACGTCAGTCGCATTTCTCAAATCTTTTACATGCTTCTCCCGCGCTTTTCCTACTACCGGGTTCTCGGAGCTCGACAATTACGGGCGATTTGATTTTATACACAAGGTAAGGACCGGCATATTTTTTCGCTAATTTCGCGGAAAATTCTTTCGCTTTGCTTGACAGGTAATGTGTTTTACGATATACGAGATCTCCTTTGCGGGGCGGTAGGCTCGGTGACGCAGGTTGTAATGATACCGTTGTACTTCAAAGGTCTTTGCTAATGAATCTCTAGCAAGTTCTTGTAGATCTTTTAAATACTTCATGTGTTGCGCTTGATCAGCTGCGGTTACGGCGGTTGCTTCTGTTGTCGGCGGTTGTTTCTGGGTTGACCAGGCCCTAGGTGGTTCTAATTCTCTCCCGAGATTAAGTAAGGCAGGGAGAAACCAGTTGATCCATGCTGTACGGTATTGATAGCGAAGGCTATTTCAGGCAGGTGAGCGTCCCACTCTCGCTGGTTGTTTCGCGTAAATTGTGCGATCATCGTCCCGATCACTTTATTGGTTCTTTCCACCGGGTTGGCATGCGGGAGTATGGTGGAGTAGAACGATGGTTGATTCCATGCTCCTTCAAGAACGTGCGGAATAGTTTGCTGGTATATTGTGGGCCGTTATCAGAGATCAGGTGTCGGGGAGTTCCAAAGCGGTATATTACTTGTTCTTTTAACGCTTGGATAATCGGCGGACTGGTAGCGTTACGGAGCGGTTTAAGTTCGACCCACTTAGTTAACCGGTCTTGAAAAACTAACAGGAATTTATAGCCTTTCTTGGAACGCGGCAGCGGTCCGATAAGGTCTGTACTTCATTGTTCCACGGATGTCCAGGTCGCGAAAAGTACATTTCTCCTTGCGGCTTTTGCGTACTACCTTTATAAGTTTGACAACTTCTACACCTTTTACGTATTTTATCACGTCGGATTTTATGGTTGGCCAGTAGTAATTGCGGTATATGCGGCATAGTGTTTTCGCAATTCCCAGGTGTCCTGCGGTGGGGACATCGTGACATTCTTCCAGGATATCTCGGCGTTTTCTAGCGGTATACAAATTTTCCAACTAGGATGGCTTCCCATCTCTTTTTCGGGTGTCGGATCAGGGAATGATTTAAATAGTTGTCCTTCCTCTATTTTATATCGAGGGTGTTGATCAGGGTGTTCTCGGACTTGCTGTATCAAGCCTCGATACCACGGACAGGTTATCTCTTCGGTTTCCTCCACCTCTAATGGAGACAGGTCGGCTTTTACTTTATAGTCTCGTGTAAGCGGGACAGCGCGTCGGCTACATCGTTCAGTGCCCCTTTTCGGTACTCCACCTGGAAGTCGAACTGTTGTAGTTCCATTATCCAGCGGGCTAGACGGGATGTCGGTTTCTCTAGCGTGCGAAGCCACTTGAGACTCCTATGATCGGTTAACACAGTGAATTTATAACCCTCTAGGTAACTTTTGAGTTTTGTATGGACCATACTACGGCCAGACACTCTTGTTCAATCGTCGAGTAATTCCTTTCCGCGGGGTTCAGTGCCCTGCTGATGTACGCTATCACTCGTTCATTCGGTGCTTGTCCTTGTGTTAGCACGGCTCCAATTCCGGTGGTACTTGCGTCGGTTTGTAATACAAAAGGTTGATTAAAATCCGGACAGGCTAATACAGGGGGGGCGGTCAAAGCTTGTTTAATGGCTTCAAAGGCGTGATTTTGGGTGTCGGTCCACTGATATCTGGTGTTCTTTTCAAGAGTTCGGTGAGCGGTTGACTTAGTTTCGCAAAGCCGCTAACATATTTGCGGTACCACGACGCCAGTCCCAAAATTGACGGAGTTGCTTAACGGTACGGGGAGCGGGTATTTGGATAATTGCGTCGATTTTTCTGGATCAGGTAAAATTCCTTTTGCGGTGACGACGTGTCCCAAGTATTTGAGTTGGGTCTGACAGAAGTAGCATTTGTCTGGTTGTAGTTGAAGTCCGTTATCACGTAGTCTCTTGAATACTTCCGTAGGTTATGCAGGTGTTCTTGAAATGTTTTTCCCAGGACTATGATATCATCTAGATATACAAAAGCGCGTCCAATCAGTTCTGGACCAATAATAGAATCTAGGAATCTCTGGAATGTAGCAGGGCGGAATGAAGTCCAAACGGTAGAACTTTGAATTGGTATAGTCCACGGCCGGGCACTGTAAAAGCGGTGATGGATTTACTTCCATCTTCTAGAGGAATTTGCCAGTATCCTTGTTTCAGGTCTAGGGTACTGATATAGCTTGCTTCTCGCAACTGGTCTAAGATGCCTTGAATATATGGTAACGGGTATGCATCTTTGATGGTGACCTGGTTAACTTTTCGAAAGTCGACGCAGAATCGATATGAACCAGTTGGTTTCTTAACCAACACTACGGGAGAACTCCACGGGCTGTGGGACGGTTCTATTATGTCCTCTGCGAGCATATTATCAACCTCTTGATTGATAAGTTCTTGCATTGCTGGATTGCGGGGATAGTATCGCTGTTTGATCGGTTTAGCATCGGGCACGAGCGTGATCTTATGTATAACATCTTTGGCTTTTCCTGTTACCTTTGTGAATTTCCTCATCTCGGTTTCCAGGAATTCGTTTAACTCGGGCAGCTGGTCTACGTCTGGTCCATGTATTCCACTCAAGCCTCCTTGTACGGAACTTTGCAAGGGGATACGTATTCCGGCGATTTCTAGTTGTTTCTGGTGTATGTGTAGAGTGGTCTGAAGATGTTCCAGCGCGTCTAATCCAATCACAATGTCGGTGGACAGTTGGGGTATGTAATAGCCCGGTAACTGGAGAGTTTTCCTGCCTATCTTGGCGGGGAAAATGTATAAGCCGCGGGTTTCAGTCATGGAACTGTCGGCAAGACGTACAGTTGCAGCTTTTAGCGTGCTCGGATATATACGGTTGTTAATTAGTAAATTCTTTACTTTCTCGCCTATATATGTTCGGGAGGCTCCGGTATCAATTAAAGCATTGATGGTTTTGTTAAAGACCATAATCTCTAGGAAGAGTCTATCATCGTAGGAACGATCTAATCTTTTATCGGGTTTCCTTCGTGTAAACTGCGCTACGGTTTGTAGCCAAGTGGTCCACTCGCTGGCGGTTGTTTTGTTTCCAGGTGTAAAAGCCGGGGTAGTAAAAAGTTCCTGGTGTCCCTTTACCGGCGTCTGGGTTTTCCGACCGCGGACAGGGGCAGTCGCGGGATAATACACCTTCTGTGCTGCATCTCGAGCAAAAAGCTTTAAACGGTTCTCTACACCTCTCTTTGAAGTGTCCGGTTTTCCACATCTCCAGCAGACGGAGGAGCGGTCATACGGGGTGGTGATAGGTGTTGGGACGGTTTTAGTGGTGTTGATTTCACGGGGACGGTGTGCTGGTGTGTCAGGTGCTGGTGTTAGACCACTAAAGTGTACCTTCTGGCGGTTTGGACTGGGAGACGGCGAGTGTGTCCGCGGAGGTAGCATTTCGAATTGGGTGGCCAACTCGAGAAGTTCGGTCAGGTCTTTGAAATCTCTCTGGCGGATATAATATTTATATTCCACCCTCAGGTTATCATACATACGTTGTAGTTGTTCTTCTCTCGACATGTTTCCATGGCGTCGCATTAGGGTCAGGACGGCAGTCACGTATTCCGTAACCTTTTCTCGGGGTTTTTGCAATCTATTTCGGATTTCCTCCTCTAGTTGAAATTGATGTCTCGGTGGTAAAAATTGTATTTTAAAACTGACCAAGAAATCTTTCCAAGTCATCCAGGATTGTTGATGGTTTCTGTACCATAACAGGGTGCTTTCCTTTAATAATTCCGGAAGGGCGAGTAATAGATCACGGTCGGTGATGTTGTAGCAGGTTTGTAATTCCTCTACTCTTTCCAAGAAAGAAATCGGATCGCTGATACCGTCGTATTTCACACCCCATTTGCGTATTCTATCGCAAATATCGGCGCGTCTGGTTCCGGTAATGTCTAGGTGTTCCCCAGCTGGTGGTGGCGGTATCGGAGCGGCTAATGTTAGTATTTCTGGTGTCAGTGTGGTTACTTGTCCTTCTCCGGTGCGTAAGTATTTTATTATCCTGGCTCGAAGTGCATCTACATTTCCTCCTGTCTCTAGCTTATATTTCCTAGCTTCGGTTGCTAATTCATCCTTCTTGAGATGGTAAATCCATCCCACTCTGGTGTCGGTATCTTCAGAGTCCCTCGGTATACTCATCCTGTAACAGACAGATTAGTGTCCCTGGAAAACAAAAATACGTGATTACTGGTACTTCTGCGGTCCTTTTGGAATCTGTAAACGGAAAATTATTTAAGGTGTTCAGTGTTTTTCGGGCCCCACGTTTAGGTGCAACTTTTATATAATGCCCCCTATTATTTTTAAGTGCTATGGGTTCTATACTTTTACTTATATTGCGCCCTTCTGGTTTGGTAACCCAGCGCGGTTTTATCTTGCCTCGGCTTTGCTCAATCGGGTTTATTTTATAAACGGGGTGTGGTTCGTAGTAATTACTGGATGGGCTTAACACTGTAACCTTAAATAAAATTCGTAAAGCATTTTTAACACGTATATTAGACCAATATTTACAATAAAATAAACGTAACTAATAATATATATGTACGACCGCCCTAGTCCAGGTCCTGGGCTTCACTGGGTGCGTAATCGCTTCTGTGAACAAAAGATAGTCTTTTTAATCTATTCCTTACCTAAGAGGCAAAGTGTAGGTTACGGTCCTGTATGTACGGTAGCGAGGTCGTCAGCCTTGATACCGTTGTGGGTCGAGACGCCAGCGCAATGAACTCGACTCGTTTGAGAAAATCGATATCGTGTTTATACGTTAGTAACTCTGGAGCGCTGAAGCAAGGATGTTCTACTCCCTGGAAGTAATACACGCGAAATGCACGTATACAAACGCGAGGTATTGGGACGATCTTTCTTTAATTATTACGGGTTTAATTTTGGCAATTAGATTATTTATCTAACTAACTTAATTACCGATCTCTGTACTGAGTTTAATTATTTATAATTAATCTAGGGAACAAAAATACTTAATATTAAAAACTACTCTAATAGGTTTACGTAAAGATAGGAAAATCTACGTATGCTCTAATTTATTTACAAACGTTCGTGCACCAGGTATTTACGATGGTTCGGTGGACGACAAATTTATGCTACTGATTTATACAACAGGTTATGGAGGTACTCTTCTGCGATTCACAGACACTGTATACGGTTATTAAGTACTGGGTGTAGGAAGTGTGTGAGTTTCGAGCGGGATTTTAGTAATGTCCAGAAGACATAGGCGACGGCCTGTCTTTACTGTATATACTAAGAGAAAGGTCGTAGGTCTTTACAGCCCTGTAACAACCCTTCACCCTCAAGTGGTGACGAGATACGTCGGGGGTTACCCCTGCGTTTCTCTAGGTATACTTTGTGGTGGCGAGTGACGATGGGATCTACCCTGCGTGCTACTCTAGGTGTTAGTGTAGTATAACTCCTGGAGCTCAGCCCGGAATTATTTATGATCTGTAGTGTTTGAGTGTAAATTGTCAGAATGTATAACTTTACAACTTACGTGTCTATCAATAGCAGTACAGAATTTAACTTTAGGTTGCCCGATCGCGAAGGACTCTTCGTCGGTGAACAACAGGTCGGTGCTTACGCTAAGCAAACGGAGCGGCTGAGGCTACTGGTTTCTGGAACGGTCAACGGTACGGTGGCGGCTGCTGGATATCGGCTTAACTTGAATCTACGGAGATTCATCTTCCTCTTTATTATGCGCGTCGCGAGTTTATAAAGGTGCATCTGTGGGCGGTTTCGCGGCTACCGTGCGGGGATGCCGTTATGGGATTGGTTAAAATCGTTCTGACGTGCAGAAACTTACGGTTTCTTAGAACTACACGTCAGCAGTGATGAATAAATTATTTGTTGTGCAATATCGCGTCAACTTATGAAATCTTACATACAGGATGGTCCGCACATAATTTATTCTAAAACATATAAGTACAGGACGCTGGTTCTTTACATCTGTACCTTGAATCATATTGTGTATGCATTGATTAATCTCGATTGGCAATATACCTTAATATAAAGATACGCCAATATTATAATATCTGGTTAGCTACTTAAATACAAATGTGACCAACGTGATTATTCAACAATATTTATTTGTACCTTGAATTTTATTGCATATGCATTTATTCACCTCGACTATCAATATACCTACGACCTAATCTGTACGCTGAACTTATGCTGATAACATTTAGTTGTCCACTTATATAAATACGATTGTGACTAGTGTGATTATACAGCAAAATTTATCTGCATTTAATTATACCGCGTATGGATTGATTCATCTCGATTATCAATATACCATCACGGTTTATCTAAAGATTAATTGTAATTTGTTTAACTACTGAAATAAATACAAATGTGAACAATGTGTTTATTCAACATTATTTATCTGTATCTTGAATTATATTGCATATGCATTGATCCACCTCGATTAGGAAGATACCTTCGCCATTAATCTACACACTGATCTAATGCTTATAATATTTAGCTATCTACTTAACCCTTAACTGCATGAATTTTAGAAAATCGTCAAAAACAAAAAACAAATCAGGTGAGCCGATCATTCTTCAGTTAAGCAGGAAAAATTGTTTGAAAAATTCTGATTACATATTTCGTCAAAAATAACAACAAAAACACAATGGTATCAAATATGATACATCATGCAACAAGGGAAAATAAAGAAAAAATTACAATCAATATTAATTATTTATGTTTTAAATAATACTGATGAAACCAATACATTGTATCTCATTTGTCACGATGGAACTGGGAAAAACAATTTCTTTTTTTCATTGCACAGAAAATTCAGTTTACACGTCCCAGAGATGAAATTAGTCAATGATTTACAGTAATCATATTTACATCGGTTTCTTTTTTCCTGAAATTGAGGCCAATGTTCAAATCCATCAGTACGAACAACTGATGTTGGTCTTGGGACACCAGATTTTCGTCTGCTGGCAGGTCGTCCACGCTTGGAGTTTCACTTCTTCCAATTTTGTACAGGCTATATGCTATGTTTCTGAGACATTTTTGTTTTGCCTTTTATGGCATTTATTCTGTTATAAAGAACCCAAGCATTGACAATGCTCAAATCAAGCAAATAGTGAAATAGGCGAAAATACCATTTTTTACTTTTCATGGTTATTTTGTGTCGTCCAATGTGAGCGTCCATTAAATCTACACCACCCATGTGTTTGTTGTAGATTTTAATAATTTTTGGACAGGTAATGTCGGCATACTGTCTTTCATTTCTGACATATCTGCGTATTGTGTCGATGGGCTCCACACCACAAAGACTGGATGCCACACACACAAGATTATTATCATTCCAATGAACAAGTGAAATTGGGCAATTATCATATTCTGTGACAAATTCTTCTACGGTTCCGCTTGCACTCTTTTTCATGCCCTTCTCATCCCTTAAGGGATTATTTGGGATGCGATCTTTTCGTATTGTCTCCAATGCAAAAATATCCTTCTTCTTCAACTCAGAGAGGAGGGGTAATGAGGTATAATAATTGTCAAAATATACCGTATATCGACAGTTTTCTGGAATACCCCTAGTCAATCGAATAACCACATTAGAGTTTGCTCCTATATCTGTCTCCCCATCAATAATTACGTTTTCTTGTCCTGAGTAGATTTCAAATTAGTAAGCAAAACCTTCACTGTCGCATAAAACAAATAATTTGTACCCCCATTTTTTGGGTTTTCGGGGATTGTATTGCCGCAACGAATGTTTTACTTTAGTTGCACGAATCTGTTCATCAACGGAAAGACTCTTACCGATGGGCACACTAGAAAGTTTATCGTTCACATGGTCTATGACCGGACGCAATTTGAATAGTTTATCTTTAGCAGGATCATTAGCTTGTAAATTTTAGAATTATAATTGAAATGGAGAATAGAACGAATGCCTTCAAACTTATTGATTCCCATAGTCGCTCTCAACAGCTCATTGCCCAAAATCGGTGCCAGAGATCCCTAATGCAAGAAACACGTGCCACAGATGAAAATATAACAATTCCTATGTATTTTTGTAACGAATTTAGGGACAATGTTGCTGGTTTATTATGGTCTTTTGTACCGAATATAATACAGACTGTTGTACTATTAGGTTCATCAAATCATCACCAAAAAGTATCTGAAAAATCGTATGGAATACTTGAATTTCCATTAAATGTTTTATTAGTGTCTGAAATTATCAGTGACTCTTTTCTTCACCGAATTTTATCTTCTAATGCTTTCTTTCTACTTAGTGTAGATTTTGCAGGAATACGTGACTTTCGTTTTGTACAAACTTTTGATGTAGCATTAGTGCTAGGCAAATCGGAGAGAACATTTGAAGTTGGATTTTTTGACGTACTAGGAAAATCAGCTGGGACCTTTGAAGTGGCATCGTTTATTCTGTTTTGGACTGTATCAATATTTTTAAACAAAACTTCACCTGAAACTTCAATGATTTCAGCATCTTCATCGTCCATAAATTGTTATAAATCATCTTCACTTTCGTAAGGCATATCTAATAACTGATACGCATCTTCCTCTCTCAAGGGCTTTTTCCGTCCTTTACTGTCTATAAAATGTAAATAGTACTCCATAATCTGAAAATAGAGAAAAGATGAATGTTAGGTAATATAGATCTTTATTGAAAGTAGATTTTCAGATTTTTACGCGACTGCATGATGTATCAAATGTGATATCACGTAAACATAGAATTTTCAGACATATCGTGATAATAAAACATAAAACTAATTGAATGCAATAAAACTACTTACTCAAACATCCAAAAACTATTTTTGATATTCACTTTTATGAATTCATACACTTGAAAAAATTGGCAAAAACACTAGGAACGCACATTACTGTACACATTTAAGGTTACAAAATTTCCGTTATAGAAACAAAATGATTTTGAATTCTCATAGTATCCTGTAATACATGTTGTCTCACCCATACAACACAATGAAATTCTTCCACTAGTCAACAGATGACCATAGCAGTATTATAAATTCGATGTATCAAATATGATACGCCATGCATTTAAGGGTTAAATACGAATGTGACCAATGTGATTATGCAACAAAATGTATTTGTACCTTGTATTATATTGTGTAGGCATTGATTCATCTCGATTATCACTGTTAGTATAAAGATTAGACCAATTCTTATAATATCTTAAATACAAACGTGCCCAATGTGATTATACAACAATATTTATTTGTACCTTGAATTATACTGCATATGCATTGATTATTCTCGATTATCAATATACCATCTCCCTTAATCTAAAAATTACACAAATGCTTATATCTGGTTAGCTACTCACATAAATACAAATGTGACCAATGCGATTATTCAACAATATGTGTATCTTGATTTGAAGAATCCAATGGATGAAGAGGGTAACTAAGAAACTTATTGATTGGAGATATTTAGGTTTTAATATATTTTAATTGTAGTTTTACTAAATTTATTTGTAATGAATTGTAATAACTTCGTTGATTGTAGTGGTAGAAGGGCGTTTTTTCTATTAATAAATAATTTTAAAAAGTGTACATGGCTACCCGAAATTTAAAAAACAATGTAGTTAACCAAATAAAATAGGTAACTCTTTTACCTAAAGTAAAACTCAAAAAGGTTACATAAGTAAAGTTTATTATAAGAGAAATTTAATATTACACTGAAACGAAATTCTAAGTACCAAAAACTGAAACCCTTCACAACAACAAATTAATGTTAATTCTTTTTATGGGCATCTATAATATTCCTGTAATAATATTGGTATTGGTGCTTAACATATTGCAACTGTGTTCAAGATTGGCAATTTTTTCTTCTGACAGCTTACCATATTTCTTATCAACTTTTGGTATATTTGAAATATTTGGGACACTTGTTCGTATATTTTTAATAATGGCAACTCTTTTGAATGGAGTGTAGTGATTATGACTTTCTTTATACAAATACGTTCCATATTCGTTTACACGTATCCATCAAATACCGTCTCTAAACGGTACTGATTCCTTGAGTGTGTTTTTTTTTGTTACCATTAATTAAAAATTCATGTGCGACTCTAGCCTTTCGAAATTTCTTAAGTGGACAGACATGTCAGTAACATGATTAGGCTTTAAAGATTTGCTAATAATTTTTTGATATTGATCAGACAAGTAGACATTTTCTTGCTTTCGTAAATTCTTTTCGAGTCGGCCAAGGTCGCGATCTGAATCTAAAATGCTATGTCCCACTTCGGGAAATTTATGATCGATTGTTGTTTGACAACACCTTTATTAAATATTGATATAGGCAGAGCATGAAAAAATTTTTGTTTTTTCCAGCACATGAATCAGTCCATATTATTAAGTGCGATATCGTGCCGTTTTAATTTCTGGATTAAATTTAAGAAATGTTAACAGCGCGCTACAAACTTCTGTGCTCCCACGATTGGCAGTATCCTCCGTCCATGTAAAAAAGTTTGCCCTTTCTTTATCTTTCCCCACAAATTGTATCCCTAAGTTATACATACACAGCTGTCTTAAATAAAAGGCTTTGGATGTTGTCAGACGGGGAAGCGGAAGCGTTTGTTGTAAGTCGATTGTTAGGTATAATATATTATCTGAAGTTTGTGCTTCAACGCGATTTTCTTTCTGCATCTCAAATGCAAATGCATAGTTTTCCTTGTGTTGATCAGTAGAGTTACCACTATCACAGGTGCTGCACGTGTCACGGCGGGGTTGCCTAAATGAGAGATTAAATTCTGTCTCTAAAATTTGCTCGTGTTCCATACTTGATGTCAAAGCTTTTTGGTTTATTCTCTGCCAGACACTTCTCTTTGTACAGATTAAATATCTTCGAAATATTTAGTCAAGGTGATAGATATTTTTTAAAGGATTTTATTTCGCGAGTAGTGTGATTCTACAACTGGGAAAGATCACAGCCTTTCCGGTTTTTTTGGCCTGCCTGATTATAACGGCGTATTGATCGGGAACAAAAATGGGATTAACTTTTTTATAATTTGAGACTTCGGTCTCAATTCTTGCGTGTACGCTATCTCCCTCGTTTTGGCTGTGTCCTTTAATAAAAAACTTATGAGTAATGGATTTAATTTTCAACTTATTAATGATGTATACGCAGAGAGCAAGGATAAATTTATTTTTATTTTGTCCACAGCAGTTGTCTGTGTAGAAAATTATTTCTAAATCTTCTTCATTTTTATTACAAAGATCTTCAACGTATTTAAATACACAAGTTCCTACTTCATTTGCTCCTCGCAGTCCTTGTCCTTCATGCCACAGGTAACAGACACCTTCTGTGGCTTTTATGTCAAACATAGTCAATTTAAAAACGTTTAACTTTGAAACATAATAAAAGGAATTTGCTTGACCAGTTGGACAGGGCAACACTTTTTGGAGGTCATAAACTAACACTTTTACATTATCAGCGCTATTCAGTCTGTCGTCGTGTTTTTCTTCGCGACTTAGTACTTTTTCCTTTAAATGTTCTTCATACTTTTCTTCGAGTTTAGATTTTTCCTCTTCTGCTCCTTTTGATACTCTAAACATAACTCGCACTGATCTTTCTTCGCTACGTGGAAAGACAGGTTAAACTCTTCATTAAAATTTTGGTATATAATTGGTAATTTCCAGAATCAATTTTTCTTCTTTACACAATTTTAGATAGTCTCTATGTAGATCTGCTAACGTTTTTCCGCCTTCTATGAATTGCCGTGAAGTATAAGGTCTACAATAATGAGCTTCAATCCGTGGAATTGAATCTATGTGTAATCTTATTTTATTTTTAATTTCTTCACTTATTTTTTTGTGGTTTCCGTATTTTCCTCTCTTATCAATTTCAATGACCTTTCCGCTTTCACAGACATTTTGTTTTTTAAGCACAGTCTGAATTGTTTTATTGTTAATTGCTAAAGTGGACAAAAAATGTTTTGCACACCCTTACATTTTTTTCTGCGATGATAAAGTAAAAGGCATTATTTGGCTTTCTTGGGTTGGCAACGTTGCTATATTTATATCTGGGACAAATGCTCGACATGTTTGATGCTATGTATTCTCTCTGTTTCTCGATATTACCAAGATTGTAAAATTCGGAAAAAATGTTTTCGTGCTCTTCCAAAGAAATCCTCTCATAACATTTCAGTCTACATTTATCACTACATGGTGGTAGAATGGTCTTCTTTGGACGTTCTTTTTTAATTCGCAATGTACTAGTACCTCTTTTTTGCACTTGATTGTAAAAGTACGATTCTCCTCTTATTTCTTAAAAATTTTGCATGGTTTTTTTGCCTGGTTTCCTCTTCCTTTTTTTGCTGCTTTTGTCAATTTGAGTTTCAACTAATACTTTTCTTTTTCTCTTTGGTGTTATACTCTCTTTGTCCTTTTCACGTTTGTTGGACGATTCTGATGATGCGCTGGATGATTCGGATTCTTTTTCGTATAAAGGATCTCGAATACTATCATCAGACCCATATGGGTCAGGTTGTAAATCCTTATTGAGGCCACCTTAAAAATAGAAATATTGGATTGAATTCCAATTTGATTTGATTTGATTTTGAAGGGGTGGCGCCTTGTCATAAAATATGAAAAAATTGCTTGTTGATCACTTGAGCGAGGGACATGATAAGCATGCAATACTGTAAACCACAGACAAAAACGTTGTATTGTTAAACGCTTATTCAAAAGAAGAAAAATGAAAAATTGAAGCTACATTATAAAGTCAATGTTGTATATTTTTTTCATATTATATGACAAGGAATCACCCCTGAATTATTACCATTTTTAAAATAACTACCTTCATTGAAGTTCATTGCATTTTCCTCAGAAGACCCAGACGAGGAATCTGAGGATGAGCTAGAAGATGAGTTTCGGTATGAACTACGTGAACAAGAACTGCTAAAGCTGCTTGAGGACGTAGATGACCTAGGTTTCTCTAGAACATCTAAAAATAAGAATTTTATTGTAGGATGACATGGTGTCTAGAGTGTTATATTTACCAATTTCTTTTGTTGGTGATTCCGATTCTACAGATTCTACAATATGTGAAAATAATAATAGGTAACAGTTTCAGCAGAGTATCTTACAATATCTTAACTCTTAATACCTACCTTCAGTGGGAATAGGCTTCTTGGAATCGTTATCATTCTGCTCCGGAATTGGGCTACGCTGAGAAAAATTACCAGTGCATTTTTGGCCCTCCATGGGTCTGGCATCAATTTTTTGAATATACCATCAGCGAAAATAGTGCTTTCAGCATTTTCTGCACTGGAATTTTCTTCAAGCATCTTGGTATCCTCTTTGCTAGTTGAATTTTGGGCCTCCGTATCAATATTTAACATACCCAAAATGTGTGCACTTCGTCCAGATGCCATTTTAGCTGTAAGAATTAATAAAAATATTATTAACCCACTAAAGCGAATGTCATTCCCGAATGTTCCAAAACTATGATGATACAAAGCAAAAGGCACATTTGAATTTGGTTTCTCTGAGAAGCACCTTATTGTATACTAATAATTATTTCTAGTTTTAAAACAGCGCGGCACGCTTTGTAGCATTATAGTCATTAAACATTACATTTAAATAAATAATTTTACTAACTTACAAATTAAAAAAAAATTACCGCGGGTTGGAAATCGAACCATCGCCCGCTGATGCCTAAAAAACTTTAAAGCCCCTCCGCTAATGCCCAAAAAACTTTAAAACTCGCCCACTGATTTCTAAAAAACTGAAAAACCCATTATAATTACCCAACTTTGTTGAATAAATCTATAGAACATCGTTGAAATTCAAAATATTTTTTTTATTTGCAAACAAATCCAATTCACAATAGGAAAATATAGTCAACAAAGATATATTTTGACTTACTACATAATTTGATTTAAAATTTCTGTGGAAGACAACTATAACTCAAAATATCATTTTATTCTACATAAAAATTGCGAGCAAAAAGGTTACATTTAATAATAACTCTGTATTTAACATAAAATTAATCAAATACTGCACTTACCTTAATATTCAAAGGTTTTATAACAAATTACAAACGCCACTTTACAAATGATTGTATGTCAAAATGTAACTATTTTCTAGGGGGTCGACGACACTATCACGGGAAAAGCTGGTGACAAACTAAAATGTTGCTCTGTTGACCGATCACGCAACTAAATTTCGCCGAAAACACTGGGTTACATGTCGACCATTTTTGAGCAAAAGTTGAACTAGAGCTATAACCTTCTTTTACATAAAACTAGACTATTTTTTAAGTTAATTTATTGAAATCTCAAAAAAAGTTGTAACCCTCTTCTTCCGTATGGTCGATATGTCCCGTGACAAAACTTACGTTGGTGCGTTACGGGGCTTATATAACCCGTAGAGTAGATGTCCTTAATCATCAATTTTCTTCTTGGATACGTAAGATTTGGGCATAAGACTCTGGGGGTACCACCCCCTAACTCTCACCAATAATCACTTACAACAGTACGGGGTTCATGTGTCCCGTATACCATCCGCTGATGAGTACATAAATTAAACGCAAAGTGGAATTATCATTTGTTTTATTACTGATACAAGCATAAATTACTTATATATAAAACAAAATTCAAGAAAATCAAGTGCAAAAGAAAAATGTAGGCTGCGTTCTCATTGGTTATATATAAAACTTAATAGCAAAATTCAAGCAAAGAAAATACAATAGAAAAATGTAAGCTCCTTTCTCGTGGGCAACGTTGAAGCATGGCAAGCAAAGGGCTGGTTTTCCTTCGCATTCTTCGCAAAATGTATACACTTCCTTTACTTTATTATCCGCTGTTCTGCTGCCCATAGACTTTCTTAGAACTTGGTAGCACCCTGTGCACTTTCTTCTCTTACGATCCTCGGGACCTTGTTGTGACAGGGTATGAATGCGTTTCGGCGTCCTCGGTCGCGGTGGACCCCTGGTGCACAATGCCTTCATAATGCTTTCTCGAAAATTTAGAATCGGCATACGGGTTTGTGGAAACTTACTGTTGTACAAGATCCACGCATTAGTCATTGCCGAGTTGAAAATAAACTCTATCGCCACCTTCCTATACCATTTGATCCCTTTACGCAAAGCACTTTGATAGGAACCCATTTGATCGCTATAGTCCACTCCCTTCTTTGCCGCATTGTAATCCAACACGCCTTGCGGTTTTAAAACTACTTCATCACGCCTTGCCTTACCTGTTTGTTTCAAGGAATCATCATGATGTTCGCATGTTGTTCCATGAAAACAGGCCGTTTGTCCATCCATTTCAAACATTTTGTGGAACCTTTCTGCAGTCCTTTGATTTGCCCCTTACGCATTTTTTGGGAAACTACTTCCTTGAGGAGCAGTGTTGCCAGATTAATTTTTCTATTTTCAGTAGATATCGCTTTGAAAAATCAGTAGATTTTCATTTTTACGTTTGCAAAAGGACTTGAAAAAGAAACCACGTGATTTTACATGCAAAAATAAATATAAGATTATGTGACAATGACAATTATTGTTTTAATTTTTTTGTGAAATATGATTCAACTTTGGTGTTCTGGTACGTTACAGAGGCTTGCTGAAAAAATTCATGAATCGTAGTTTATTATTCAACTGGGTAGGAACGTATTTAAAACAAAACTAAACTAAACAAACTTTTCGTTAACAAAATAAAAACAAATATATAAATAAAAATAACATACAATTCTTAACAAAACTATAATACTAAACTTATTAGGATATTATTATTATTCACTCTCAATATCTGAATCTGTAAGTCCGTCGTCGATTTGTTATTGATACATTTTGAAATTGTGGTATTTTATTATATCTTTTCCGAAATCCGTAAAAAAAGAAGTTTCGTTTCTAATTTTTGGGTAGTTTTTCGTACGTAAATGACCCACTATTTAAACAGTAGTTAGTCTACACCGATGGCTTGTCTTCATCAGATTGACATCTGAAAATGTGCGCTCAACATTCGCAGATGAGTGTGGTAAGCAAAGCGTGTTAAATACAAATGTGGAAAGTAAAGCAAATATGAAGGAATCGTCGCCATATTTTGAATTACTAATTTTTGCCCAAAATTCTACACCGGGTTTATATCAAAACCAGTAAAATCATTTAAAATGTTGTTGTTTCGAAGAAGCCGCCACTTGTTATCTAGTTCTTGAATCTGGTTTACGTTAACTAAATTCGGAAAATATTTTGCCAAAGGAATGATAGAAGATGGCTTTTTGGTAAATGATTTTTTCAGGATCAATTAAATTCATATTAATTAACACCTCATTATTAAAATAAAATCTATTTTCGTATCTGGGTTTGCGCCTTCTATAAAAAAATCTAAACACCTTCTTTTTAAGATTAAATCAGACTCCCTATCTAAATTTATTAAACATATCTTAGCACCTACATATAGGTTTTCTATCTGAACAAAATTCGCAGTATCTTTATAATTAATGGAATCTAATGTCTGTGTTTCTATTGCTTCACTTTCGATGAAATATTCTAAAAAAGTTTTGTACGTCAAGCTAACATTACTATACAACTTATGTATCTTTGGCTTTTCAGGCTGCAATTCTTTTAGATTATTAAAAAAGGGGTAAAACAAACTGTAGAGATAGTAAAAACGGTTTGTTAATGGATCCTGTAAATTATTTAAAATGTTTTGAGCAGCTAAAACTCCCTCACTTAGAGCTGCATCAGTAAAAAATAAAATTAATGCATTATATTTTTCCAAGATTCTGTTAACAGCAGACTCTAAGGACAACCGCCCTGTTTGAGCTGGATGTAAAATCTTATGAATAGGGGTTTCTGTAATAGTTTGAAGTTCTTTTAGTGTGCCGACGCGTTTCGGACTATTTGAAACAAAATTGTAAATATCGCGAACTAAACCTTCTACGCGTCTGGGCAATTTTGAGCAAGCATTAGAGGCACACAGATTAAAACTGGCATATACATTTGAGTGTAAACAGATTTGGTATTTCTATTTGTAATTTGGATGTAACCGAATTGTATCGACCAACCATTTCTTGATGTAATAGTGAAAAAAGTTGTTACTAAAGCTCGATTATTATCCAGATTTAAAAAAAAAATCGGAAAATATCTTCTGCCCTCTACGCACCCTTAAAAAAATCTAAAAAAGTGAAAATATTAACTTTTTTATTTTTCGTTCTAATAGTAAAAAAAAGTTGTTACTGTAGTTTAATTATAACCCTGATTAAGAAAAAAAAAATCCGAGAGTATCTTCTGCCCTCTGCACACCCTTAAATAATGGAAAAAGTGTAAAAAGTCAATTTTATACTTTTACTCGTCTTTTTAATGGTACAAAACAGTTGTTACAATGGTTCAATTAATAAACTAATAACTAAAAAAATGAAGGCATGTCTTTTTTCCCATACGCGCCCTTAAAATAATGATAAAATATAAAAAAATCGTAGGTAGTCAAGAAAGGGTAGCTGCTATTCCAGTTCTATCCCTCTCACTTTTACTAGATGCACTTAAGAGTGAGTCTATTGATTAAATTGACGTTTTGTGTTAAACTCGGATTTAAGAGTAACCTTAACAAAACCATCTCTGGCTTCTGATCCCATAACGCTTTGTGAAGCTTCAGTTACTAGTTTGACACTTCTTTCCACCGCCTGGGTATGGCAGGGTAACTTGAGAAGTTCTATTGTGTTATCGCCTTGAATTAGCTTCTTAATGTCTTCATCGTTAACAGAATTTAGAATGGGTGGAGATGTTATTTTAATAGCTTGCCAATCTGTAAGGTCGATATAATCGGTTGCCTCAAAGTTTATTGTTGGAATACTAAATGTTCTCTTTTTATTACAGTTCACTCTAGCCTTTAATATACGTCTTAGTGCTAGTTCTTGAATAACTGTGCTATTATCTGTAAGCATACATATTAACAGATTTTCGGGGTGAATAAAAAAGGCATTACGTTGTATTACTGCATCAATAATATTTCTTAGCTCCGGTTTCAAGTATCGACTTAATTGAATTGTCTTCCAAATATGTTTAGAACGATTTGTGCATGATGCATTAACCTTTTACCCGCCGAACCCAGAGAGAGCAATATATTAATCTGTTACTAAGTAGATTCTTCTTTAGTTATGTCTAATTAAGAAAATTTTAACTTAATCATGAATGTTTATTTTCCTTGTGCGTTTTCCAGCATGTTCGAAAATTCGAACATTGGCGGGTTCAGGGTACATGAAAAGCGGGTTTAGCCTATATGAACAGCTCATACACAAAATTTCTTTTATTTATAAAAATATTTACAAAACATCAATATTATTTGAATATTTATTAATTTAATTATATGTATACAGAAGTTGTGTTATTTTATACAACCCCATGATATACCGGGAAACACTTTGCATGCATTCGTTTTTGACACTCGTTGCATTGGAGAGTTGTATTTTTTTTGCACTGGGCACATCTCCCTTCGGTAGTTGATTTTAAAAAATGTCTATCTGCCTTTTTTAAAAATTTAGCGACGGCTACTTTTGGTCCTGTCTTTGGGCCTGTTTTCCTTGGTGCCGCTCTGATTAGTGCCATGGTTACCTGACTTTTACACTTGATTTGCCATCTTTTTGAAATAATAAAATAGACAAACCTGTCGGCGGAAAGTTAGGTGGTCCATTAGTAGTGGTGATTTATGATGAACTTCTTTGTGCAGCAACCAAGCTGCAACCACAGCCATATTGAGAGCGTTTGAAAACAAATTCCACCACCATTTTTTTGAGCGAAGCCTTGGTCGATAATAGGATAACATCCTATCTAACAGATCAACTCCTCCCATTCCAGCGTTATACTGATTGATCAAATGGGGTTGGCTTATGTGAATCTTTTTCTTTTTTTCACGAGAATACCTAATGATTACAAAAAAATTTATAAAAGTGAAGTGAAATACAGAAGAAACAGTATATGACATTAGAAGTACTTACCTCTTTGCTGTTTTCAATGGCAGATGAGTTTGATGGTTCGAACCCATGGTGACTACCGAGTTGTCGTTCCAACGGCAAATATAAACGGAACCATCACTCATATAGTCAAAATGCACTCTATTGAGTTTACTCATTTGTTTTTTATCAGTCAGGTCGCATTTAGCAATTCTTCCGTCTCGTACAGTTCATGTAGCTTTTATATTTTTTTCTCGTAACTTGTCTAAGAGATCATAAGAGGTGAAAAAATTGTCGAAGTACACTTCTACTTGCAAAGGGTCATGTACAGCAGTGAGTAGATTTTTTACAACACGAGTACCAAGAGGTTCTTCAGGACTGTTAGTACTTTTGCCGCAATAAATGTCCATTTTATAGGGATAGCCACTTGCAGAGCACATCATCCAAATCTTGTACCCAAACCGAATTGGTTTTCCGCGAATAAACATTTTGCATGAATGATGGCCGTAGTAGGGCACCATAGATTCGTCGATACTGATTTGCTTATGGAATGTTCCAAATTTTACAAATTTGCTATTCAGCTCATCATATATTGGCCTAATTTTAGCTAATTTTTCGTTGCGATTCAGAGTCGTGTTGTCCATTATGTGAAAATGTTTTTTCAATTCACGAAAACGGTTTCTGGACATGACTGATGGTACAATAGGTACAGCTGTGTCTTCAGCTGAACTCCAATATAAATCTTCACTTGGAACTGTATGGTACCCACTAAATAGCAACAGTCCAAAAAACAGCAATGTCAGTCCATTCAACTGCCAATGATGTGCCATGCTGCGCTGCATACATTGTCGTCATGCTGGCCAGGTGTGAACTATTTTCCTTTGACAAGTATTCAAAAAATAACTCTATTGGTTCTAAATTTATCAAATTAGGATACTTGTCGCCCACCTTCGGTATATTATTCGAAACAAGTGAACTATCGAAATCGCTCCTTTTTGTCCAATTTGTCTTTTTCTTTTTTACACCCTGTAATTTTTTTTGAACCTTTTTATCTTTGTGGGTTATAGACCCTTGAGAACTGGGTTCTTGGATATTTTCAGATGCTACTATAACACTAACTTCACCACAAACATCTGTTGGCTGAACAATTCCAAGGTCACTTTCATCATTATTTTCTTCGTCTGTTACACGATCATCTTCATCAGGTGGTAGCTGACAGACGTCAAACTCCTCATCAGAACTGCCTGGTAACTCAGAATCGCTAAGTGAGTAAAAATAGTCAATTGCTTCTTCAATTGTTAAGAATTTTTTTTCCATAATTGTTGAACACACAACTAAAATAACTCTAAAATTTATATATTTTTATAAATAAAAGAAGTAATTATAGAACACACGACTAAAATAATTCAAATTTATATATTTTTATAAAGATAAGAAAATTCGTATAAAACACTACACTACGCAGAAAGGTTTACACTACTGATAACACTGCCGGCTCTATACTTCAACAACTAAAGCCACCGGTTAGCGCCCGCTTGGCGTCTAGACAGTCAGATAATAAAAGCGCCATGGGTAGTCTTACTTGCTACCGCGACCTGCCATTGTTCGTATTTTCGAACAAAGCACTTTACTTGATTACAGGACCCAGGTAGTTTAAAAAGTTGAAAGTTTTTTGTGAGAATAGTTTATAACAAACTATTGTTAGTAGAAATATATAAAAATTATAACAATATAGGTCAAATACTAGTACATAGACTTATTTCAAATTTACAGGTACAAAATCTTAAAAAAGGGAATATTTCATTATTTTTTTCTAATACAACAGATTATAATAATTGGCTGAAAATTTATATGAGTGATGATTATAACATATACTTATTGGAAAAATATAATGCAGACAAGTAATTATAATTTAACATTAAAAAATATGCATGTTAACTATTGTTCGAAAAAGCGAAAAATGGCAGGTAAAAGGTTAACACTACAGCGCACGCATCATTTTTTTAGCAAAACCACACGCAGGGCGGGGATTCCCCGCAAATTGGTATTGTTCTTATTTTGGACTCGTATTTTGCTTAAATTGCTTTCTTATATCGTATTTTACATTTTTATGCACTTAAGCCCTAATTTGCTATTAATTCAATCAACTTATTACTAATATATTAGTTACATGAAGGCCATTTAGAAAGTATAAGTATACAAAGTTTACAAAATAAAACAGTTGCTCAATAAACTTTAAATATAAAACAAAAGGACTGATCTATTTTAAACTACTAATAGACCTCTAACACATATAGCCTAAAAAAATAATAAGAAAATATGTAAATAAAAATATTTGATTGGATTTCATAAACAGCTTGCACTAATATATTTATCTAGTCACAGTCCATACTATCTTCGGCCATCTCTTGGCAACAATCTTTGCACTTCGCTACTGTATGTTCACGACAAACTACGCTTACAAACAGTACAATATGTTTTGGTTTTTCGATTTTTCTTTGAAGGGCAAAATGCGCATCGCCCTTCAGTCGGTACTTGTTCTAGGGTTGTTGTGGATTGAGCAGTAGGTTTCTCAAAGGACAAGATTTTGCATATCCGCTCCTTAGTGGCAAATGAAATTGTAGTTTCATAAACTTTCTTCCTCATGTAGTTTTTTAGTAGACATTCCAAGGGACGAAAGAAAAGAGCTTCTTGATCTTTTAGACCGATTATTATGTTTGTAAATGGCGTACGCATTGACAGCTCCAACATTCAATAAAAAATAGAATATAGCCATCGGCCACCTGTTACTTTTTCTTGCAACAGTGTATTTTTTTTTGCAACGCGTCAGACATATCGACTCCATACTTAGTTCTATTATAGGTTGTAATTATTTCAGGCTTTCCCTGTGAGCTGTTTATGTCTATTTTATCATCACCGTGCAATGTTGACAATAACACCACAACTTTGTCTCTCTTTGCTTTGTATGAAACGATCGTCATTCTTGAAGAGAAACCAAATATTGAACTACCCACAGATCTGTCTTTATTTTTCACCGTAAACAGAGTTGGAATCTCGGACCTGTTTTTTCGCATTGTTCCCACCAATGTCAATCC
This sequence comes from Vesta saturnalis, assembly GCA_036346205.1. Taxonomy (NCBI): domain Eukaryota; kingdom Metazoa; phylum Arthropoda; class Insecta; order Coleoptera; family Lampyridae; genus Vesta; species Vesta saturnalis. Next base: position 65,948 of record JARFJB010000056.1, read on the forward strand.
TTTTTGTAAAAGTTCTTTACCCAGATCGACAGATGTAAATAAATTGTCGCAAGTGACATTACGACCGGCACCTACGTGACTCACCATTCTTTTGACAGTTTCTTTTATGGAAGTGTCAACTTGAAACGGGCCCAATGCTTGCTTAGAAACAACGATTTCAAAATTTGATGTGTAGTACGTTTTAGCATCGCTGCATGCCCACACCTTGATTCCATATTTCCCGGGCTTAGAAGGCATATAGACTCTGAAACTATAACGTCCGCGGAAATTCGGAAGCATCTTATCGACGGTGACGAATGTGTTCTTCATAGTTAGAACCTAATTCTTTCTCGTCGACATCACTATAGATGGAACCGCCATCATCATCGGGAGGAATATTCTCTTTGTTTCCGGTGGTTTCTTCCAAATCCCAATTCTCATCATCACTACTTACGGTATTATACAGATATTGCAAACGTTTTTGTTCGCGTTCGTAGTGCATTTTACATAAAATTATGATATAAAAACTATAAAGATATGTTTTCCGTTTGTACACAAAAGCAGAAAAACACAAATAAGCAATATAATAGTTGCAGGAAAAACTTAATGGAAAAGTTACCTCAAACGCACGCAAGGCGGGATTCCTCAAAACCGAATAAAACGCAAAAACGACCACAACGACAGATTATGACTGACTGAATTCTTTACTAAATACACAATCGCAGTTATGCGTGAGTATTCTTGGCGGGGCGGCACCGACAGCCGATCGGAAACCGAGTAATTACGTTTATATTGCAAAAGCGGGGATTCCCCGCCCGTGCGTGCGCTCTAGTGTTAAACTTGATATTAAACCACATCGTTGCGTAGACGGTTTGAATAAATAAAGTCAAGTCGTTAAGATTTGAACTCGGGTTCTTTGTGCCAATATATAGCCTCAGTATTCTATTGGCTGTCGTCAACCATCTGGCGTAGCGAGTTTGCCAGGATCCATATTAGATAATTCCAAAAAACACTTACCACTGGAGATCGCAGAGCACATTTGATAGAGATATTTTTGATCTGTACTTAACTCGGAAACTACTACATCAGGAAGATTACAAGCAATTGGTTTAAAAGCTGCAACTTCTAAGTTCTGACAGGTTTCCAACGATTTTCCAATAGCTCCCACAAATCCACGAGGTCCACTGGTGTCACCGTCAAGAAACTGAAAAAGATGCCTTTAAAGGCAGTTCATTAAAATGCAGCAGACAAATAAACCACTGTAACGGGCGGTTAATATGTGCTTCTATCTGAGATATAACTCCGTTCTTTGATCCAGTATTAACCACTGTTCCATCACATCCTACTGCTAATAAATTGTCCAAATTAAAATTATTTGAAGTAAAAAAAGTTAGTATGGACTCTGTAATACTTTTAGCAGAACCTGACGTAGGCGTGGTGTGTCCGATATATAACGATTCAGGTTCTTGGATAAGTGATATGTGCTCCTCTACTATAGTTTTTTTAAGCCTTTTGTTTCCAATTACTTTTTGTGTCAAGGTCTTATCTTTTCTTCTGTCAAAATAAAAAGCTTTGATTGACTTCTCAACATCGTCGTCTTGCAAACGTTGCCTACTTTTTACTCTAGCTCTTCTGACTTTACTCCTATCTACAACATTCATTTTGTCTTCTTCAAAGATAATTCCAACATCTTTCAGCACAGCTGATGCTATGGCTGCTGCAGATCTGTCAGATAACTTGTATCGATCACAACGTTGAGCAAATGTTGGTAATTCGATGCGATTTTGCCCTGCAGTTTATAGGCCATCTGTTCCTTTTGACGTAGATGGAAGATAATCGTTATATTCCTCGTTACAACTGGCTGAAATATCAAGCATTGTTTCATTATAAACTTCATGCGTAATATGAGTAGGGGTAGATCTGGAAATTTTTCTATTTTCCTTTATTGTTCTCTCTTCTCTTTTCTGTATTTTTTTGCTTTCTGCTAAGTCTACATTGCCGATGAACATTTTCCGGTTCATTCTCTGATCAGTTAAGAAAGCTTGTTCTTGGACTGGTATTTTATGTGCTTTTTGGCACGAACAATTTGTAAACGTTTTACATTTACAAGTACTTATATCAAACAAGAATCTGGAGTCATCTTTAAATGTCTTTACTTTTGATAAATATGTATTATCTCGTTTTGATTCTGGATGTCTGATAATTTTAAGATACTTGTCGTGATACGATCGAATGCATTGAATAACACGTGTACGAGAGACAGTCGGAAGTGATGCTTTCGACCACAACTTACAAATTTTGTCACTTAGGATTTCACAAATGTCAGACACTGTTGGCTCCTTTTCGGAATTAGGGGCCTTAATGTCATATCGTACATACAAAAAGCATTGAATTATATCATTGTAAGTTGGCAACATATTACCACTAAAGTCACATGGTGCTCCGAAAATAGAACATTCCACTGTTTTTCTGGTATTCATTGTTCCTTAATTACTGCCGTATTTAATAATTTACTACAATCACTAAATAAACGTTTTTCAATCACCACTACTCACAATTATCTAACAATATTTGTGGCTTGTCTTGCTATGTCGCTTCTAGGAAACTGAGAATTGGGAAAGGAAGTGAGAGACGTCGCACGCATTACTTCTTTTGATGACGTCATCATTGAACATGCAGGCAGGACCGGTTTCTCGAGTACAGTAGGTTAATTATTTAATGCGTGGAGGAGTGCAACTTTTTTAATATATCTGAAAAATATTTCTTGGGAATAAGAATATCAAAAATATTACCCTTTTATAGGGAGGTAAAAGACGTTATTATATTTTAACAAAAATTTTGGGGTTACTTTTTATATGTTTTAAAAACTTTGTTTCACTATTAGATGTCAAAATTAAAAATTTTAAAAATCATCCCCTTTAGGGCAAAAGGAATAGTTTGTTTGCAAAAAAATGTTAGCGCTATATTTCTAATATACAATAACATATTTTTTTTACTATTAGAACTTTCAGTAGAAAACTTAAATATTTCGCCTATAGTTTCGCTCCACTTGTACATATAAAACATAATAATAGATAATTAATAGATTTTACCTCATTTTGTATTATTAATCGTTAATGCACCCTTGCTACTTGAAATAAAACTAAATAGATACTAGATACACTATCACAATCACAATTCACAATAACATAAAATAAAATATAAACTGATATAGGTTATATTCCCCGATTTCGCTTTACGATAGTTATATCATGTAACTATAGTAAAATTTCTAAAGCGAAATCGGGGAATTACGGGCTATTACTGCGAACTGTAGGCTGCAGGAAAACAATGCGACTCTGTAAAAATTATGAATTAAGCGCTTTACTAATTTACGGCTAGATGGCGATGGCGTTCGAAAAAGAGTGGAAGATTTTGTTCACCTTTCTGGCTTTTTGTGTGCTTCGGGTATACTTTTTTTTTGTATTTTCCGGTTCGGCCTTGCTCTTGTTTTTTTTATATTTTATTCGATAATGTAGAAGTTGGGTTATTTTTTATTTTTCAGTAGATTTGAGAATGAAATCAGTAGACTGTAGGTAAAATCTATAGATCTACTGATTTTTCAGTAGGTCTGGCATGACTGTTGGGGAGCCCTTTGCTGTTTTTGCGCACTGTGCCACATAATCTGGTGTTCCTTTCTAAAAGCTTTTCAGCTAATGGTACACTAGTATAGAAGTTATCACAAAACAAAGTGTGTGCCTGACCATAGTAGTCCACCATCAAATCGTTTACTATAGATTCTGCGTGAGTGATTCCAGGCGTAGTTGTTCCCTTGCCAGTATAAACTTTTGATGTTAAAATATACCCCGTTTCAGTACACAGTTTATAAATCTTTACGCCATATCTATGCGCTTTGTTTTTAATATATTATCTAAACAACAATCTGCCTCTCCAAGGTATCATTGTTTCATCAATTACAAGTGCTTTCCCAGGATTCATGTAAGCCTTGAAACTGACTAAGAGGGGGATCTGGAAGAGGTCTTATCTTAAATAAACGGTCCTGCTTGCGGTCCAGACTGTTGTCAGCAAAATGCCGACACGTCAATAACAATAAAAATCTATCCCCAGGCATAATTAGCGAAATAAATCTATTGTGATATAGCGGATCCTTAGACCAATAAAAATTTATTTTTGGGTCATCAACAATTCTCATAGCCAGTATACTAGCAAACAATTTTTCTAATTCGTCAGGCGTGGTAGGTTGCCACTTCTTTATTCTTGCAGTGTTCTTTAGAGAAACATCTCGCAATTTTTCACTTGCATGTTTGTTAGTTTCCTCCACCATTGTGTCTAAAAGATCGTTAGTAATAAGTAACTTGAAAAAGTCTACCGGTAATGTGCAGGAGGCGGGAATATTGATTGGCAAATGCTTATCCTTGGGATTTACAGGGAACGCCAAACTTTCTGTTGATACTATAGGATTCCAAGTTCTGCTTGTAGTCGGTTGATTAGATGCTACCGGTGCTCCATCAGAATCTGATGCTTCTGTGACGTCTTCCTCTGATGTTTCAGACGACGCGCTTGTCGGTTGTGGAAGAAAAGTGGAATCATTTACTGAGTCATCGGAATCAAAATCTGCATCTGACTCACTTTCACTGCTTAATTGCTGACGCAAGGCTAAATCCACTAGCCGTTTTGCACGATTGGACATCTCAAACATAGATAAACCAACGAACACGTTGAATGATAGTAACGGACGAATTCAAACTGAGCAGTCAGCCGCGATATCTCACCACCGCGATGAGCACGATTACAGGTGCGCAAACACCGACCATCAAACGATCCGACATGTAAATTTGCCGTCGGTCGTTGTTCGTTAAATTTTAACAAATATTTTGAGTATTGAGAAGCATAAACGACTAATATTAGGTTACAGTAGTTTTGTTGACCTAATCTAATTATATAACCTAAAAACTTCAAAACAAATAAACAGACTATATTCATTTAACGTTTCGGTAATATAACGTATACCATGTTCAAAATTGTTGCTACAGACTTAAAACTATAAAAATGTAAGTGACGTATTTAATAAATACCGAATGTCATTGTAATATTGAATATAATGAAGGCATTGCATATATTTAGTCTAAAGCCGTCATTAAACACCCAGCAAGATATGATTGTACTAAAAATATTACAATCACATTTGGTATTTATTAAATATGCCATTACATTTTTATAGTTTGTTTCTTTCATTATATTTTAACTTTAAGAATTTGAATTTTGAAAATGATATGTTATATTACCGAAACGTTAAATGAATATAGTCTATTTATTTGTTTTGAAGTTTTTATGTTATATTAAATTTAAAGACAATTCTCTATCTAACCTAAACTAGTTTGGATTTTTACAAATACAAAAATAAATAAACAACAAAAGTTTATGTATTTGTAAAAATCCAAACTAGTTCAGATTAGATAAACAAAACTATTGTAACCTAACTAGAAAATTTATATATCGGTTCTAACGCTTGATGGTCGGTAAATACGCGTCCCGTATAGCACATGCGGAAGAATTCTTTATGCAGTGCGTTACGGGGTATATATGACCCGTATCAAATTAGGTTTTCTCTAAGTCTAGGAGAACACATGAAACAAGAACCTATCTAAAATTCTAACATCTGTCAAAAATTGGATGAGTTATGACATCCGCACTTAGCAAAGGTACACCAAATATGTAGGCCGCACGACATGTTGACACAGTACGGGATCACAATGTCCCGTATAACAGCAAACGTGTTAATCTTCGTGAAATGGTGCCAAGCAGTTCAAGCTTCATTACATTTTCTGCAGGTAATCACTGATCTTACTGCTTTTGCTCGAGTGCTACATCGTGCACATCGTCTTATGGTTCCTTTTATAGGCATATGAATACCAACATTTGTCAGTCTAGTGGTATTGTCCATTGCAATCGACCGACCAGAGGGTTTTTTTTTATTTTATTGCTAGTTACCATGAGCATGGGTCCTGGCCTCTTCCGGAAACTTATATCTGTTATAAGCTTATCCGCTAACAAACTTCTGAAGAGAAGATGGGGGCTTTTTTCTCGACGCTAGAGTTAGTTCTTTATAACAAATGTAACTATTTACTATCGCAGAATCAATTAAAAAATAAAATATTCTAACCCACCAACGACGACTTTTCCACGATATGTTGTAGTATGCCATAGTTTGGTCAAACCTGTCCACACCACCCATATGTTGATTATAGTCTGCAATGGGTAGTGGACAAGCTATTGTTTCTTTTGTGCCTTTTTTATTAGTTCGTTGTGTACTTGTTATGATATTTGGATCATGCATAGAGCTTACTATTATCACACTTTTTTTGCCTTTGTCCTTCCATTTACACACAGAAATATTTTCACTCACAGCAGAGTCGATGTCTCCAACTTTCATATTTTTATCCTTTTTCAACAAATGTCTAGGGTAGTGCTTTCTATTTTCCCTAAATGTTCCACACGAGTAAGTGTTTTTATCCAGCAACTTTGTAAGTAAAAAAGAAATTGTCAAAATAGACGCAGTAGCCATTGTTGTAGTACTTCCGTGTCAAATTTAAAACTGTCCTTTCGCCTAAAGTTTCTTTCTGTGAATCTTGTGCTTTTCCTTCGTAGACTCTAAATTTCAACATATATGCAGTTTTAGAGTCGGCCAGAACCCACACTTTAAAGCCCCGTTTTATCGGCTTCATTGGCATATATTGTTTGAGTTCAGACCGACCGTTAAATTTCACCATAGGGTGGGGCATTGGAATCAAGTGTTTTTGAAATAACAATAAAATTATTAGGTTTTACTGTAAAAAAAAATTATTGGTAGTACAACATAGCTAATAATAAAGCATTTTGAAATATTCAAGTACGGAAAATTACATCTGGCAAATGATGTCCGTTTTCGTTGATACACTGTTGCAGCCGTACACGAAAATTGCCTCCACTCTTTCCAGCATGTCCCTGTTGATTAGGGAGATTTCATTACGAATCGCTTCCTTTAATGCGTGTAACGTACCGGGCTTGTCCTCGTAAACACGTGACTTGAGGCACCCCCATAAGAAAAAATCACAAATCGATAAGTCGGGGACCGAGGAGGCCACAAAACGTCGCCAAATCTCGAAATTAGACGATTTGGAAACAGGCGGCGAAGAACAGCCATAGATGCTCTGGCGGTGTGTGCCGTGGCCCCATCTTGCTGGAACCACAAATCTTGAATATACACACCTGTTCTTTGCAATTCAGGTATGAAGAAGGTATTCACCATATGAATGTAACGCTCAGATGTTACTGTAGCGGTGACCCCATTTTCTTCAAAAAAATATGGGCCAATGATTCCGAATTTTCCCACCGCACACCAAACTGTTACCGTAGGACTATGCAATGGCATCTCATGTAACTGTCGTGGATTCTCGTCAGCTCAGTACCGGCAATTTTGTCTATTGACGACCCCATTAAGGTGGAAATGGGCTTCATCACTCATTACTAACAACATATTTTCATTCTTCTGAAGAAGTTCAAGCATTTGTTGTGCGAAATTCAAGCGTTTGGCGTAATCTCTTACATTTAATTGTTGCGCAACCACTATTTTGTATGGGTGAAAATGTAATTCACCATGCAAAATCCGTCGTACAGTGCGATTGCTGATTTGAAGTGCAGCTGAATGTCGACGTGCAGAGCGGCGTGGGCTTCGCACTAATGCTTGTCTCGCCCTTTCAATGTTCTGAGGAGTACTCACAGTACGTTGACGACCGGGCGGCTTTCTTTTCATTATTGAACCTCTTGTTCGAAGGTTATTGACCCTGCGTAAGATGGTGTCTAGGGCAGGAACAGAGTCATTACGATGGATATTAAATGTTCTGCGAAATTCACGCTGTACTGCAGTCACCGACTCGCCACTTCGAACAAAACAATCATACGCGAACACGCGTTGTTCTAGCGTCCACCGCTCCATGACTCTGCTAAGTCTCTGCTAATTCTCCCGGTAACATTTTTGCAACATCATTTAAAATACTGTATCCAAGATTCTTTTTAAGTACATAACTTAATTTTTCGTAAACTTTTTTTCCAACTTTTCCCTTAACTTAACACAATTGATCAAAATTATTAATTATTTCCATAGATTCAGCCAATGGAATACAACATTTCTCTAAATCTGAAATAGTCTTGGGCACAAAGCAATAATTGCTTTTTAAATAAGCAAGTTGACAAGGCAAATCATTAGATTCTAATAATTTTTTTGACTGTGTAATAGCTTGGCTGCTATTATTCAGTTGTAAAATAACTCCTTTAACCCATTAGCGACCAAAAAATTATTTTATTTATAAAAAACAAGGAACAACCAATAAAAAGTAAAATAAACTTACAAACTGAGTTCAGTTATTTTGTGTGATAGGGTAAGAAGCACGGTGAACACAATGTAACGTCACATTTCGCACAAAATGATGTAGGTTTGCTTTTGCATCCCTGTCGTTGGCATCGCTTTTGTTTGGAACGGAACTGAATAAGATGATCTTTACCATCATATTGAAGGTCGTAAGATGGACGTGGTATTGAAGTTTTGCGCTTGGATTTCTTTGCTGACAATTTAAAATAAGGTATAACTATTGCTCTTCGAAATTCTATGCAGTTGAGTGCATCGCTGCCCTGTAGAGCTCTGTACAAGATCCACGAATTTGTGAGTCCCATATCTAATATCCGTGTAAACAATGGCCAATACCATTTTTTCCCTCTTATTTGTATGCCGTATTTTCCTATGAGCCAGTCGTGTTGGTCAACGCCCCCCATATATCTATTGTATGACTGAATTAATTTTGGCTGCACAACTTCGATCCGTTGTTTGGTTTCGCGACTCCACCTAGAAACTTTTGCCAGTGGTCGTATCTTATCATAGTTTGAAGCTATGATGACACACTTATTATCTTTCCACCGAACCATAGTCACTTTTGAATTGATATCGAAACGGTAGTCATAGAATCCTCGCTTTTCCTTTTTCATATCTTTAGCTGTTTGCATTGGGCATTTGTCGGTTCTGTTATCGCGTACCGTTCCAGTACTTCTAAATCCAATCTTGCTAAGATGAGCAAGTAAATCGCGACAGGTGAAAAAATTATCAAAAAGCACAACGTGTTCATTCGGTACTGGCACGCATGATAATAGTTCGGTAACTACTCGAGATCCTAGATTTAGTCCTACTTGTTCCACTGTCTCTTACCCAGTATATACAAGAAATTTAAAACAATAACCATTTGAACTGCATAATGCCCAAAGTTTATAACCGAATCTTATAGGCTTGCCTCTGATGAACTGTTTTAATCCATGATGCCCAAAATATTTTACGATCATTTCGTCAATTGAAAGATGAGAAGTAAATATTCCAAATTGTTGAAAAGTTGTGTTTATCATATCTAATAAGTGTCGAATTTTATAAAGTCTGTCGTTCCTATCGAGTTCGGCGTTGTCGGCAAAATGTAACATCGACTTAATTTTTATATATCGATTCCTTGACATAGCATTGCTGACGAGTTCAATACCTAGATCGTCGTCTCTGGACCAATACATGCGTTCGGAGGGACTGTATGATATCTCGAAAACAGGAGAATCCCAATAAATGTTCGTAGCTCGTCAACTTCCAAGATGAAATCAGGATCATTTTTGACACAATGAGCGTAGCGTATTGTCTCATTTCTGATATGATTTAGAATATCGTTGGTCATAAGTTTTTCAAACAATTGCAGCGGTGTAAGAGATGACAAACTCTCTTTCAGTTTTTCAATTTTGTTAGAATCAATAGTAGTAAATGATTCCTCTTCAAATGCACATACCGGGTCTATTTTTTTCCACTTAGGTTCAATGTCACAAAGTCTTTGTTGTTGACTTCTGCTAGTGGTTTCTTGTTCTTCATCTTCAAGTTCATAGTCATTTTCTACTTCCAATGGCCCTGGTACTTCTCGTACTTCAACAATTCCGAGCTGGTCATCATCAGCTTCGTCCATGTCCGTCAAATAATCAGGATCTGGTGGTATGACCGTTATATCAATGCTTGGTCGATCGTCATCAACATAAAATGTTTCATCTTCTAATATACTTTCTAGTTCGCTTATAGTTAACGCTCTTTCAACGGACATGACAGAAAAAAACTTACACACCACGTAAATTTATTTTATTCTTCAATAATAATTGTAAAACTAGGTAATAAAATATTATTAGTAAAAGAATTTATACGGCACAAAACACAAATCAACACTGTAATAATAATAGAACTTTTGGAACAAAACGCATTTCGCAAATAAACAGAAAAAAATATAAGCGGTACAAACAGCACAACGTGTAAAAAGCAACTAAAAATGTACCTAACCATAAAACACTAGCGCGCTGTTTTGTTTCAGAATGTAAACGCAGCCAACCTTGAAAATTTCCTGAAATGATATTGTATCTGACCCGTGTCATATGTATAGGACAGCTAATTCTTTTGCTTATAGTGGCGAAATTACAAATAACTAAATAATTGTAAGTTCATAATATGCTTACTACTAGTTCTGGGAACCCAAATAAATGCACAAACATTGAAAAAAAAATTGCTTATTCCAAGAAATAAAACAATAATGTGAAAATGTACACTTTCACCATTAACACTCATAATAAAATACTTATCTTTTTTGGGATTTTTTAATGGTGTACTTTAAATTATACAATCTAAAATTCTAAACGTTTCGATAACACTTACAGTTATCTTCGTCAGTAGTAATGTTTGTTAAAAATTGTTAAAGATGTAGTAAACAATTTTGTCAAATTTGAAAAAATGTAGCAGTTCATTTTATAGAAATTTTGTTCAACTTTCAAAATTTTTCTTCGCCTGTAATTCGTTAAAAATATATATATATATATATATATATATATATATATATATATATATATATATATATATACTGACTTCGATCGTAGTTTCAAGAAGTAAATAGAAGTGAAAAAAATATTTTATTAGGAACAGGTGTTTTGCAAAAACAGTTTATTTTTGCTGTCATATGTATAGGACACTGCTCGACAATGGGTTAATGTCATTAAAATTTTCTGCGTAAAAAAGTGCCGCTTCAAGTCATGTACCCCAGCGGGTAATTACTGGTTGTGGAGGCAATGGAGTATTGGGAAGTTTCTCCTTATAAAATTGAATTCTCAAAGGGGCATTGAGAAAATTTTTTTTATATGACTAATTAAATCGTTGATTAAAGGAAACTGATCCGTAATCTCTTCAGCGATCCTATTAATTCCATACGCTAAGCAACTCGCATGAATTACTATAAAATATTTTCAAATTTTGACCCGCCTTGACCATATATGGTGCTGCATCTGACAACATTAGCAAAATTTTTCTGAAGGAACACATTCAGGTAAAAAAAATTGGACAATCCATCGTTTACAAATCTAGTTACGGATAAATTATTTGTTTCGTGAAGTTGTTTAAAAGCTATTAGGTACGATTTGCAAAGGACGCCCTCGTGAACAACGCCAATTACCAAATGCGCAATATATCTACCATAATTATCCGTGGTTTCATCTACTGCAAAATATATATAATTGTTGCCAATTATTTGCCTAATTTCTGTAATTGTATTTGAATAAACACGTTCAACAAAACTTTTTCTTAAGGTGCTTTCATCGGGTATGTTGTGTTTGAGATACTTTTGTAAAAAAGATCTGAAGTTTTGATTACTTAATTTTCTAAGTGGAATATTACTTGCTATTAAAGTTTTACACAGATCTTCATTGAATGTTTCTTGTTCAATATTCCTAGAACTTGTAGTCACACATTGGCGTAATGTTTGCTGGAATGTGGAAGATTTTTATAGTTTTTCACACTTGAAGATATGTGCCGGAGTTTTAGCATGTTGATCGATCAAAAACTTCTTATCGCTAGATACTTAGTCAAAAATATTAATGTTAATTTTAAAAGTAGATATCGAAATAAAAGTATATATTAAAATAAAATTTTTATTCGATTCATTATGTTCGTAATGTTTTTACTTATTTAATGTTAGGATAAACGTGAAACTCAAAATGATTTTCGTTGTTCAGCACAGAAAAGTAGATGGCGAAATAGAAATACAGGGTTATTACAAATGATGTTCATGATTTCAAGTGTACATAAATCTAGTTTTATATATCATACAAAAAAATAAAATAGTTACATTTCAAGAAAAACTCAAGAAGTTTCATCCTAGATGCCAAGAATTAAAAATGTTCTATATGGGAACCCCTTGTGATACGACAGATGTTAAGCGTGTAATCAAGCTTTTTCCATACTTTCGATGGTTCTGGTAAGTGGTAATCCGTTGTTGGGATCTCAGGTATGCTTTCTGGTGGTGTATACACTTTATGTTTGATGTATCCTCACAAGAAAAAATCACAGAGGGTGATGTCCGGAGATCTTGGAGGCTAGTTCAAGAGTGCACCATCACTTGGACCTGCACGACCGATTCATCTACCAGGCAGCCGATTTTGAAGTCCAGAATGATGGTTAGCGATTCTTGTTCTAATTTCGGTAGAAGCCATTCCGTCATCATGTCCAAGATTTATTCCATTTATTGTTTGTCCAATAAAGAAAAAAGGTCCGTACACTTTGTTGTAAATGATAGTACAAGACAGATTAACTTTCGGAGTGTAAGTGCTCGATGTAGGTGTGTGGGTTCTCCGAGCCCCATATTATGACATTATGTCTGTTCACGTTACCACACAAGTGGGATGTGGCTTCATCACTAAAGACTAAACATTTTACATAGTTTTAATTTTCCATCAAGGCCTACATGTTCTCACAAAAAGAAAGTCTTAGAACTTTGTCATTTGCTTTTCATGCTTGAACAAGCTGAAGTTTGCAAGGCTTGAAATTTATACGTTTACGTAAAATTTTCCAAACTGTTGACTGTGGTATACCAAGCTGGCTACTGCATTTAACAGTAAATTTCTGTGGACTACGCCTAAAACTTTCCCTTGCCTGCTGTACAGCGTCATTGCTTACTGACGGCCTTCCAGTTGATTTCTTTTTACAAATGCACCAATTTCTCTTAAAATTCAAGTACCACTTGTGATTGCTAGGAGGATCTTCATTAAATTTGGTTCTAAAGTAACGGTGCACGCTAATAACTGATTGGTTGATGTGATAATCCAACACATAAAATGCTTTCCTGTCTTCAAATTCAGTCATTACACAATTGGCAACAATTGACTTTAACAAATAGCTGATACGTACTTAAATCAATGTAAACAAAACTTTATGAGTTTTTCTTTCCAGTGGTACTGGTGGTACTGAAATGGTCTTAAAACAGGTTAATCCTGTAATATTTATAATTGAAATCGGGAACATCATTTGTAATAACCCTGTACTTTAACGCCTTTTAATCAATTTCAAACTTTTGTTTATATAGATTAAATGAATTGTGTACTTCAGACCATTTAACTGGGCAGGTGTCACTTGCGCGCCGCGGTGAGAAACATTCAAGGGTCATCTTAATCCCAGCGGACAGTTGCGCGCCGATTGTTCAGCTCGCACGCGCCGAGTCATTAACACACCTAATTGAAGGATTGTTTTATATTAGAAAGAGACGTGTACAAAATTAGTAATAAATAGGAAACATCGATATCACTGGAAATACTTTATTTATTTGTATACCGGTAACAAACGCTTTTTACAAAATTAAATCTAGTTATACTACTATTTTTATACAAAATAATTATTGATATAGTCACGCCGTTTCTTATATCTAGTGTTTTTGCAAGTTACAGGCAAATGTACACTATTTATTTTAATGTAAGTGTTAGTAGGTAAGATTGGAGACTTCTGGCACCCACCACAATTCCAAGGTCCCACAATTCCAAGGTTACCACATTACCAAGGTCACCACTATACCAAGGTCATGGAAGCGCAATGTTTGACCTACTTACATATTGTTAACACAAACCCAAGGTCATCCCATGTCACAAACCCCGCGTTCAGGTTCCACAATTTCAAGGTCATCCATGTAACCTATTTTAACACGATCGCATAACAAGACCACCCAAATGCTACTCTCCCCCAAGGTGTATATTTTTTGCCCACTTGTATGTTTTTTGCTCACTCACACTTTTAACGCTACCAAAAATGAAAGAAAATGATATGTTAATATATTTAATTCATGTAAAAATAAAGACATGTACAAATGTATTAATCAGATATATGATTTTCTTCGAGAATGAAACATTTTGATTTAGTACAAGTGCAGAAGGTCCTCTCCACTTCCGTTTCATTACATCTGCGTGGACGTGGTGCGATCAGCTGAGCATACGTGCAGTGTGGTGCCCATTGTAGATGTTCCTATAACGGATTGACATCTGGCTGCCATCGGTTTATTCTAACCCCACACATGAAACATTCAACCATGTCGTCTGCAGATGTGGAAATGAACCCTGCTGCAGCAAGCGATAAGGGTGAGTGAACTCCAGACCATGTTCGATACGTTAGTAATCGTTTATCGAAACAGTTGTAATACTGAGGATAATAAAAGTTTGGGTCACACCAGCGAAAACAGTATGATACTGACAGGAAATAAGTTATAATTTATAAGATATACAATATACAATATTTACAATATATACAATATATACAATATATACAATATATACAATATATACAATATATAAATATATAATATATACAATATTACAATATATACAATATATACAATATATACAATATATACAATATATACAATATATACAATATATACAATATATACAATATATACAATATATACAATATATACAATATGTACAATATGTACAATATGTACAATATGTACAATATATACAATAGATACAATAAATACAGTAGCACACCTCATCACACAGTATACATGAGTCATCATTGTACACATCGTATAACTGTGTGAGAGGTGCCCTACACGAGGAACACCAGTAGTATTCGTGCGACAGGTGGTATCGCACAGTCCAGCGTTCCATGTGCATATGATGGTCAATTACCTGGTGATGAGATGGTTTCAATCGGGCGAAACAGTAATGACACAAACGCATGTAGTCCACCAGATGGTAGCGAACGTATATGGATAGAATGTGGGCGTATGATGTTATACTGCTTTCCTCAAAATGCTCGCGTATTAAGGTGCTCAATTTGACAAACCACGCTGAATTTCACTGAACCCGTTCATATTTATTTCGTAGCACTTTAGTTATGGAAGCCGGTAGTATTTCTTTCTTTTCAAAATTTACCCAGTTATGTATTAATTGGCATGTCCGTCGCGCACTAAGTTTAAATAGGGTTTTTGTCTGGTAAGCCTCAGGTGTCTCCCAATCGTCTTGCACTGTAGTAACTGACATAGTGAAGATAGTTAACTATGGTATATGTAAAAACCCCCTCCTTTTAAATGTATAGAAAGAAAATGAGTAGGGGTATGTAACCTTGTGTAGTGACCTCGTTGTGGCAAAGTGGAATGGGAAACAACCTTGGGAATAAGTATGCCTAGGAATCCTTGAAGTAGTGGGGAATACAAGGTGGGAAAAAAACAAATGAGTAACAGCCTTGAACGAAAAGAAAACCTTGAAAAGGTGGCACTGCTAAGGTTGCTGAAACAATGTATGGTATAATCGTGAAGGTCACGTAAGTAGTCTTGAGGAGGATACATAGTGGGGAGAGTGTCATATATAAAAGAGAGGGAATGTATGTAAAGCCAGTATCGTACATAATGGATAACATATTACGTCAAGTCATAGAAAAGGCGAAGATTATCGGTGCTATAAGTTCAAGTGAATATCGTGATATTTTGCATTATTTCTTAAATAAAAGTAAAACAAAGTTTGTTAGTGTGGGTCTATCACCCAAATTTAGATTTGAGCCAGTCGTAAAACTCGGTGGATCGAAGAGTACTGGAGTGGTGTTTGACAAGCAGGAATGGTGTATACTTATGGATAATCAAGGGGTAATTACTAATTATTTCTACAGTCCTGAAGGAACATGGCTACCTCCCAAACTGGGATCGAAGACTGTCTCGTACGAAAATATTGCCAAGAAAAATATGATACGTCTCTATGATAGTGAAGTAGCTGATGTCTATTTAGGATGGGAGTCTATAGAACAGTTATGGAGGCTTCTGAAGATAATAAATTACCGATTGGAGTTGGCAAATACTGTGAACTTTCCAGAGTTTTATAAAAATTCCTGAATGTGACATTCACCAAGTTATAGTTCCATTGCATGATGTATTTGAGCTCAACATATCCTGCCTTCTGGAAATGGAAGAATTTGCCAAGGATAAAATATATCTTGATATGGAACTTGCCAAACCTATAACTGAAAGGGGGGGATAACGCGCTTGCAGTCAATAGGGATAGTATTAGATGTTAGTCAATATGTGGATGTGTTATAGTGCGGAGTCGTGGCCTAAAGGTGTAGATTGTGTTAGTGCAGTCCAAAGACTAATATGTCAGTTACAATCATTAGAATTCGATTCTGATCATGAAAAAGTGTATGGAATGGGTAGATTTAGTGATGACTATTTAGATAATCTAGTTAATAAGTATGGGGGAGGAATACGCCTTTGTGAGAAATACTTAAAATCGTATGTAGATGGTATAGAGTGTATTTATTGTATAAAGCGATTAATAGAAGACCTTAAAGAAATATCATTGGAACAATTTGTACACGAAATAGAAAGATATTTACCGAATTTTGAGCCATCAGATGACGACTCACTCAGTGAAGAAGGTGTGCATTAATGAGTCCAAAAACGTAGTTCACTACATAGTAGTATGTAGTAGAATGGGAACAATTAGCTGGAGATTCTGCACGATTTAAAAAAGAATAGATGCCTGTGGTAATATAGTTTCACCAATCCTCGAAAAGCAGCATCGTGAGTGTATGTTTGTCAAACGCTAAAATAAAAAGATTTATTTATTGCATAATAATATTACGGTAGGTATATATAATTAAGCGTACATAGCGTATTACACAATGTCTTTGGTAGAAATCCAGGAATTGTGAAAAGTATCAAAACCCAACCACTTAACGAGAGCTTTATTCCCTTGACGTCGGATTACACGTTCAACTAGGTGAATGTCTGGATGTTTAACACTTTGTAGTTCTGGCTCATAGAACGGACCTTGAATCTCCTCATCTCGACTATCACGTAGTATGTAGGTGATTGGACTTGAATGTTTAACTGTTGACATTCGAAAGACTTCGTAACTCCAATTAGGTGTGTATGCTTCTATGTTTGCTAATGCGTACATACTCTCCCACTTTACATTTACGTGTTTTACGGTCAAGAATTTTTTGACATTTTAAATGTTTCAAAATAGATGTGCTATTCTTTTCCGTTACATCTACCGGTTTGTATCCTGTTGTTCTATGCTTTCTTGAATTATACTCGGCGACAATGTGCGGCAATATTGATAGCCACTTATAGGATCCTTGCATGCTGAATGTTTTCCACATTATTGCTTTAAGGGTGCGATTTGTTTCGAAAAAGACGGTAAAATATTATGTTTTTTTAGATTATCGATAAATATCTTACAACTGGGATTACCTATCTGAAATTGGACATCTTCTGGTGATTTGAACGAATCCACGATACAATCTATTACGACACTTATATCTAAATGACTGGCAGCTTTTTTTAATGACATTTTAGATTGATTGATTCTTAATAATTTAATTACCTAGGTACTACTCTCAAATGAAGGGACTTTCCCGGAAATCAGATTACAATCATGTATCCTTAATTAATCGTACGAATTGGTCTATTAGAACACAGACCATTATAATGAATGAATTGAAAAGGAGATTTAAATTGCTATCCTTATCAACATTTAAATTCCATTCATTACCTACGATAATCCATCTCTATCACTTGCAAAAGGAGAGCATCAGAAGGACAACTTTAAACATATCAAATCTATAAGTCGTTCAATACTCAAAATGCATGACTCATAAATACCGCTCTAGTTAGCAACAAAATTGTTGATAACTTCCATGTTATCAACAAAAGCTATTAACATAAATCGTGTTATTAACAAAATGTAAAATCTACCCATCACCAATAAGTAATTATTATCTAAACTAAACCTACCCAACACCGACCTAAAAATAAATCACCACCACTGTTGTAATTGTTGCTAGGAGATTGGGGAATTGATATAAAGCATATTTGAAGCAGATGTGTTTTTGTATAAAATTTATTAATAACATTCATTATAAAGTAGTGGATTATAGAATTATTACAAATACAAATAAACAATCACCATATTCCCACAAAAAATCTAAAATAATACAGTACGGAGTATCCGCAATCTTCGCAATTTGAGGAGATGAATTCCGTCGCTGAAACAGAAAAAATAACCAATGTAAGTCGAATGATAAACAATACTCTGGTGTACTTACTCTTCAAAGTGATTCTCCTGACTTCCCACCGCGTCAGCCACGTCGATAACTCGTATAAGATATGTAAAGTAAAAATGAATTACGTACGTCAGTTAAACATCAATTATTATCATTAACTTACCATCTTTTTTTCCCTGCTGTCTAAAGAAATTGTTAAATTTGTCCCGTACCACTGGTTGTGACGGGCTGAGTTTTAGGGCTGGGACGTGCAGATCAATATCGACTTGCTTTGCCGTAAACGTTCTCTTCTCGCAATATACGTTGTTAGCATTTAGAGCCATTTTTCGAAATGATCCCACAGATTATTGCGAGATTTTAATTTTTTCCCCAAAAGGACATTACCTTCCCAAAGTTTTTTTGTATACGACATGGTGTGACACTCACGATTTAGGCAGTTTTGATACGAATTTCCTGTACACGTGCTCGGTTCGCAATACTAGCATATACGGCCATCTTTCTACATCTGGCACCTTTACGTTTTTTATTTTTTTCTTAAAAGGGAATCACCATACATACATTTTGTGAGAAACGTCATTATGTGAATCGAGGCATTAAAGCGTTTTGATAATAACTAGTTATGTATAAATTTCCTCCCACCGTTTAAAATCTGAGTTATATCTTGTGGAAATGATATAATAGCTTTATTGTTTCTAATACTAAAATTATGTTAACTTTTTGCTTATAATTATCTAAAATTTTACTCTTTGTATTAATAAAATCACGTTTCAAAGAAAGAAAACCGTGAATTAGGGCGTGATTTGGGAAGGCGTGGCTTGTGTACTGTAACTATACACTGTTGCCACATACTAAAACGGCTGCTACCTTTTGACTGCTAATTTCACTAGGGTTCTCATTTTTAGCATATTTGTAGCACTTTTTTTTTCTAAGTCAGGGGCGTGTAATTCGACGTGTAAAAGGGGGGCGTGAAAGTTCAGAACACTAAAAATATAGAATAATAACAAATTGCATATATACTTGGACCTGAATATTTGTACACTGTTTTTACGTTAAAAACCAGTGGCGTACAATAGCAATAATAATAATAATTGAATTGAATTTAAATTTGAATTTCTTTATTTCATAATATGTACAGTATCAGGTCCAACTAAGTCTAACGACTTCACAGTTGGTTCCTTTTATTTACAATATTAATTGTTTTACATAGCATGATCTTTAATCAGTTTCTAACGCTCTAGAGTTTATCACAATCATTGTGATTAACATACATTAGTAGTACACGGACACCTCGCCTTTCACTTTTGTGACGTCATTTGACATTGGGGATTTCCCAAGGCCTGCCACGTGGCTGACCACTATTTGACCTTGAGAAAGTTGTTTACCTTGAGAAACAGGTTTGCCTTGAGAAAGTTGTTTACCTTGATAAGGTTGTTTACCTTGATAAGGTTGTTTACCTTGAGAAACAGGTTTATTTTGAGAAACAAGTTTTATTTTGAGAAACAGGTTTACCTTGAGAAAGTTGTTGTTTACCTTGAGAAACAGGTCTAGCTTGAGAAACAGGTTTACCTTGAGAAAGTGACCTGGGGCTAGGAATAGAGCGGAAATTTGAAATTGTGGGTTTCTTGTAAGATAAATGTTACATCTAGGACCTGGTGCAGCGCTTGGGGTTTTTAATAATAAAGATGTTCTTGTAAGATAAATGCTATCTCTAGGACCTGGTGTTTCGCTGGGGTTGAAAATAAATGCTACCTCTAGGACCTGGTGCAGCACTTGGGGTTGTTTATGGAAATTCTTGTAAGATAAATGCTACCTCTAGGACCTGGTGTTTCGCTGGGGATTGTTTTATAGAAATTCTTGTAAGATAAATGCTATCTCTAGGACCTGGTGCTTCGCTGAAATTTTGAAAATTGAGTAAGGGACCCTATTGCTAACTTGTAAGACAGGGTCTTATGTTAGGTCTGAACCTCTGATGGTAAATAGTACGAGGACTCTAATGCTAACTTGTAAGACAGCTTGTTTGTGACGCCATCTAGCAGGGGTATGGGCTAACGAGTATTTGCTGTAATAAAGGTAGCGCTACCTAGTGGTATATTTCAGGTTTAATCAGGGGTTTGTTTGTGGTGCCATCTAGCAGGGGTATGGGTTAATGAGTATTTTCTGTAATAAAGGTAACACTACCTATTGGCATATTTCAGGGTTAACCAGAGGTTTGTTGCTGAGTCATCAGGAGGAGCAGCTAGCGTTTTTCTGTAATAGGTGGTATATTGCTTAGCTAATTAGGATTTGTTTGTAGTTTATGACATGTTCTCTATAAGCTTTACTAATCAAATGCATTTGTAAGACCTGTAGAACATTCATAAAGGTGTTTTTAAGATGGGATTTTAAAATTATTTTGGATGTGACACAGTATACGCTGTACAACACTACCTTAGCTTATCATATCCTAATCTAAAAATAATACTATAAGACCTTAAACATACATACACACGTAAAAAATGTTAAAGAATTACCTGAAATCGTAACTTGTATTAATAAATACAGAGATTGCATCTGGTCCTCTCTGAGAAGAAGATAATAATGATGGCCTTGAGGCAAACCGTCAGTCTCAACGGATTTGCTATGGTATAAAAAAGACTTGTACACCTCAAGGAAGTGTTGGGATCTCAAACCAAGCCGGCAGTCTCACCAAACCTGTTACTAGTAGTAATTACGACTTCTACAATTTGAGATCGTCTGATTTTTACCGTACCTGAATCCACTATTTAAAGTATTGAAGCTCTGACGTCATCTCTAACAAGTTATAGCTAATAGGGTTTTACCCTCATTTAGAATGTAAAAACACGCATTCACTTTGACTGTCTCTTTGAATATTTTATTTTTGAAGGTCTCTTTTAAAAGTACAAAATATTTTTTCTATTCAAAAAAATTTATAGACGGATTAAAAAAGAAAAAAACAATAAGACCATTTTGATATTTGAAGACACTTATAATGTACTACTCATTATTTAAAATCAAATAGTTAATTACAATGGTTTTAAATGAGTTTCATCGTATGATAAAATTGTTTTGTAAAATGCAGCGAATGCAATATATAAATAAACTGTAACTTAATCTGATATGTACTATTTGTGAAGATAATAACCCTATTTTTAAAAATAAGATAAGATGTGTAATTATTAGTTTGCTATATCCATGTATACAAATATGATTTTAAAATTACTTTTGTTTTGCTACAGTGATGATGACTGTTAATTCGTTTTAAATTATGCTTGCTTTAGTAAGTTAATTACTACACATCAATTGTAAATATGTTTACGTACAATTAATTAATTTTAAAAACGATTATAAAAACAATAGATTCAATTGGTATTACAGGGCTCTTAAAATAAATAGAAAACAAATAAAAGTAGTACAATCTATTTTTATTTATCAGTCTAGAATAGTACAAAAGCATATATTATACATCATTTTAGAATTAAGTTGTAGAGAAAGTTATTTACATATTGATAAACTATTTTGTATGAAATGTAATTATCCTTAAATCGTTATAATATTTTAAAACCTGATTCTCTCTTCAAGCAACTACCATCTATATATCAAAATATGAGTAATTTATGTATGCATTTAAAATAATTAGAATGCTAACTATATTCCTTTAATTGTCTAATTTGAAATAAGGATGAGATAATTTAGCTTATCCGAGTTTCATAGAGAGCGTCACAGTCATCAAGATTCGAGATGCATTCCTCTCATCGTCTTTCACACTGATAATAATAATAGTTTATTAACAACCGTAAAACATCTAATATCACTAATGTTACATCATAATAATACTAATTCAACAGTGATTACACATTAAATACATTTAAAATATGTAACTTTTATACTAAGTCTGTTATTACATAGAGATGAGATTATTCTTAAATTTGATTTCGATAGAGCTCTGGAAATACTACAACCGTTCGAAATCTTGCTTCTTCTCTCGATATAAAAAAAAAGCTATACTAGTGATACATTAAGTAAGCATAATAGCGGATACAGCTACATTGCTAACGATTATTGAGATTTTTAGAATGAGACAGCCTCACAGGTTTTTTTTTTAAGAAACGCTATACACGTCTCATGAGATCAAACATAATTTTCCTTGAGATCATTTTTCTAGTCGTTATTTTTCAAATTGAACAATTTTTTCAAATCACCATCTTTTACGTTTAGTCTTATTGATTAATGATTAGTGGAAAGGGTAATCGGCGAAGGGCTTGTAATTTCTATTTGTTGTTGTTATTTCTGTTATGTGACATTGTAAAAACGAATGTTTTTAGAAAATATCAGGTTTTCTATAAAGCTGATAATGACTTTCGGTGTATATATATATATATATATATATATATATATATATATATATATATATACAGTCACGCCGTTATATTCTGCAGTGTTAGACCATCATTCAAAATGGAACACATCACTAAATTTATCCAAATCGACGCTCAGCAGCAGATGAAAATAATCGAGAAGATGAAGGAGGTCCATGAGTTGATACGAGTGCAACTTGAGTTACAACAAAGAAGATTTATTCAAGAGAGTGCAGATCTGGAGAGGGAAGAGGTAAAGATACGCCGCCTGTTAAGAGCAGAAAAGAACAACCACTATCTGAGGAGGACGTTACACAACCACCACCACGCATCTCGAAAAAGGTGAAAACAACTACAGCTATCAGCTCTAAAAGGCCTTCAACCGTCACTTCCTCCACATCAAGAAAAAAGGAAAAGGGCTCATCACATCATTCATATCGAAACAGGTACCACTCCATGATGACATAGGAAATGACCCAGTCATTGTCATTACAGATGAGGAGGAGGAGGAGCACAATCCCTTAGTATCTGTTGTGAAGGTGGATGAGGATATTAAACCAAGAGCAGCACCGGTCATTCGAATAGGGACAAGCAGTTAACGGCAGAATGCTCACCACCATCGAATGTCTCTATATTAGAGACATACCTCAGAGGACAGCCGCGGAGGTATTTGTCATTCCGATGGATGTGATACAGTCATCCTGCGGAGAAGAAGATCAACAGCAACCAGCACCACCACCACCGGTAGTATCAACAGGGTCGGTAGAGCATATAGATGGTGAAGTCAAGACAGTCTTCACATTAGAGGATCTCATCCGAGAACCACCTGTGTCCCTCCTCCTACTTCTCCTCTAGAATATAACTACGGTTATGAGGAGTTGAACTTGGCTCTAATTGGGGTCGACTTTTAAAAATAAAATAATTTACCTTTTTTATTTGCTTTTATTCATTCTTTATATCCAAATGGAAGAGTATCAAAATTCTCAATTCTCCGTCGCTTAGAATAACTTATTCTATACTGCTTAGATTCTGGCCTACTTAATACATTGTAACAACTGCCTCTTAACTATTTTTCTGTCATTATATACAAACAAAGAGTCTTTACTATTGCTAAGCACCATATCTTTCATCGCTTCAAAGTTTATAATGCGTGAGTTCTTATAGTTTAAGGTGATGCCTTTCACTTTACACACGGATTTAACTGCTTGGTCACTGGTTGAAAACACGTTATAACTATAGGTTTTAGGTCCGGCACTAACAAATTCGGCTATATAACTTCCTTCACCGTACGCTTCCAGCTCGACGGTCATTTGACCAAGGAAATCCCCGCATGTTGGATTCCAGTCGTCGGATTTTGCGACAAATATCACACTGTCTGTGTCGTAATACAGAACACGTCGGTCTAGCTTCTCCAAGTAACTGTATAGCTCTAAACGTGCATGAGCTGTCGTGTATGCGGCTATGGACACATTAATTTTTTTTGTGATTCACCTTCTCCCTCCGGTCTATCCGAATTTATCATTACAACGTTATCATTTATAGGTATTATGGATTGTACCTGAACCAAAGGATCCGTAAACAATTTGAAAAGTCCTTTGGTTCAGATACAATACTGCACTGGGTTAAGTTTTCGCGCTGACCAAACTTACCCCAAAAAGAATTCAGCAAAAGTTTAGCCAGGCACTTTAAACCGGAATTTTCCATAATATTACTCGCCTCTATTCGAATCCCCTCTTTCTCGTAATACTCCGTTACGTAGTTCAATTTTGCAGTGTCTGATGTGCAATGGCTAGGCCAACCTGAACATTCCTGCTTTAGTTTCAGGAAATTATCGATGTAACCGCTAAATAACCCGCCCTGTTTAGTCGCTCTGTCATACGTGGTTACCTCATACTCCCAAACTTCGAAAACATCCAGGACTATACAGTTTTTAGCGATAGCCTTACGCAGTTCGTCAACTACAAACCTCCCCATGAAACTGTGCTCAGCTTCACTATGCCTACATTCCCTTGATTTAAATCAGCACCGCACGTCTTACACAACACAAACATCAGCTTGCCGTGCATTTTAACGGTAAAACAGGGTGATAGAGGTTAGAGGGCGGCAACACTCGACATTTAACTAAACCCTCCACCGTGTCTAATGAAATGTTCTTACAATCTAACCCTACATGAATTTTGGGATGACCTATGGGATATTTACAATATTTATTTACATGTGGATATAATGAACACACGTCATAATACATTATTTTCTCGTTCACGCCGTCACATTCGTGATAAAGCTTACTAGCATTAGTGCGACCTCCGTAAAACGCGTCACGCGGGTTTAAGGGTTCGTCATCTTGATGACCTAAACTCTGAATAAACGCTCTTAATTCGTCGTTTTTAAAATTGCATTCGCGCATCTCAACAAAATTATATCCGCGCTCACGTAGAAACTGGGACCGTGCCACCGTGTTCTCATTCCGTGCAAGAATAGAGGTACTTACACCGAGTTTCGGATCCATATTGGCTTGATTGGGGAAATATTCCTCGCAACCGTGCCAGTAACAGCCAAGAAATTCAAAAACGGTGTTTGACTCTGCGCAATACCCGTCGACCTTAACACCTTCAGGTGTTCTAAACTCGCGAGCTTTTTCAGCATGCTGGATGGTCGCCTGCTGAGAATATTCCACCCAACGTAACCATTGTATCGCGATTTTGGATTGATTGTCGGCACGTCTATAACCGCCTTTCGGTATAAGTCCTATTGTTCTTCTTTGAGAAACGTCTACGAAATACTTTATTACACGCACTGGCAATAGTGGTAGCTTCCTCAAACGGATCGACTTTATTTTGAGTCGTGAAGGTTGATCAGAAGCTAATGCAACCTTTAACGAGGATCTTAACATCCATCAGGCAGTATTTCACAATCTCCTCACTCATCTTGAAAACATAATTACTCTGGGCCGTGTGCCAGTCTAAAGTTTTCGCCGCTCACCCGCCGACATCTGATCTGCACAATCATATTCAAGTGCTGGCAGCGGCCCTCGTAATTCTGATTCTCAGATGTGTTGAAGAGATATGGGAAATAACCCTTGGACTCGGGGAAATTGAAGGTTTTCGGAAATGCCGAGAGCGGTGATGGGATGACGTTAAGGGAATCAATAAATCGAATATCGTCGCATTGAATAGAGATTAGTTTTAAGCCGTTGTAGATGACTTTGGGTTTCCACTGATTATTATTAGTTAGCTTGCGTCTAAGCACAAGACATCCACCGTACCCCTTCATGTTATGCGCAATGCATGTAACTTTAAATTTTCGAGCTCTCTCGGCAACATGCTAGAAACGATCGAACAGGGTTTTCCCTGAAAATGTGCACTCTCCCGCTACACGATGGACATTGCTCATCTAAATTGTCAACGTGTTTGATACAGACAGAGCAAACATTCGCGGCCACGCATAGATTGGGCTCATGCAAAAATCTATCATTCGTTCCCTCACACACCTCTTGCATACACTCCAAATCGTAAAAGATAAACATAGATGGTTTACCATTACTGCTGTCACGTCGAGATTTGTTAACGGCCATGTAGCAGAAATGTCCAATAGGTTTTTCGCTCATGCATGTAGGACAACGACTGTATCCGCATTTATGTTTACCCTTTACTTCATGGGTTTTAAGGCACTTTAAACATCTACGCAATTTTTCGCATACTTTAGCGTCCTTGTGATTTTAAGACATTCACTACCATAAAAATCTCCAGCAATAATTGCAAACAATTTTCG
The DNA here is from genome assembly GCA_036346205.1 of Vesta saturnalis. Lineage (NCBI taxonomy): Eukaryota > Metazoa > Arthropoda > Insecta > Coleoptera > Lampyridae > Vesta > Vesta saturnalis. Next base: position 92,453 of record JARFJB010000056.1, read on the forward strand.
GATTTTGAACGGAACAAGGTGGTTTCTGATGACACGCGGGCACTGGTACATACATTTCATGTGATCTTTTTGTCATTATACCGTTTTCTGCATTGTTCGCAGTAATAGCCGCAGGTAAACGCCGAAGTGAGGCTGGTGATGACATTATAATGCTCGTCTTCTAATATTAAATTTAAAACTACTCTAGCTGGTTCCCTAGGACCCTCAAAATAAACTGATCACCTATACGCGAATTCTGATGAATCTAAATGATTTTGAAATGCCTGAATATGCTCGTAACTACCGCCCTGACTAAGATCTACACCGCTGTTTTGGCAAAGCTGTATAGCTCGCTCTTGAAGTAATGGGCATCCCGTTTCCATACTGCTTCGCATTGCATCATTACTTCTAAATGCGATAGCTATGACTAGAGCGCGAGCTAAACAATTATTATCTTTAATTGTTGATGGTACAACAACAATACCTTGTTTTTTGGATTTACAAAAGTCTGCAAATTTTAACCCTGTCAGGTTTTTGCGCCCATAGCCTACAGGCACAACCACTCTATCAACGTTTAACACCAACAAGTCACTTGAGAAAAAACTAGCGTTACTCTGCATTACCTTTTCCAGCAGCGACATTATCACTTTCACCGACAACTGGTCCACTCTTCTAAACGACAAGCCAATTGGCTTATCGGGGAAATTTGGATTTCTTAGGGTGATCCCAACACGGTCTGAAGGAGCCGCATCCTTCACTATGTATGAATATAACTCCTCAAATGCACTCTGTAAAAAGATATGTGTTAGATAAATTTTTAGTAAAATGGTATATTTTTACCTGTAGCCATGTTAAGGGATTATCCTTGCATGTCTCATCATTGAAGTTAAACCGTAGCGTTTTACACGTGGTATTAAATTTTTTAATAAATTTAGTGTTTGATTCCTCAATTATATTAATATGATTGAACCCTGAGGATGGTCCGGCCTGCTGCTGCGAACCTGACCCCGTTTGGTTTTGCTGTTGTGACACCACCATATCATCATTACCGTAAACACGTCACTCACATTTATTTGAGCAGAGCTTAAAAATAATTAAAATTTAAAAATCAAAACAGGTATATACTTACATTCCACCAGCCCTTCGTACAGCTTGAACAAAATTATCGTACTCTTCCATCGAATCGATATTATTATTCTCAAATACAATTTTATGATTAATAATATTGTATGTCTTTATCAGCAATTCGTCGGTTAGTAATACACCACTGTGAAACAATCCCAAAATCTGCTTAGCTGATAAAGATTCCATAGCGATATGATGCTCTTCAAACAAGAACTACATTAACTAAACCCTGGCGCACGCTTTTATACTATTCTTCCAGATCCGAGGCTAACTTCAAGGTCAATTAGCAAAGCTAACTTCAAGGCCATACTTTATGGCTAACGTCAAGGTCGATGACTTCCTCAAGGTTATTGATATTTATAGAAGCAGTTGGTCTTGGAAATAGTTGACACGTATTTTTATTTTATTTATGTCTACTAATTAATTATGCTACTATTTTTCGACGATAGGTTCAAAGGTCTACATGGTAGTTCCTACACTTGTCTTACAACAACCTCTTTATTATTAAAACAGCCCCAGCGAAGCATCAGGTCCTAGAGATAACATTTATCTTACAAGAACATCTTTATTATTTAAAACAACCCCAGCGAAGCACCAGGTCCTAGAGATAGCATTTATCTTACAAGAACTTCTATAAAACAACCCCAAGCGCTGCACCAGGTCCTAGAGGTAGCTGTTTTTCCACGTGAGGTGTCTTGAAGGTAATTAATACTGTTTTGTCTGTGAATAATAATAATAATGTTAATAATAATAATAGCGAAAGAAGTAAAAATATTGAAAAATAACATATTACACATACATATATGTGTGTCTAGATATTGATGCATTTTTTTCACGTGGAACACCAGTGGCGTCCAGTAAGAGCCATAACAAAGTCCACGAAATAATTATGCAAACATCTAAGCGCACTCGCGTTACATAAACTTTATATATTTATCTAACAATAGACAGTGGCGTGCATTAATAATAATAATAATAATAATAGTAAAGTAGTACTGTATACATGTATATACACAAATGTCACTAAACTAAAAAATCTGAACCTAATAAAAGTGCTAAATACACTAAACAGTATTGCTTAAAATAATAATTATAATAATAAACTAGTACTATATACATGTATATTCACAAATGTCACTAAACTAAAAAATCTACGCCTAATAAAGACGCAAACAAAATGCACTAAACACTATGTTGGCAATGTCATAAAACTTCAAAAAATCTATGCCTAATAAAATTTCGAAATATTCTAATCACTAAACATTGCAATTGTTCAATAGTTCTGGAAAATATGGTTCAATAGTTCTGGAGGGTATGGAAATTCTTAAAACATGGACCGACACATAATACAACATTACATTCGCGGCAATGTATTTGAGTTTGTTTCCGCACTTTTGCACGCAAGCACACAACACACCGTTTCTGCCCATGGTGTCGCTTGCCGTCTACACTAGGCAAATAAGCGGGAAAATCTCTTGCCGTCAGTCTCGCTGGTACATTTGGATTTACAGTTGATCTGGTCGGTTTTTTGTCGCATCACCATATTTTTCAAACAAACTATAAATTACGTTTAACCGGTAGTCCAAATGGTTACACTTACCGCCACGATTCTTGTAAATAACGAACGAATTGAACATTGCCACATCCAACATGTGGCGAAACATCTTTTGGTAGTACTTCTTTAACCTCTTACGTGATATGCTATATGTGACCATGTACTGATCGGATAAATTAACACCACCCATACCAGTGTTGTAGTCAACTACAACTTTTGGTTTAAGTTTCTTTCTGAACTGGTTCCCAATTTCCACGTATTGGTTATCCATCCAGCGTAAGTACATCATACGGCCACAAAATGCAGACACGGTCTCTCCTTTCTTCAGTTTTCTTTTAACCAAGTCCTTGGGTAACCCTTTCCTGTTTACTCTGGTGGTTCCCAAACCATCCGTTTGGAAAGGGCACAAGATCTTGAACAATTCCGGTGAACCATAGTAGTTGTCGACAACGATTCGGTGTCCCCTACCAAGTAGCTTTTCCGCCAAGGAAAGGACGACCTTAGTTGATTTCGTGCATGCGGATATATCCATCCCCCGTACTTCTGTCGCCAGATCAGTATTTTTTCCGATATACATGATTATATTCCACACATATCCGGATTTTGCCTCACACAGTCGATAAGATTCCATTCCAAACCGTGACCTTTTTTTTTGGAATGTACACTTTCCAAGAAAGGCGGCCCTTCCATAACAAAAGAGATTCGTCAATGGACACATCTTTCCCTAGAATATAATTTTCTTGAAATTTCGCCACAAGATACTGTAAAACAGGAAGAATTTTATATAGCTGGACGTTATCTACATTTGTATCAAATTGATCATTATTGCTAAAATGTAGAAATCGGAGCAATAAAAGGAAGCGTCTCTCCGTCATCATTTCATAAAAATTGGCGTATCTACAAGCCGTTTTCTTGAAAAATACATTGGAAGTGTGGGTTTCTGAATAACCCCTTGAAGCAACAAAGTCCCAACAAAAGTTTTACCTCGTTGGCTGATGTGTCTACCCAATATAAATCTCTAGACCCAGTAGTCATCTTCCCACTTGTCCTTTTTTCCGTAATTTTCTGCTCCGCATATAAATTGGTTTGTTCAGCAATGAGTTGTGCAAAATTGTCATCAATAAAACATTCGTAAAACTCTACCGGTTGTTTCTCAGTCAGAATTCCACCTGTCGGACCATGATCATGTTCAAAAGGAAAAATTAGAGTGCATTGGTCCTGCTTTTATTTGAAATAAGTTATAATTTGACCAATTTACACCATTTATTTGAGAATCTGCTTAGAAATAAAACGAAAAACAATTTAAAAGAAAATTATGATCGGTACATTGTAAAATTATTTTGAAATCACCTTGAAAAGTCTTGTTTTTGTTCGAAATAAAACTTATGCGCTGCCAATTTACACAATTTATTTTAGAATCTGGTATAAAGCAAACAAAAGGCAATTAAATTCTTATCAAAATTTAAAAAAAAAATAACCGGTACATTGTAAAATTATTTCGAAAGTACTTACCGAATAAATTGATCTTGATTTTATTCGAAACACGTATAAAATATTACAAAGAAAATTCTAACGACGCACTCACAACTGAAATAAAATAAAACCAACAGTAAAACTACACAAAATATGAAGGGATTCGCGATTTACAAACTGTGAAGCGCCCTCACCCGACAGTTATTTCAGTCACTAATAGACGTATTATTTTTTTCGTTTGTGTTACAATTAAGGGAGTTTTTGGTTTTTTGTTTGTTTTGTGTAAAAAAGTGCCATTTTATTATGAGTATCTATAAGAAAATTGTAAATTGTTTATGGTTGCCATTCAAAAAGGGTCGTGATAAAGATTTAAGTTTTCATCATTTTCCTGCAAAAAGAAAGGTTACGTTTTCATTACTAATAAATTTGGGAACAAGGAAAAATATGCCGAAAAAAGCTTGGGAAAATATTTTATCAATGGGAAAACGTACTACATGTTATATGCGTGTATGTTCGCTACATTTTGATACAAATGATTTTATTTTACCTGGTCTGTTACAAAACGTATATGCCAAACAATACTTAAAGTTGATCTTTCTCTTTTTATTAGGTTTTCTGTAAAAGGCCTAGGTTGAAGAAAACTGCTGTTCCTTCAAAGAACTTACCACAAAAAAGTTTTTCGTCACCACCAACAAATGCAAGACAAAGGGAAAGGAAGTATCTACAACATATGTCGAGGTTACACCAAGGGGAAAACTTTGAAGTGGTCAACAATAATGACAAAGAAAAGTCGTTCGTTTTCCGAATTACAGGATGCAGAAAGACAAGCCATTCAGGGTTTACTTTAGCTTGTTGATTTCCCAGTGAACCATAACACTTTGCAACACAAATCAACACAAGTGAAAAGTGGGGACATATTGATACCTTTTATTAATGCGATCAATACTGATAAAAAATTAAATTCATTAACTGGATTGTCACCATTTACAATGCTGTCAGCATTGGTTAATATCTACGAGGAACATTTTCCCCAAACCAGACGTAATATATTGACAATAATAGAAAGAATCGTTTTAACGTTTATGAAAATGAAAACAGGATTAAGATATGTTGTGTTATCTGCTTTGTTTAATGTTGTTAGTGGTAAAACGTGCAAAGTTGTGTTTCATGAAACTATATCAAAACTGGTAGTCATTTTAGCACCTGCTATTCCTCTTCCATCCGTGGAAGAGTGCCAAAAAAATTTACCCAAGTGTTTTATAGCATTCCCCAATGTAAGAATAGTATTAGATTGTATTGAATTAGTAATGCAAAAACCGAAATGTTTATGTTGTCGCATCAAAACCTATTCCCATTATAAAGGTTGTCAAACTATTAAATTTATGACCGGTGTGACCCCTGCAGATGTAATAAATTTTGTTAGCAAAGCTTATGGTGGACGAGTTTCTGATAAAGCAATTTTTGAACAAAGTGACATAATAGAAAGATTGGATATCGGCAGAGATGCAATAATGGTGGACAAAGGTTTTCGCATAGATGACGTAACAGGCACCCATTATATAAAACTGATACAACCACCATTTCTACGAAAAAGAAGTCAGTTTTCGGAACAAGAGGCAATAAAAACAATACAAATTGCCAAGGCACGTGTTCACATTGAGAGAGTGAATCAAAGAATTAGATTATTTGAAATTTTCAAAAAGCCATTACCTCTCACTCTTGTTCCAAAAATTGATGACATATTTATGGTTGCGTGTGCTATTGTTAATCTTGCTGTACCAATTTGATCTGATGGTAAATTTCAAAATTAAAGTATATTATGCCTAATTTTATTTACACTAATGTTACACTTAATTACCTATATTCTTTGTACATACATTATGTAGCATATGTTTAAAATAATTTAATGTAGTTTTTGCAACAAATTCATGGCATACAGTTCATTACATGTTATAATAATATTTAAGAATAATTCACTATATGGTGAATACAGAATAAAATCACATTCGGGCAAATTTAGTAATGCCATTCCTAATTGGACCTGTGCATAATTTTAATGGATAATTTTCCTTCTATTAATTGTAGATAGTTAACACTATTTATAAAATTAACCGCTGATTCATTCTTTCCTAAAATTGAAACGTTACATATTCTATTTTTCAAATATATGCAAATCACCTGAATATGGACATTTTATTTCTATCAATTTTTTTGGTTGAGAATTCTGAAAAACTATTCCATCTGGACTGTACCCTAACATGGTTGCTTTTCGCTCAACCACTTTATACCCATTATTTCTTGCATATGTATTCCTTGCTACACTTTCATATTGCTTCCCGTACTCTGTGTACTTACTCTTGAATGATTTGGGCCAGAAATATTTTACAGATTTATTTTGCCAGTCCTGTCCTGAATATGTAAACAAACTGTAGCAAATTTATGCTCAACATTCCTTTCACTTCGTGAGGGTTCTCGGTAAGTGCACTACTTTGTAGGCACAGTGCAAAAATGGTTATATTTACTTCTGTTTTTGCAATAGTTCCACAAGGTATGATTTGCATTAACCACAACCTGCCTTTCATTTATACATCTGGAACTGGGTGTGGAATCTAAATATGTAAATAACTTTTCAAATGATAAACACTTGATAAGTAGTTGAAATTAAATTGAAATTAAAAATTACAAAGAACGTTCTGCATTGTGCTTTTCATTGTTAATAACACTTCCAATTATTGATAAAGATATCTCTTTGTTAGATTTAACTGGGTTATTTTATTTGATATAATGTTTGGATTTGTGACATTAAAATTGAAGTTTTTCACAACTTTACACTTACATCATAACTCGATTAAATTTTGTTAAATGTGTTTTTTGGCTGGCAAATTTCATTGTTAGCTTTCGTCGTAGAGAGTGTTCTGGTTTGTCATCTTTGAGGCAGTTTAATAATATTTAATTTTAAGACCTAGTTATTCTTTACTAAAAATTTTATAGTTGGCTTTATGTTTCACAAACTGTTATACTAATAGCAGGCTTATGTTTATGTTTGAATTTTTCAAATTTAACAAAATTGTTTACTACATCTTTAACAATTTTTAACAAACATTACTACTGACGAAAGATAACTGTAAGTGTTATCGAAACATTTAGATTGTATAATTTAAAGTACACCATTAAAAATCCCAAAAAGATAAGTATTTTATTATGAGTAAAGCTCGGATGTTTAGGCACTAAAAATGTTAAAATAAGCAGGCATCTAGGCGCTTAAAAGTGTATATTTAGGTATTTATCTAAGCAGGATAGGCAGTCCAATATACATTTTAGGCACTCATATAGGCAATATACAGGATTAAATCCAATAACTTGGAGTCTAGTAATTGGGTGATTTCTCATTAACCAAAATATATTTTATACAACTAAATATAGTATTACATTTTACGCTTAAACAGTATTAAAATGAGAAATAAAACAATAAAAAGTATTGTTAATTCATATTAAATTAATATCTAGAAATAACTAATTAACGTTTTTTGCTTCACAGTAACCAATTAATAGCTGTTCTAATGAATTTTCAGACAAGCTCTGTCGTCTATCGGTTAAAATTAATTTATATGATGAGAATGATATCTCCACATCACAGGAGGTTATGGTTGCGTATTTATATTTTTCGTTTTCGCTAGTTTTTATATTTTCATGTAACAGTGTGTTGGATTTTCCTGAAAGAATATTACCAATACTTGTTAGTATCTTAATGCCCGTGTTGTTATTCAATACAAAATTTAATTTTGCTGTAGCTAAGAACGCCGCTTCTCCAGGACTTTCTGTTAGTGATAATTTCACAGTTTCTAAAATGCTCAATGATTCCGTAAGCGGCAAACCTCGACATTCCAATTTTGTTATGCTTTCTTCTATAACTTTAAAATTAGCGTTGACATATATAAGATCATTTCTAACAGTATCGTCGTTGAAACATCGTTGTGCGGTTCTTATTGCTTCTGCAGATTCAACATCAAAATCCATTACAACCTACATTTCCAAATATATTTGTATTGTATATAATTGTGTCAATCATATTCATAAAATTATAAATATAAATTATACTTATTTACCTTTTAATTTCATCAAAATGTTCGTGATAAAAAAGCAGCTTTCAGCCATGTACCCCATCTTGTCAGTACAGGTTCCGGAGGTAGCTGAAGATTCGGATTACGTTCTTTGTACACTTGTACCCTTAAAGGCGCTTTTAGAAACACTTTTTTGAAGAAGAATCAAAGTATTTACAGCATCGAATTTTTCTTATCACTTCGCATACCAAGTTGAGTGCATGAGCTATGCATGTTACGTGTACCATATTCGGATAAAATATTTGTAAAGCACCGCCCGCTTTCTTCATATATGCGGCTGCATCAGAATAAAAATTCTAACCCTATCATGGTGAATTGTTCCTGGCCACAAAATTTCTGCAACCGAAGAGATTTAGGAATTAATTCAAACATTTTGCTCATCCCACACAAATCATGTACGTAAGTACACGAATTTGATTGTAACTGAGAATATTTTAATATGAATAATAAAAACTTACGCAGGGATTCGTTTAAAAACGAGCTACTGTCGCATGGTTTGTTTTTCTAAAATTTGCATGCTAGTAAATGAGACGTTGGTGCGGTATCAGCGCTTAATTTTCCCACAATCAAATTACAGACATATCGAGATTTCACATCTGTGGTTTCGTCAACACAAACCCATATGTCACTTTCCCTATATCCTTTCTAATTTTATCAATTGACTAAAACAATTACAAATTATTAAACACAATTACATTTATAAATTGAGGCAACCCTTACACTTTTATAAATCAGTGGCAAATAATTTTTCCTTAATGTGGATTCATGGGGCAAGTCTTTGTTGCAATATTTTTGTACAAAGTTTTTAAAACAAGCATTTTCTACCTTAAACCATGGTATATTACAAGCTACAAATAATTGACACAAATCGAGATAAAAGTTATTTATCTTGCTTTCCACTGGTGAATTCAAGGTTATTAAGGTTTGTCGACTTTTACTTTTGCATGCATTTCTTTGATGCGATATGGTACTTTCATGCTGGGTAATATGATACTTTTTGGAACATTGTACCTAAAATTGTTAATTCCAGTATTAACATTTAATATCCTTGAAGTAAATACTTAATAAAATAAGTATTTTTCAGGTTGCAATTGCACTTACTTGTTTATTGCAGGTATGACAAAATAATACTTCACCGTCAGTCGTAAAATATTCTTTATCTTTAGTCCATTGTACAAGAAGGAGACTTACAGGAGTTTTTGTTTTCGGCATGATTGCTACTATACGCACTGAACGCGGAACAACGACTAAGCAGTAAGCCAGTGTTACCCGCAGTGGCAAAACTAAAGTATGTAAAACAGTATGAAATAGAACTGAATTTGATTGACAGCGTTCTGGCATCTTCTAAACTTCACTACACTAAATAAGAAATGCCTAATCCTAAACAAAGGAGAGTAGGTAGACATACCCCACACAGCTCTTACCTGCCTTTGTTTGTAAACATTTTTAAAGGTAAAAGTTCTATTTTAAAATAAAATAAAATCATATGATTGAGTTTTTGAATACAAATAATTTCTAAATAACAAAAACGTACTGAAAATAAGAATAAAGTATTTCCGTACTTCCAAGAACTCATTTAGTGATTGATTAAGTGAAATGAAAACTTTCTAATCCTCTATAATTATTGATTAAATAAGAATTGTAGAGATTACCAAGTTTTCGTTATTGTTCAAAAATGTTAAGCTGTTTGGGAAATTGCCGTAAATTTAAATATTCGAATGTATGGAAAATACGAAAACAAGCATTTTAGGCAGTTACATAAGCCAAATAGGCGTATAAAATGAGACAAGGTAAAATATAGGCACTTATTCTATAAAATGATGAAAATAAGCACAGTAGGCATAAAAAAATTTTTTGATGTAAAACCTCTCAAACGTGAAGAAACACTTTTATCTAGGCCATGGCCTATAAAACTAAAAATAGGCACTTGCCTAAGTATCCGAGCTTTAATTATGAGTGTTAATGGTGAAAGTTTACATTTTCTTCTATACTTATTTAATCTGAAATTACAAAATAAATTTGTAATAAATCAATTACTACCTATAAGTGTGTATTATACTTACCTAATAGAAAATATGTTTAATATAAATTATCACCTAAGCTAACCTATAGTCCTTATAACAATGTCACAAATAATATGTATTCTAAGTAATTGTTCTAATTACAAATATCACATATTCACCCAAAAATTATGTACAAATCATTAATTATCTAAAACGCTAAATATTTATACATAATAGAATGAAACCGTAATCGTATTTTTATGTTAAACTTGTGAAAAGAACTATAAACCTTTATGTAACCTATGGAACTATACGTCTTAAAACCGCCATCGGACCAGTATTAGTGCTGCCACCTTCGGTAATATAAATCGCGAATTGTTGCATTTTAGCGATTATTATTCTAAGAATTGGTGTTGTAAAATTTGCCAGATGTGAACAGAACAAGAAACCCTAATCTTTTAAGGAATGTAAACATTTAAATTTATTTCAATTTATTATAAGCAGTGACATCGTACAAAAAAAATTGTACTACAAAATACAGATTAAAAAATGGTTTAGAAACCAGAAAGTGCAGTGTTCTACAACATAAAGCGGGGCAAATGCTCTAGTTTCGCTGTGCCCCGCTGACATCAGAGTAATTCCGATGTTTATTGCAATTACTTATACAGGGTTCTATTTTAGTCGTTTTTTTCTACATCTACTTTCTAGAATATGTCAGGATTAGTTCTATTTTTGGAAGTCGCTGAAATTCATGTTAATAATCGAATAAACACGATTTCTGGTATTGAGGCTTCCGCACAGTGTTGGATGGTTAGGTGTTGCTTCAGTTGAAGCTTCCGTACGCTAACGGGTTAATTATCGAGTGCAATATTGTAACATTATAAGCGGCTACCTAAGTATAAACACTAAAACTGGGCCAACTTACAACATTAAAAAAAAAGCGATGATGTAATATACAATTCGTAATTGATTGAATGATCTTAATTAATATAACAAATTACCAAATAATAATCGCTACTGCCGTCGGCTCAATCGGAAGATGAAGATAAGGGAGAGTTCTAATATACTGAGTAGTTAACCTACCTGAAATGCTACTTGCTTCCCATCTGCTTAGTTATTTTCACTTCACTTAATTCATAAAAAAATGTTATCTAAAAATTAAGAAAAAATGATAAAATCTCGAGCGCCATGTTGTCTTTTTTTTTCTTTTATATATATATAGGAACAACAAAACCTAGTTAATGAATAATAATAAACAATTTATCAAAATGAAAATAAAATAACATGATATACTTAAGTTTATTCAATATCTGATTGAAAACGTAAAAAAATCAGAAGTCTTATACTATTCTAAAATTATATAAAGACATTACCTTTGAACGGTTCTGTCCATAAACTATAACTGGTAACTATGAAGCAGAATGGTGAACTTGGTGAGGTCAATGTCTTGCTTATTTATCCTTAATATATTGTGTCCATAAATTTATTGAATTTCTTTGAAGTTTAATTCGCCAAATTTATTTATAAAAGTATGTATAACTTGCGTTGTAAAATGTAATTCAAGTAAAAATTGCCATTTAAACCAGAAAAATAATAGAATAGTAAATTACTGACTTATACGTGCCATTAAAAATAATTATTATAAAAATGCCATATAAAAGTATGCATTAAAAAAATATGAGTAAAATAATTGCGTAATAAGTGAAATAGAAGTGCAAACTAAGTGAAATAGGAGTGCAAACTAAGTAAAATAGGAGTGCATAAAAAAGCAAAGGTTTTAGTTTTAAAATATAATCAATTAGAAAATAACTTACCATCAAAATCTGATGGCACTAACAAAAAAATTAGATAGAAACCATGCTTACTGCTGTAACATTCAGCATTAAGTGAATTAAAAAAAAAGCTTTCAGAATAACTCAAGTGAGTATTCCCCTAAAAGTTTTCACGCGTTGCGCGGATACAATAATATAAATCCAATTTTTTAAGAAAGGGAACTATAACTATTTATGTAATACTACACTCAAAAGATATGTTCTAGGAAATGCAAATTGAGTTGCCTTTCCCAATTCTACATATTAATAATTAAAAACTTTTCTAATATTACGCCAAATAAATGAACGATTCTTAAATTAAGGTATTTTTAATACAACCACAAAAAAAGGTTGTTACAATATAACAAGTGGTAGTTTTAAGAATGGTGAAACATCACACATAATTCATCAGTTCTTTCCCAGTGTGCCAGCGGGGTATAAAATAATAGTCCCCTCAACATGTCATCTATCTACCTATCAATACATCTACCATTTCGACAATAACACTTAAAATAGTAGACCAAGACGGAGATCTCGTCAATTTTAACGGGGAAGTCATAACGATAGCACTACATTTAAAGAAAATATGGTGACGCGCTATAACACATGTGCATGTACCCAGTGCAAATCAAACTATAAGAGATCAAAGTGTAGAAAGGTGAGAGTCAGTAAGCGTTCAGCGCCCAAAGCATTGACACCGCAGAACAAAGCATTAATGGAAAGTCTCAGCTTTACAGTACTACAATGAGTATATTAAACGTTAATGAAAAAGTTGTCGTTGATAATGCTATCGTTAATTCCGAACTGCACACCCAGATTTGGAAACAATGATGAAATCAGGATACCCATTCAGGAAGACATGGCACTCTACCATCCGAAAGTTATGTCTACGTAGAGGGACGATTATTACGACAGGATGGTACTGTCTCTAACACCGCTAGGTTCGTTAATAACGGTATCACATTTTTATTCAGTGAAATTAGATATGAAATGAATGGAATAGTGGTAGATTCCGTAACGAAAGTAGGATTAACGTCGACAATGAAAGGATTGGTATCATTGACGCCCAATGATCTCGCCCGTCATGAAAATGCAGGTTGGTTTCCTACATCAAACAGTACACTAACAAATGCTCAAGAATACTTTAATGTTTGTATACCTTTGCGAATGCTACTTGGCTTTGCCGAAGATTACAATCAAGTGATTTTGAACATTAGACAAGAACTGGTATTAATTCGTAGTAACATTGATACCGGCGCAGTAATTTCAACTGTAGAAGAATCATTCCAAGTTAACACAGATAAGATATATTGGAAAGTTCCACACATCATGCCAGCATTAGCAGAGGAGTTGGCGTTAACGAAATACATTGATAAAAATGTAAATACACCAGTAGCATTTAGAAGTTGGGAAACCCACATATATCCCGCCGTTCCAGCAACAGATAAGCATACATGGGCAATCAAAACATCTACTAGTATAGAAACACCTAGATACTTTATTATAGGATTTCAAACTGGGCGAGAGAATAATGTTACGTAAGATACGAGCAGATTCGATAAATGTGCACTAAATAATATTCGCGTGTTCCTGAACACGGATCGTTATCCGTATGACAATCTCAACGTTAATTATGATAACAATTGCTTTGCTACGTTGTATGAAATGTTTGCTAAATTCCAAATGTCGTATTACCAAAGAGATGGGCAACCATTACTCACCTCTACGCAATTTACCACAGCTGCGCCGTTGATTGCCGTAGATTGCTCTAATCAAAAAGAAGTATTGCACTATAAAGCAGTAGTTCTTCGTGTGGAGTTTGAAACAGCGGCAAACATAGCTGCCAATACGACAGCATACTGTGTTATACCCTCGATCGTTTAGTTACATACAACGCGTTAACCAAAGCAGTACGACAGTTGTAATACAATGTCCGTCATAGTCGATACAAGGGTTTAAAATTTCAAAATCTTTTATACCAAAAGAACTCGCCATTTATAATGGGAAACAAATTGCCCATTTTATTTTTAAATCACCGTATCCCTGGCATACGTTAGATGCAGAGAGTCAAGCTACTTGGTTAATGCATAACCAGCACTGTGTTAAATGGGAAGAAGGGTATACACCACCACACCACTTTCGAAGAATGCTCGAGAGATTGATTCAGCCAACAGATTCTGTCTATGTCAAGGGCAGAGAGAAAGCAGATTACATCAGAAAATTTGTGACCCAGCCTGGTATTGAACTTGAGGAAAGTCCACCTCTTCCTGCTATGCAGCCCGTTTGTTACTTTCATTGTGAATCATTATGTCACTGTGCTTTGTCTAATATATACTATTTGTATGATACATATATAATGCCATAAGTCTTGTACACATTTTTTTAAATAAAAATAGTAAATAGTAATTCTCGTATTTTTTTATTTATATCACACGGTATTTGTATAGCATATATTCTCTTAATAACGAATTAGTACATAATATTAATATATGTCAAACAACTAAAGGAACAATACAAATTAATATTAATATTAGTTTCATTATGGAGAGGATATAGGAAAGAAACTGGCGAGTGTCAGTACCCAAACTATTCTTCTTTCCTTCCGGTTAATATAAATTTATTTGCTTAGCAACCTGCAATAGTTCGCTCAAAGGATCAGCATTCTCCAATTCCGGTGGAACACGTATCACGTAGTCGATACCGTTTGTCATCCTGGGACCTAAAGGCAATTTTATTTAACATTTCGATATATATATATATATATATATATATATATATATATATATATATATATATATATATACATCATTGTGGACTGTTCAGGAGTCCTTCTCCTCTTCAGCCGTGGTCATTCCTTGTTGTTGTGTTGCGTTGTTTGGTGTTATTGTATAGTGTATAATCATGAGGTGTGGTTATTTTTGGGTTAAAAAAAAGAAAAAAAAGATTTGGTTTTAATTGAGTAATGAGTTACTGGGTTAAGTGTGCGTGGGTTGTCATTCAATAAACGTGGGGATGCGGAGGGCATAAGGGATGTTATTAAGGGATTCTTCTATCTCCTCGGGGAGGTCGTCGAGGAGTTGAGTAAGGATAGCAGGAGAATGTTTAAATTTTAATTTGGGTTTCTTTCGTGGGAATTGGGGAAATCGGTGGTTATAAGGAGTGGTCAGGATCTCTCTTTGGTTGAGACGGTGTCGCCGAAAATTCTTTTGTGCGTGAAATTTCTCTGAAGGGTTTGGATTCTATGGGTGATTGGTGGTATATTGGCGTGATGGATGGTGAGGTCATTAGGGTACCTGAAGGGTAACCGGTGTGAGTGAGTATAATTGTAAAGTGCGGCATCTCTGTAGATAATTCAATTATTTCTATAGTTATATATATATATATATATATATATATATATAATATATATATATATATATATATATATATATATATATATATTCTTTTAGCTCGAGACATAGGATACACAGGAAATAAAGAAGAGAATCAGAAACTTCTGAATATCAATAACGTAGATAATACCTGAATAACAATTTCTGAACCGTCGCATCAGACAGAATCAGAAAAGCACCAGAAACGGGACAGGAACATCATAAAATGGGTCGCCAGCTACACCGAAATGAAAAAAAATTATAGAAGAGTATTGCCGATGCAATAAGCAAAAATTTTGCAATAAACGTAAACGCCATAGATTGTGGCAATAAATATAAAAAATTTTTAAAAACATCTAAAGTAAATGTTACAAAAGTAGTCAGGTGAGAGTGTCATTACGTGGGAATTTTTTGATCATTTTGGTATTAGTATGTAAGACTTCAATTACGATACAGAATTAAGCAATGTGTGTTTGTGATAAATTGCATACTCTGTATGTATGTGTAATTTGTCCAGTCCTTTGCGGAGAACTAAAAATTCAAATTATTATTATATAACGTGTGTAGTCTTTTTGGGGAAACTTAAATGTAAAGACACCTAGTAAATTGATAGAAAGTTTGGAAATAAATTGAGATTACTGACGGAACTGTTATTCTGTACTGTTTCTTCTCCCTGATTCAACCTCTACAGGGTCTCTCTCTCTCTCTCTATATATATATATATATATATATATATATATATATATATATATATATATCTACCTCTGTCTCTATCTGTACCTGTCTCTGCTTCCGTCTCCGTCTCTGTCTCTGTCTCTCTCTCAATAAATAATAATTTACCTTTTTTTTCTTTAAAAGCTTGTGGCGCTCAATTCTGATTTGCTTTTCTTATCACTTCTACTACAGTTTTCTTTCCACTAACTAACCTAATAATTTACCGATTATACCAGTTATCAACACTCTAAAACTACCCACGCCAACAAAATGCTCTACGCATAGCTATCGTTTGACTGAGTTCGCAGCTGTGCTAGCTTTCTATATTATAAAATAATCTCTCTCTCCCTCTTTTTTTATGTGACGTGGTAGGTTAGACACGTTACACACACACACGCGTACACACACACACACAGGTATCAAAATATTTGTAACAACCCATCCTGGGTCTCATTTGTGGAATCAATTGAATGGCGGACATAAGAAGGTGCTAAAAAAATTTGCAATATTGTATTACTGACAGTGCCTGCTATGCACACCATTTTTTTATAATTATGTACTATTTTCATTTGTGGCTTACTTTGCCACAAATGACTTGTAAGCATGTATAAAATATGTTGCCACTATTTTTGTGCATAAGTAGCCACAACTATTGTGTATTATTCTATTGAGCAAAGCAATTTGACGTTGAATATCTGGTCAAGTCAATTCATAAGCTCAATGCTATTTATGGACATCATTTCTTAACACTAGGGAAACCATTTTGTGGAAGATCATTTATCTTTTGCCTTAAAATTGATCGTTAACCTTGTTAACCGAACTTTATATGATGGTTAATCTTGCATAACAGAAAATTTCAATGAATTGTTGGTAAATTAGTTACATTATATTTGACATATCAAGTCCTAATTATGTTGTTTACGGCTACAGTTTTACACCTGTCGGCCACTTTTCGTTTTGCTCACACCCACATACTTCGATTCACTTCTAATTCACTCATTCACTAATCGTCTCTTTATGTTCCAGTAATTGTAAAAGCATTATCCCTTTACACACGTATTTCCTTTGTGCTACATCCTCTTTCATATCATCGTATGAAACAATTCTAATCATATACCACATGCCAATTCACAATTTTTTTCTCTACAAGCAGAATCCACAAACATTGCAACATTCAGTCTCACTTTACATATTAATACCTACTATATTTCATGCTCATGTCAGTTCCCATATCCATTACCTCTCGAATGTTCAATCTTCCTTTAGAAAAATTAGACAATAATCTGTACCACACTCCGTTCCTGTCGTAATTCATTTACCCACAACAGTAAACTTAATGAGCTAATTTTTTACAGCAGTTCATTTTAAATTGTTCATACCAGTATTGGAATGGTTACCAATATTTGTAGAATGTTAGTATACTACAATGGATCAAAACTCATAATATTTAAATTTTAATATACATTATACAATCTCTATCAGTTTCGATGGCAATTACAGTTATCCTCAGTAAAGAATGAAACTTTAGTTTTTAAAAGTACCATTCTCTACTGACAATAATCATAATTGTTTTGGAAACATATTATAGATATACAACTACTATCGAAGTAAAAAGATTCGACCCCTTACTTGAAACGTTTATACTTATTAATCTGATTTTAATCAAACAAATTTTATCTTAATCATTTATTTCTGTGTAAGTGAACGTAATTGCATATTTTTTTTATTAATCTAGCAAAGTAAGTAAACAATTTTCGAATATCGCTTAGAATAGGGAGTTAATAAGTGACATTTTTTTTTAATTTTACAATGTTGTTATTTAACCGAAATGCAGCAAACCGATATTAACATCTTACCAAAGGTGTACTTTAGCAAATTCTTATAAATGATTGCATTAGGATAAATCGTTTTTTATTAATTGGTTGTTAAAGATTGGTTTTTGTCAATTTAATGTGAAAAATCGTGTTTTCTCGAACATATTTTGCTCTAATTCTTCGCTAAATTAACAAAAAATTATGCAATTACATTCACTTACACAGAAATAAATAATGATTAAGATAAAATATGTTTAATTAAAATCGGCTTTATAGTTGTATAAATATAAACATTTCAAGTGAGGGGCTTAAATTTTTTGCTTCGATAGTATTTTATATTAACTTTGTCACTTCAGCATAAAAAAGAATTTTTGCTAATTACTTTTTATTTTTTTAGTTTAGAAAGGTAATTTTAACATAAAATTTTAAATCTGTCCATTTTCTAGTGGATAAAAGTGGATATTTATCTATACATTGCATGAATTTGTACTTTCCAGGAATTAACTCTTTATGTATGGATGATCTAAAAAGGTCAAAACAACCTCTGATTCTGCTTTACTCCATGGTTTCTTTTTATTTTGATAACTCTTGCTCATTTTTGTACTAGGCCCTTCCTCGGAATTTAGCTCGTCCAACGACATCTTTTCTTCAATATTATTAGCCATTTTAGAATTCTCATTTCTTATCATCTTCTACATTTCTTTCTACATCAGATTCCTCTTGAATTGGTGGCAAATCTACAATAACAAAGAAAATTTGGACATAAGAGTTGTATATTTATCATTTTAGTTTAGTTAATTATTATCTTTGTTTTGCATAAACCAGAAATAGTGAATATTATAATGTATTTCTAAATTTTACATGAGTGTGAATTGTGAATTTATCACAAACAATATCTACCTTTAACTTCAATATCGTTTAACTTCTTCCCAGCAAAACTATTAGCTTCTCCCTTATCTACAGCTAACAATAGACGACTTACTTTAGTTATCTCAATAGCACTTTCGTGAAGACGAGAAAAATCCCTATGGACACGGATGTCATGGCCAAGGTGTCGTGCTAACCAGTCACATTCTGTTTCAGATAAATCAAACACCTGTGAAACAGTTGCAATATACTTGCGTAATTTAGTACTGCTTATATTTTGAGGAGCCTCCAGATTAGCACTTTCACAAAACTTTCGTAAACAGTCGTGTCCTCTTATATGTGAATTAGAATTTGTTGCTGCAAAAATAAATGGATTGCTTTGGCAAATTCCAACTGCAGTTCGAAATCGTAATAAGAGATCTATCGCATTCTTTACTTCAGGAGTAAGAAGCACAGCTACTTTTCGTGCACGTTTACCTTCCACTTCGACAACCACCAGTCTCTCTGCCAATTTTTTTTCAAATTCAGTCATTGATTGTTTTAGTTCATGTGTTACCTGCTCAGACCACAAAGGCCTATTCATATACTGTTCAATTAACATTTTAGAAGCTTCTCCAGATTTTCTTTTATTATATTAAACAATACAATGCGACATAAAATTAAAGAAGAAAACATATGCCAAGTCCTTACTGATACATTCGGTTTTTCCATTTCCATTTTATAAAGTGTTATTTGAGAATCTAAATATGAATTTAGTTTAATTAGATCAGAAGTAAGAGGAAGTAACTGTGTGCAATTAAATTTTCTTTTATGTAGGGTATTTAAAGCATTTGATGATATTTTAATAGACCATTCCGATTCTAATAAACACACAAAAGCTTTTAACTCTCTGCTTTTTAAAACATTACCCTTTCTTAGAGCCATCCCTCTTTCTATAGCTGCACATTTTTTAATATGGTGACCAATTTTCAATCCTAGAGAAGGGGTCTTAAACTCTGGACGACTTGTAAATTTTTGTGTCATACAACAAATAGTTTGTGTTGCTTCAATTATTACATCAAAGTATTGTGGACTTAAACACTCACTCAAAGTATTTAAGATAGAATGTTTATTTTTAATTTCTAACATTAGACGACCTAATTGACGCATAGACTGTCTTGTTAATTCGGACTGAGTTGCACCAAATTTTTCAAAGTACATGTTACCAAACTTAAGTATCAAGTTATCTCCTTTACATATTTGTGACACAATGTCATTTACCATCTTATTAATAATGTGCTCCATAAACTCTTCATCTAATCCAGAATAAAGTATTCCAGATAATATTCCATTACTTTCAGAAATCGGTTTCCGATTTTCACTGTTAATTTTCTCGGGGCATTTATATTTGATGTGTACTCCTATATGTTTTTTTAACATAAAACCAAGACAATCTGGGCAAGGGCCATAGTTTGAATAACTATATTTCTGTTTCTCATACTTTGTTGGACAGCGTAGTAGAATTAGTTCTCCTTTTCGAAATTTCAAGACTTCACAATTATGGTAGAAGTCTCCAATACGTTGTAATTTTCCAAATTCTTTACGTCGCTCTTTGGAATTTTTTCGTAATGCAAGAATTCGAGCAACAGATACATCTGAAGCATGTTTTGTTTGTAAGTGACGAGGCAAGTTACACAAAATGCTCTGACATATTTGACAACAATGTCTTTTATCACGTATTCTTTTATGCATTACACTTTTCTTAGCACTACGAATAAATACACCTGAAATCAAAACAAGTTACTTTAATAATGTATAACACAATTCTTCTCTTCCGTTGATTATTTGTCAGAGAATAACATATTAAATCTATGTATTTTTTTAATTAAATTAAAAGTAAAAACTTCACAGTGTTTAATTAAACTTTATCATTGAATAACTGTTTTATATTTAACAAAAGCAATACTTTCAAGTTCATTAACAATGATTAAACTGTGATCTGACAGCAAACCAATACTAACCTTCGTGATCAATATTACTCTCATCTGACGATTTTTCAAATTCACATGTGGTAGAAGTAACAGCAGCTGTAAGTGTAGAACAAGTTATAGAAGGTGGTGTCGAAAGCACTGGTGTGGTAATTGTAGAAGTTACCATATTAGAAGAGACCACTTTACGTTTGGGTTGAGTGTTTAATTCATATCCGGCAATATTGAAAGTGCTACTACTATTGCTTGAATCATCATTACTGTAATCACTCTCTGAAACTACAGAATCAGAAGGGACAAATTCAGAGCCAGAGGAACAATCTTCATCAACACTGTTGTCATTATCTTGTATACAGATACCTACAACATTGACAATTAAACATACAATGAATGAAGAAATATGCAAGCTTACTTTTAGTTATTGGTAATTTAGGAAAAACTTCCGAACTGTGTATTCTTTCATTAACTGTTGCAACGTTTAGCTTGTCTTCGTTATTTGCACATTCTAGTGCAAAATTTACAACCCTGTTGTCATTATCTTGTATACCGATACCTACAAATTCATACATAAACATACAATGAATAAGAGATGTGTAAGATTACCTTCAGTTATTGGCAGTTTAGGAGAAAGATATTTGGTAGTTTCCAAATCGTGTGTTCTTGGATTAACTGTTGCAACATTTACCTTTTCTTGGCTGTTCGTACATTCTAAGGCTAAATTTACTAATTTCTTACCTCGAGTGAGGCACATCATTTTAACCACTAGAGGTTTCGAAATTAATACTATATCCCAATTAAACGCTAAAAGTAAGTAATTATACATAAGAAGAAGTTAAACTTACAATAAGAATTTAAATAAAGCATAAAATTATCTCATAACACTGACAACACACATACCTGAAATATATAAGCAGTAAGCACATTAGCACACAGTTTACAACTTTAACCAAAGAAACTCTTTGCTTTAACAGTGAATAAATTCGTTTGCTGACCTTCACTTATTGCGCAACACTTGTTAAACTTTATGGCGGGAATTTCGCCAACGACACACATTTTGTTAATGCAAGCATTTATACAAGAACAAGATACAACACATTTAAATACGTTTACAAGTTACGCAAATTTTAACGTAATGTAAACCAGTCAAAATAATGATTGGATATTAAATTTCAAGAATAATGTCATTCTAGTAGCGCCTAATTATAAAATTTTATTACGGTTTTAACCATCTAATGATTATGATCCTTTACACAAATTTGTAAACATATACAGCGTGTCTCACCGAGTCCGTTTATTAGAAGTTTATGGTGTTGTGGCCAAAATGAAAACTTGAAAATTTAAAATCGGGTATAATCTTAGACCATGATTAGTATATACATGTCCCCAGCTCTGACCAGTGAAGCAAACCCATTTTAATTGAATAAAAATAAATAATAATTTCATAAGTAAGTAATTAAACATTTTTTATTAAATGATATTAGTATTATTCGTTTGATGGATTTATTTTTTCTTATAGAAATATGCATAACTGAGATGTATATTTTTATAAAATTTCCGCACCTAACAAGTTTCTAGTTTAAAGATGCCTTTATCGTATGAATTTAAAAAAAAAATCTTAGAGAATAATGCCTAAATTTACTTTTCAGCCAGAGCTAAAAATGTAAAAAAATAAAAATTTTTAAATGAAATACCTACCCTATTTTTTGTTATGTAATCGTATTAGCGATAAGATTATTGCTATAAAATGATATGACATATTGTTATACCTAAATGAAACTGTTCTAGAGTTATTTCCGAAAAACGGAAAAGTTTAATTCCTTTGCCATTCTTTCGAGATGCTATGAAGGGTTTCAATTCATAAGAAATAATTTTCCAAATATTAAGTTTTTAATGTTTATGATTTAGTACTTATCTCTTAAATGCCTTAATATTATTGCTAAAATAACGTTTAAACGAATGAAGAAATTGCACAAAATTTAACGAAAACTATTCATATTTACTTCAAATGACAAAAAATGGATGTAAAAACTAGAAACAAATTATAAATTATAATAAATTTATAGTTAGTTGCTCCAATTTAATCATATTTTTCGTTTAATCCCTAATTTATCATACATCATTCAAATAAGAAATAAACAACATTGTTTCCATTTTAACATACTTATTCAATTTTTTCAATGCCTTTTGACATCGTATACTTCAATATAAATTACAATATATTATTTATGTTAACTGAGTGGGCTTAAATATCACAATATAATTAACACATGTTAACTAAACATACAAAACTGTAAATTCTAAGCTTATATTATAACATAGTTATGTTATTGCCTTCAATATTTTTTATTGTCTGATAAACAGTTTTTCATAAACCTGTACCTAAAATCTAAAAAAAAATGCAAAAGCAAACAAAAACGAACAGTTAATAAAGTTAGGTTATTGCAAGAACCTAGTTGTTGAACAAGAACGTAATTCTGTATTTATTATAGAAGCTTTCATGGAACGCCACGTAAATTTATACACACGGCGCTGCGATACAGAGGGTAATCACGTGGGATGAGGTATTCCACTAATATGAAAGTGCGTACTCACCTGCACCAATGTCATTAAACGCGACATACACTTCATTTTGTGGTATAAGTACAAATTGGTTACTCTTTTGTCGTAGAGTACGAATTTCTTATAAATTGTCTGTCGCATACGGGTGTATGTTTGCCACCAGTCTGTGGTATGCCACAATTTAACGTAATGTACGCAAACGTATGCCGCAAATATACCGTTACACACACACACACACGCACGCACGCACGCACGCACGCACTCACGCACACCACACGCACCACACGCACACCACACGCACACACACACACGCACACACACGCACCCACGCACCCACGCCCACGCATGCACGCACGCACGCACACAGCACGCACGCACGCACCGCGACGCACGCGCCCGCCCACCACACAGCACGCACGCACGCACGCAGCAGCACGCACGCACCACACACACACACACACACACACACACACACACACACACACACCACACACACACACACACACACACACACACACACACACCACACACACACACACACACACACACACACACACACACACGCACGCACGCACCCACGCACGCACCCACGCACGCACGCACGCGCCCACCCACGCACCCACACACACACACACACACGCACGCACGCACACCCACACACACTGGTTTTTAAATAATTGTCGGGTTTCGGTCATACACACCTACTATCGGGTTCTTTGAAGTTGACTGGACCAAATTCTAGGTTAGAACTTTTCTATGGTGAATTTTCTATACACACCGTATTTTAGGAAAAATTTAAGTTTTTCTGACGACCCGATATTTAATGTTGATTCTCGTTTTGTGTAAGTCCCGATAGTTATGTTTATTCCCTAAGAAGTCTGTGTGAAAACCCGATAATTATATCTCTTGTTTAAGTTGTGTGTGACCCGACAATATTGTTACGTGCAGAATTTGTGTATAATCTGCGCTGTTGCCAGATGTTATGTAGCCTTACAACGTAATTGTCGGGCATTTATATGTCACGTTATATTATCTTAAAGTTCTATAAAGTTACGTGTACTTTATTTTGATAAGGTCGTTTTTCTGTGTTATATAATGCTTAATATAACTGCTAATCGTTTATTAATTAGAATAATATTTCGAATGTGTAAATTTATAAATAATTGTAATCGGAAGCGGAACTTAAGTCTTAAAACAATAGCGATATTTCCTTGTCAGTTCCGATTACGCTGAGTCTATTAATTGTGTTGTTTGAAATGAAATGCTGCATTTTCTCTTTCTATGATTTAGACATATTGTAATTATTTCAAATAAAGTTTAACTATTACAGTTCTTTACGTACATGCATCTAGTTGCAATAAATCCGTTCAGAATCTAGGTTACAGATGAAACAAATAGCAATCAGAGAAAAGTGTTGGGAAGAAAGGAATGTTTACACCTTTCTAAATAACACAAAGAAATGAGCTTAATAAAGTAAAATTCCGCGTCTATCAAGCACGTTAACAAATTTCCAATAATACAGGTAGACGTATTTGCATGTACAGGGTAATCTGTTATATTCCGCACCTCACTCTGGATCGCTTATTCAAGCAGATACAGAAAAACTTTGTATACCAAAATTATGCCGCTTTTAATGAATTTTGGTCTCGTGATATCAGAAGAAACAAAAGATGATCGAAAATGTCATACATTTACCGAACCTTTGTTTTTTCTAATGGAACACGCTGTATATTTTACGCTATTCCGATTTAGGTGGCACTTAAAACCTTAATTTGGCAACAATATGGTGCATCGTCGCACAACATTGTCAAGGTAACTCGACGTTTAAATGCCAATTTCAATGTTTACATCGGTAAACATGGAATTATATCATGGCCGCCAAATAGTTTCGATGCGAAACCTCTTGACAAGTTTCTTTGGGGGATATTAAAAACAAAGTATGTTTTAATCAAAACGAGAATATATTAGAGAGACAAACCCGTGTCGTCAATGAAATAAATAGTATTAATAATAACCAACCAGGCTGAATAAATGAGGCGGTTGAAAATTAAAAACGGGATATCAACGATGTATACAAGAAAACGGAGGTCATATATATATATATATATATATATATATATATATATATATATATATATATATATATATATATATATATATATATATATATATATATATATATATATATATATATATATCATTAAAACTACTAACTTTGGTATATAATGTTTTTCGTTATTTGAATAAGTGAAATAGCGGAGGGTTTAAAATATAACAGATCGCCCTGTACATGCAAATACATTCTTTGTAAATTATGTCAGGTGCAACTTATCTCCAGCTTTTTATATCTCCTATAAGAATTAATTTCAACGATTCGCTCAGGATTTACTACTATCTCAGATAAATTTAAAAAGGAACTTCAATTTCAATGATGCGAGGAAGTGGTATAGCAATTTTTTTGCAATTTTCTTTTTCCTTATA
This sequence comes from Vesta saturnalis, assembly GCA_036346205.1. NCBI lineage: Eukaryota > Metazoa > Arthropoda > Insecta > Coleoptera > Lampyridae > Vesta > Vesta saturnalis. The sequence goes on from JARFJB010000056.1 coordinate 118,293, forward strand.
AAACCGTCTGTTTTTGACATTTAGAAATCAATGAAATTTCTGATAGAAAATAAGTTTTAATGCTTTCCAGTTTTTCTGTAATGCACTTAAATTAGACATAATCTACACAGGGTGTAGCCATTGATCAAATTGAATTCTACATCGATCCTTATTAAGATTCACAATACCCGAGTTCTTCACTACTACTACTAGTGTATCTTTATTTGCTTATTTTTTACAAGATTGCAACGTATTCTAATTTTACACTTTCTATTTCCATCATTTACCTCATACTACCTGTCTTTTACCTTCTGTTCCCTCTCCCATTATCTGTTCCTTACTTTGAATGTATCTTTCCAACGTCTTCATCATCTCTTTCACTTCTTTTTCCTCTTTAGCTAGCAACACTTTCATATGCGTAAGCTAGCGACCAAACCTTCAGTTTCTCTACCACCGCTCCAGCCTACTGCCCTCTTAATGATTCCTTTAAATCCCCCGTATGTACCGAGAACAGGCTTGGACTCAATGGACATCTCTGTCTCAAGCCCTTCCTCGTGACGGATTCCTCACTCATCTCCCTATTCATTCTCACCCTACACCTCGTATCCTCATATATTCCTATATCCTTTCTACCTGTATTTCGTTTATTCTTTTTCTGAGGTATTCCCATACCTATTCACTGTTCACTCTGTAGAATGCCGCTTTTAAATCCATGAATGATGCCAACATTTTCCCTCTTTTCTTATGTAATTAGTTGCCAAGTGTTTCAAAATATATATGCTATACCACTCCTCTTCTTTTCCTAAACCCAACCGATCCTGTTAACAGTTTCATTTCTTCTATCTCTTTCTGCAGCATTTCTTCTGGTACTGTCGCATATATTTTGTATGCCATTTAATACTGTTACTCCCCTATCATTTTCCACTTCTTTTCTATCCTCTTTCTTGTATACCGGGAATATTGCCCCTTCTCTCCATCTCCTCAGGAGGCCTTCCGCTCTCCATATTTAGTTGATCGCTTCCGTCACCCCTTTTCCTACCTTTTCCTATTCCCGTTTTGGCCTCCTTGCATTCTCTGTCGCAAGATTCCTTCCATACCGTTTTCTCCCCCTTCCACCATTTAAATTTGACTTTCTTCGTTGCTTTCTACACCTTCTCTCATTTCTGCCGCATTTTCTATTTTCTATTTGTACTTCTTTATACTCTCCTCTGATCATATTTTTTTAGTTATTTACTTCTCTTCCTTTTCTCGCTCTTGTCTATCGCCTAACTTGAATGTCTTCACCTTCTTACAATCCTTTTCTTTCATTATGTCATCAATTATTATTTATCCCTTCCCTCCTATGTGCGTGTATCCGTCCGTTTCACTTTCTTTTTTATTCCCATTCAATATTTCCCACCCGTTTCATTGCACATTTCCAGTAGTTTTTCCCGTCATCATTGTTTAATACTTTGTCGGTCTTTTCCCCGTCCCCTTTTTTCTAGTCTTCCCCCTCTCTTGCTCTTTCCTCACTTTAAAATCTATTAGTTTAAAGTCCTCCTCCTCGCTCTTCTGGTGTCTCTTCAAAGTTCTTCCTTGTCTATTTCATCCTATCCTTGTAATAATGTCATTATTTTCATTTTTGTTTCCCCTGTCTGTATATCCATTTCTAAAATTCCCTTCTTTGCCGCACTTTCCTGTTTTCTTCTTGCTATAACCATTTTCTTCTAACCCACGTTAATATTTCCCCCTTTTGTTATCTCTTTCCGCGTGCTGCGCCATCCATGCAATTCCCCTGGCATCTCCCTTTCCCATCTCTTCCACTCCGTTTCCTCCATTCAAATCTCTTGTAAGCCCACCACGTCCTGCTTCCTAATGAACTTCCAAAATTCTTAGTCTTTGTTCCTTATTGCAGTTACATTCCAGAACAGTACCATTAACTCTTATCTCGTCCTGTCTACTTTCCCTTCTTTACTTTTACTCCCTTTCTTGCCCTTTTCCTTTTTATTACTCACTTTTCCGTTTCATCTTCCCTTCTTCTAGTTTGTTGCACCTTGGTTACACCTCTTCTTTCCCGTTTCACTACTAAACTCCCTCGTTCTTTCATTTCATATCTATCTTTCACCAGATATCTCCATTTTCTGTATCCTACCTTTCCGTTTTTCCCTGCCATATTTTTATCCGCTGCCCTGTTCATTATTTCTCTTTGTATTCTCCTTTCTTCCTACGTTAGGTCGTGGTCTATGTGTATAATTCTATCGCAATAATTTAACGTTTGGCCTCCAACTCTCCATTTCCGCCACCACCATCTCATTGTCTGTCTCTCTCTCTCTCGCTCTCTCTGTCTCGTTCTCTCTCTCGCTCTCCCTCTCTCTCCCTCCCTCGCCCGCTTCCTCTGCCCCTCTCCCTCTCGCGCTCACTCTCTCTCTTGCTCTCGCCCCCCCTCTCCCTCGTTCTCTCACGCTCTAACTCTTTCTCTCGCTATCCCTCTTTCTCTCTCTCTCCCTCTCTCTCTCTTTACACTTTTATTTATCTCACTCTTCTCTTCCAGTTCCTACCTTGAATGATGAACGTCGGGTGACATTATTTTCTTGTTCTTGCCAGATATTCTTAGCCTTTCTACTTGTTCTTCCTCCCTCTCTCTCTTATTCATTCCTTTCTTATACACTCTTAATTTTGTTCGTTAACCCTTAGTACAATTTACTGTTTTCAGTCGAAATTTTATAAATCTTACTATGTAATAATACTTTTAGTTTACACCCTAATTATTGCAATCCAATGTTTGTTTACACATAAACCAAAACAATACTATCATTTGTAGTATGACTTAATAAATATGTACATATACAGCCTTACGGCAAATACTTACTCGATAACATTTATCGCTGAAGTGTTCCCATTAAAGGAATATTTGTAGCCACACTAAATTTTTGATATTGTTTTTGATCAAATAAAATAGCTTTTCTAAATAACCTAACTGTTTGTAAGTTAAATCCTAACTAAACAGCCTCAGTCAAATTGAATCATTAACACTTGAGAGCGATCGAAAACCTAAGTTCTTTACTTATTCTATTGCATGCCTTTTTTTATGATCTATTCGGAATTCATAGCAAAAAAAATTAAAATCGATCAATTGGTAAACATTGTTCAATCAATATGGTATAAGTTACATTTCAAACATTTTTAAACCAGGTATGGGAAAATTCTATAATTCACTTGCTATGTTTAGTAGTAGGGAACTTGGCTTCTGTACATCACTCGCATTGTTAATTGTATAAGATATACCTTATTTTTTCTGAATATCACACCTATCACAAGATACATAGTTGTTTTAGGCCACTCTGCATGCAGTGATACCTTTATACACAAAATTTTTCTCAAAAATCTTAACCCTTCTGCACTTCAGATTGATTAGAACCTGCAATTTGCAGAAATGCAGCAAACTTCTTCAGAGTAGGGATACTCTTAGTTCCTAATTAAGGTAATTTATTTAAATCTCATATTGAAACGAACGCATGCTCATTAATTTATATTTAAGTAAAAACTCATTAATATATGAATAGTCATTGTTTACATAATAGCAGTTAATACATAAGGCACTTAAAAACACTTTATTATCTTATTATCTACGATTTTTACATGAACGTATTTAGTCTTACACAGCAAAGAATAATAAATTACGGCTTGGTTTTTCGTATTTTACGGATATAATTATAAACAAAAAATTTTACGTCCGACCAACTTCGAATTGCCAAACAATCGTGGTTTGCTTGTTTAATGCATTCTATTGCTTTGCATTTATTTGGGACTATCTGTTTTGCAATGTTCTTGGAAAAATACTTTAATACGGCCATTTTTTCATCTGAATTCCAGGGTCGTTTTACCTAAAAAAATTGTACATCATTAAACTGTTATATTTTCTGAATTAGGCTATAAAATCCGTATTTCAAACTATGTTTTCCATTATTTATATCTTAGTTTATATGGCAGTCATACGGATGAACGATGAAGCTACATATAGATTGAAGTGATACTATTTTCTTAGATTCTGGGGACAATTTCTTCTTTTTACATCTTTTCTTCTTTTCATCATCTTCCCCAATATATTCTCGTTTTCTAGCGATCTTTGGCACATTTTGATTATTTTCCTGCGCTTTTCTACATTTTTCTCCTTCTCTACTTTTTACATCATTCTGTTACCTGTTCTTCCACATCTTCTGTATTTTCATATTCTGAAAATGAATTGTTCTTTAAATACGACGATACAATAAACTATACGGTATTCAAGCCACAAGCCGTTGTACATCATAGATTAAAACCTACTAAATTAAATCAATGACATGTAATCAGCGTTGTCAAATAGGTGTTGTCAGACTGATTTTAATTTAAAACGAATAGGTTAAGTGCGTACCGATAAATTTAACAAAGTAGACAAAATTTGACGTGACAAATTGAGATATTTTATGAGTTTATATTCGCACTAAGTTGTAAATACGTACTGAAAGGTGTGCGACAAGGATAAAATATAGTTGTTAACCCTACACGGTTAATTGATTTTAATACCAACTGTCCTTATGACATTTTCGCTTTAACCCTTTCACTGTCACACCCCTTTAAAGCTGGTCAAAAATACTGACTATTAATAAACAAAGTCTAGTGGTCCTATAGATGAATTTTTCTCCTATTAAAAAAATCTTACTTACCCCCACTCCCTAGTAAAGGATGTCCATTGTAATGTACAAACACAGTTTATGGGAGTAAAATGCGTATACGTATTTATTTATTTATTAATGAAGTTGACTATATAACTAACAAAATCTAATTTTATTTTATGTGAAACGCCGAAAAACAATTTCTTCCTTTCAAGATGCAAAGATGAACTTCGTTTTTGCATCTTGAAGCTTCCTTTTTCTCATCGTATGATGGAAGATGATTGTATCTATCATATCTCAAGTCTTTCATAGGCCTCGTTTCAGTTTTTTTATTAGAAGGACCTGGAACCTCCACATTTTCGGATGGTCTTCCTCTCTTAGGAGCACGTCTAGTATATATAAGTGATTCAGCCACTTCTTGACGAAAAGCTAAGTAATCAAGGATGTCTTTTTTCGCAACTCCTAAGAGAATTGCTGTTCTGCGATATTCGAGCCAAGAATTGACAAGAGCTAAATCAATCGCGTGAGTCATCATTCTCACTGTCCATTTTTTGGATCTGACGTATGATCTGTACAAGCTCAGTAAAAAAAATCTAATTTATCGACACCTCCCATGTTACTATTGTATCGCCTTATCGCTTCAGGTCTGGGGATCTGGAGATACTCCTTTCTGGTTTTGTCCCATCTTCGACAGGAGTCTGGCTCGCCAATTCCAACGAAGTTGGAAGCTACCAGCACTGCTTTGTTATCATACCATTTGGTAAGAACGACACCGTCTTTGCTAACTGAGGTAGCAGAAGAACCACGACCACTATTTTTCATTTCCTTATAACTGGGCAACCTGGGATTCGCACAACGATTAGCTCTTATGGTTCCTATACCGTAAATATTCTTATAATCCAGATACTGAAACAGATTATAAAAACTAAAAATTATCGAAAAAGCGGTCATGGTTCTTCTCCTGTATTCTTTCACTTAGCTGCATAACTACAGCAGCTGCCGATCCATATTTTAAATAAATAGGATTCATAGGTGTTGTTGATCCTTGGTAAATAATGAAGTCGTATATCAAGCCACTGGCCCGCCAAGACATAAATTTTGATTCCCCATTTTGTAGGTTTGTTTTTTATGTATTGTTTTATGTTGATTTGGCCCTTGAAAGGTACGATTTGCTCGTCAACACATAAGTTAGTTTCTAGTGGAAGTTCCTGGCAGCGTCTTCTTACACAGTCATATAAAGACCTTACTTTCCATAATCTGTAATAAGAAAATATAAATGAAATATGGTCTATCTCACTCAGTCAGAAATGAAAATTTACTAAAATCTATTATCTAAATACTTACCTATCTGTGTTGTTTTCCTCGCGGCTGGCAATATCGACCAAATGTAACGCCTGGCGTAACTTGTAAAATCTTGATTGACTTAGGGCATCTTTTACCAATGGTATTCCCATACTGCGATGCCAATACATACAAACTCGTGGAAATTGTAAATTTCCTATAACAATGTGTACACCAATAAGAGTTCTGATTTCATCCAAATTCGTGGGTGGAAATCTAGCAATATTTTTTTGTGTGGCGTATAAATTTGTCATATCAGCCATTTGTTGCAACACTTTATCTGGGATATATTTGGAAAAAAATTCAATTGGTGCTGGCAACGCTACCACTGGTGACGGAACGCTTGAGTGTCACTCAATATTTCTTGTTTCGTATTGCACATTTTCCCCCTGTATTCACTTTATATTGGATTTATCAGTAAGACCGTGAATTTTACCAAAACTTTCACAGTCTTTTTTAGCTTTTCATTATCGTCTACGCTGTTTTTACTATTTACTCTATATCTTCATTATCGCTGACTTCAAGTTGATCTATATTTTCGTTATTTGGGCTTATAATATTATCTATGTAATCGTTATTCATTTGTTCTCTGGATATTTCGTCCAAATCCAAATCGGATTCATCATCTGAGAGATAGTCTATGTTAGAAGCAGTATCATTTTCTAAACAATAATAAGAAGTTCGTCTTCTTTTGAAATTCTTTTTAGATTTTTTTTTATATGCGCCATGATCTGAAAAAAGTACAGTATTATATAATTACCACTTTTACAAAAACAAATTATTTTTTTATTTCAAGCATTTTTATAACTTCTGAATCACAAATTGTGTTTGTACATAACAAATCAAAGTGCGTTCCCTGTAGTTTGGATCAACGTTAATTTTTCAGCTAGCTTTTTTTCTGTTGAACTAAGGGTGTTTTTTAATTCGTCTGTAATTTCATCCTTCCAGTATGAATTAATGCTGGTAAAGTATTGCGACAGCAATAGCTTCGACACCTCCCCACTCCTTCTTTTATTAAATAATATTATTCTTGATAACACTACGGTACACAACATATTCCACGTTGATGGACTTGAGTGCCTGTTTAACTTTCGAGATAATGTTTTTATTTTCTCTGTTTGATAATTCATTAACTTAATGAGATCCTCAGTGAGGGGAAGAACAATCGGATTATTCAATTTTCTCGAATTTAGAGTAGAATGTGCTTGTGATCCAATGGCGCTAGTCCATTCCATGTCGAGAAGTTTACTAAACCTTTTGTACATGTTGTTTTTCTTTAAATCGCCATATTTGATAGATATGGATCTTAACGTAAAAGTACAGGTTTTCAGTGCATGACCTAATTTTAGTGCCAAGGATGGCGTTTCAAACTCCGGTCGATGATTGCCATCTGTTGGTACGTCTATGCTACTTTGTTCTCCTGCCCTTCCACTGTACGTGTGTGGATTGTTTGCCTTATTTAGTGTTGTTAATTGTTCCTCCCCCAGTAGGGCTTCCAATAGTTCATCCCTGTCCTCGGATTGGTTGCTATGCCAAATCCCTGATTTGGCATTTGCATCCGCACCCAATATAACGGGAAGGTGCTTGCATCTTTTAGCAATCTCGGCCATCAGGTCCAGATATGGCTCTATCCTGTCTGAAAACTGACAGTAGATAGATGCCAATGCTACTTCCCCTATGCCTTTCGCCTCTATGTGTACGCACGTGCAGTATTGTGTTTTAAATCTTTCTAACGTTGTTACAGTGATATTTAGATTGAAGATCATGATGGTCGACATGGGCTTGTTAGTTATATGTATTTGTCTGACGTTTGGTATTCCGGTAATCTTGCCTTTTGAGCTGTAAGGCTCTTGGGCTAATATTATGTCTAAGTCTTGCTCGGCTGCCACCTTAACAATCTCCAGGGCCACTGTTTTACTCCGCATCATGTTTAATTGCCCAATTTTTAGCTTGTTTTCAGCCATCGGTGTTTCTGGAGTGCATTGCACATTGTGGCCATGGTTTGCCGTGGTCCATGGAGATTATCCCGTGCGCCATTACAAATTGCTTAAATACTTTTTCAAAGTCTATTGGTTCGTTTCGTCGGTCAAATACATGTTGTATTAGTGCTTTAAGCTCTTGTGTGTTTGTCGGTAGTCCGTTTGTCTTCAGTTGCATTCTGTCTATGGCTTCGAGAGCCGGGAAAGTTATTCTCTCTCCTCTCGCGTGTCCTGTTCTTGTAATGAGTCTTAAAGCTGTTGTCAGTATCGCCGGTTCCTCCAGTCTAGTTAGCCTCATTGAGGTTTCTATCCTGGAGTAAATTCCGGCTGGATCTGTTCCCTCTACTGCTTTCTCTACTTGTGTTGTTGTATTGTTGTCTTTTGTGTCTGTTACCACTTCTGGATCATTTTCCAATGCTACTGCAGGCTGTTCTATGCAGTTGTCTTTATTTGCTCTATTATTTGTTTGTATTCCTACACATGCTTTTATCGTATTCCAGAAGTGCTTTGTTTTCGTTTTACCTGTTAGTTTTCTAGTTTTATCGTATTCGGTTTGTGTCTCTGAATCCCTTGTTGTTACGTTTCGATTGTGTTTGGCCTGATGTTTTTCGGCTCTCATTTTATTTCTTTTCACCTCTGAAGGAGGTTGTGTTTTTCATATTTTTGGAATTTATGTTTGTGTTTGTGTTCACGTCTTGTTCTATGTCCTCCCTAAGAGTGTGATGGTCTCCGCTCTGTGTTATTGGTTCGCGGTTAATTTTGTCGTTGTTTTTAGTCCCCATAGTCGGTTTTCTGTATAAGTCTGTCCATCATAATCTTTTGCGTAGGACATGATTTTATATCGCCAGTACATCCTTTCCCCCTATTCCTACATGGTATGCAGACTGGGGGTTGGGTTTTGTTCCGCAGTGTCCGCACGTCTCTTTTGTTTTCGGGCAGTGCTTAGACACATGGCCCAAGTCCTGACACCGTAAACATTTCGGTACTACCAAATAATCTTTAGCAGTTATTGTCCTGTATTCCATGTATATTTTTCCTATTCCAATTATAAGATTTCTGATCTTAGAGCTCACCTCCGCTACCATGTGGTGCGTGGGCTTGCCCCTTGGTCCCGTTTTGAATCTTATTTTCAGGTCTTTTTCATATTCTTCCTTGTTTATTTTTTGCGCAAAATTTTGTTGGAAGATCATATTCTTGACATCTTCTTCCTTGATATAGGTTGGGATGTCGTAGAATATGACTAGAGGATTTTTCCTCCTTGGTTTTTCGCATTTAAGAGTTTCATTTAGTTTTTCGTTTGTGAGAATTTGTTGTGCATCTTTCTCAGAGTCTGTTTCAATGATTAGTGCTTTTTTTGACGTTCTAAGGCTTTTTACTCTTAATTTTTGTTGCGCTGGATTTATGATCTTGGTAAATGTCTTTTGTATTTTTTTGGCGTCTTCGCCTGATTTTGAGGTTATAAATATTGTGTTTGTTTTACTGGCTGTAATTTTTGCCACCTTTTCCGCTTTCTGGCTAGTAGGTCTACTGGCCATACTCACGTAGGATGGCATTGCATTTTGGAGCTTTGGTTGCGCCTCTCTTTTGACTTTTTCAAGCTGCGTTGACAGTTCACTATTTTGCTGCTTGAGCATCTTATTTTGACCGATTAGCTCCGCCTGGACGAAGGCTAATCTGGTTATTCTTTCTTTAAGTTCTAATTTTTTACCCTGAGCTAGCCTGCTGCCTGGGTCCATCGTGTCCGTGAAGTTTATAAGGTCTAGATAGCTATTTTGTATTGTGATTACTAGATCCTCCATGTTTTCGGGTTGTTGTACCCTCGAAAGTTCTGGACTTTCTTCTTGTTTCTTCCTTTTATGGGAAGTCTTTGCACTTGTGTGCCTAGTTACACTTATGTCTGCGTCACTGTCACTCATTTTTACGTGTCTTTTCACTCGCGTTACAAGCGTTAAGTAATTGTCTGAGCACTTCTGCTCCTAACCAGCTACCGTTAGTACTTTGGCCCTACAAAGGGTTTTTATTGCGACCCCATAAGGGGCCGTTACCTTTGTGTGGTTTCCACCTTCACCTCGAGGAGGTAGTACTGTGGAACACAGTTCGTAGTAGCGATTATAAGTCCTAAATATACTCTCTATATATAGTCTAATCGCGTTAATGTCTCTTTATGTGTCGCATGAATCGAAAAAAAAGTCTATAATCGCCTGTGTGCCCTGTTTAATAGTATCAAATAAAACCATATCAAATTATTTTCTTGTAAATTCAACAACTGATGATATCACTAAACATAACCAACTGTCAATTTTACGTTTCAGGTGAGAGTTACTATTACTTTATTTCATAAAAAATTCGTTAGTTTTTAGTGTTTAGAAAATTTGGAACTGCTATCTTTTGCGCTGTTATTTGTTTAGTCTATATACAAAAATTCAGAATTTTTGACATAACGATTAAACTGCTATGTAACCTTATAGTTATCACAAAACTATTACAAAGAAAAGGAGAATAACATCTAGTGTATGAAATGTCGTAAACCAAAAATATATATTTTGAAATAAATATAATCTTTTTATCATAGCAGTTTAATCGTTAGGTCAAAAATTCTGAATTTTTGTATATAGACTAAACAAATAACAGCGCAAAAGATAGCAGTTCCAAATTTTCTCAAAACTAAAAAAAATGTGAAAAAAATTGTATCTTGTCAATGGCGCACTCTTTTTACCATAGCAGTTTAATCGTTAAGTCAAAAATTCTGAATTTTTGTATATAGACTAAACAAATAACAGCGCAAAGGATAGCAGTTAAATAAATTCGGAATTTTAAAATCTACAAATGACAATTGCATTCATACATTTACAAATCCCGTTTCAAAGTTGTAATGTAAATTGATGACTGAGATAAAAATAGAATGTTCGCATTCACACCTGCATAAAATGCTTTCAAAGCAAAATAACTGCGTTCATTATCCTACAATTATTAATGCAGTAATACCCACGCTCCATCGAAAATTAAAAACAAGTCATGTTTTAAGTGCTGTTTGTTGTTTCAAAATTGAATTGGGTAATTTAAAGAGCATTTCGATACATTAAATGGATAAATTGCATGCATATGTTTCTTCTGAGCTTACGTAAGTACAAAAAGGTGTGTTTTAAGTGCTTTTTGTTGTTTCAAAATGGAATTGGCTAATTTAAGTGTCATTTTTTCATATTTTGATAAATTTATACATGAAATTGATAAATTGCCACTTATAAAACACAACTGCGTTGGAAAAAATTTTTTTCTGAGAATTAGGTGCAAATTTTAAATTTTCAGGAGCGCATCTTTCTAGGACTTTACTAATCCCCTCCCCCTCATCCCGACCTACACCCTGCGGAAGAGGAAGTCCACATCGACTCGTCTTTTATCTCTTTCCATAGATATGCACATACATCTTTGCTTACATCACACACCTTCAAACATACATCACTTTCATAGTTCAAGTACACGTCTATCGTTGTTTACACAACAATAATTGCAATTATACATTCCATTGTAGTACAGTACTTGTAATTCAATTTGAATATAATATTACAAATCTTACTGATAATACTATATGGGTGCATTTTGCAATTGCATGCTTTTTACTCATTACGAGTACAATCCATTTAACATGAGTTGTAATTGTATATATATATATATATATATATATATATATATATATATATATATATATATATATATATTATATATATATATATATATATATATATATATATATATATATATATATATATATGTAAGATGTCTAAAGATGCATTGTGAGAGTTACTATTACTTTATTTCATGAAAAATCGTTAGAATCTATTTTAGAAAAAAACCATATTACAAATAGTTTACAAATATGTTAAACTATTGTTTTACTATATCAAATTTCATATTGATGCTCACTTTATTTGGGAAATATTAAAAATGTATGTTTTATATCCTAATAGTAAAAGAAGACCTTAAAGTTTTTCCACATTTTTTTTTTAGTTTTGGAACTGCTCTTTTGCGCTATTTGTATAGTCTATATACAAAAATTCAGAATTTTTGGGCAGACTATCGAGTTGTGATTTATTAAGCAATTAACAACGTTTACTTACATATAATTGTCATTGACAAAACATAATTTTTTTTCACATTTTTTTTTAGTTTTGAGAAAATTTGGAACTGCTATCTTTTGTGCTGTTATTTGTTTCGTCTATATACAAGAATTCAGAATTTTTGGGTAAAGGACTTGTAATATGATGATGACATTGCAATTTCTATTTTTAGCTTTGGCCTTGACCAGCTCCAAAAATTTATATTTCCCACCAAAAAGTTTGACCCTGAAAATTCTATTCTTAGATTTTCTATTTTATAGCTTTTCACCTTTTTATATTTCTAAGAAATATGACACCACCGTAGATCAATAACCTTTGACCACACTATTTTTAGACTTCTAAGAATTGTAATATGATGACATTGCAATTTCTATTTTTAGCTTCTGACCTTGACAAATTTCCCGCCAAAATGAGGATGGTGACATTGCAATTTTTAGCGAGCTCCTAAAATTTAAATTTCCTGCCAAAAGTTTGACCCTGAAGAAATCCAAAAGCTTACATTTCTCACCACCAGAGGGCGAGTGACCTTGAACTGGTCCAGAACCGGCCCTTAATCACTACTCTCGATTTCTGCATGAGCCCAATCTATGCGTGGCCGCGAATGTTTGTTCCGTTTGTATCAAATACACTGACAATTTGGATGAGCAATGTAGCGAAGGAGTGCACATTTTCAGGGAAGATCCTGTTGAATCGTTTCTGTCATATGTTGCCGAGAAAGCGCGAAAATTTCAAGTTACATGCATGGCACATAACATGAAGGGTTACGATGGATGTTTTGTGCTTAGATTCATGCTACCTAACAATAACCAATGGAGGCCTAAAGCCATCTCCAACGGTTTAAAACTAATTTCCATTCAGTGTGACGATATCAGATTTATTGACTCCCTTAATTTCATTCCGTCACCACTTTCGGCATTTCCAAAAACTTTCATTTTCCCCGAATCCAAAGGCTATTTCCCATTTCTCTTCAACGCATCCGCACCTCAGAATTATGAGAGTCCTTTGCCTGCAATCGAGTATTATTGTGCAGATCAGAAGTCTGGGAAAGAGCGGCAAAACCTTTTAGATTGTCGCGCGGCACAAAGTAATTTTGTTTTTAAGATGAGCGAGGAGATTGTGAAATATTGCTGGATGGATGTTAAGATCCTCCTTAAAGGATGCGTTAGTTTCTGGTCGACCTTCACGGTCCAAAATAAAGTCGATCCGTTTGAGGAGGCTACCACAATTGCTAGCCCTTACAATAAAGTGTTCCGCAGGCGTTTTCTCAAAGAAAACACAATAGGGCTCATTCCTAAAGGTGGTTACAGACGTGTCGACAATCAGTCAAAAGTGGCCATACAGTGGTTACGCTGGGTGGAACATTCACAGCAAGTGACCATATAGCATGCCGGGAAAGCTTGCGAGTTTAGGCTACCTGAAGGTGTTAAGGTCGACGGTTATTGCGTCGAATCGAATACAGTTTACGAGTCTCTTGGATGCTACTGGCATGGTTGCGATGAATGTTTCCCCAATCATGCTAATATTGATCCTAAACTGGGCGTAAACACATCCATGCTAGTCCGGAACGAGAACACAGCGGCACGATCTCAATTTCTACGCGAGCGCGGTTATAATCTAGTGGAAATGCGTGAATGCGATTTTAAAAAACAAATACTTGCAAACGATGAATTAAGAGCGTGTATATAAAATGTAGGCTGACAAGATGACCAACACGAACCTTTAAATCCACGAGACGCATTTTACGGTGGTCGCACTAATGCTAGCAAACTCCACCATGAATGTGACGGCATTAACGAGAAAATCATGTATTATGACGTGTGCTCATTATACCCTTATGTAAATAAATACTGTAAATATCCTGCAGGTCATCCGAAAATTCATGTAGGTTAAGATTGTAAAAGCATTTCATTGGACACGGTGGAAGGTTTAGTTAAATGCCGAGTACTCCCGCCCTCTAATCTCTATCATCCGGTTTACTTCTAAAAATGCACGGCAAGTTGATGGTTTTGTTATGTAGAGATTGCGGTGTTGAGCTAAATGAAGGGGATTAGTGAAACCGAGCGCAGTTTCGTTGGAACGTTTGTAGTGGACGAGTTGCGTAAGGCTATCTCTAAAAACTATAAAGTTTTGGACGTTTTTGAGATTTGGGAGTATCAGGTAACCACATATGACAAAACAACGAAATAGGGTGGGTTGTATAGCGGTTACATCGATAATTTCCTAAAACTCAAACACGAATGTTCAAGATGGCAGTAGGTAAGTTTGGAGGATTTGGAACACACCACAATTCCAAGGTCCCACATTTCCAAGGTTACCACTTTATCAAGGCTACCACCTGACCAAGGTGACACAATTGCAGTGTCTGACCTACTTTCACAGAGCCTCACACGCCCAAGGTTATACAACAGCGGTCTCCTTTACCAAGCTCACACACCAGGAAGGCCGCTCGTATGCCCTACTTCCTCGAGGCCCCACAATACCAAGGCCAGTCATCTCATACATTAGTAAGGTCATTTGTGATGACCATGCAGATATATATATATATATATATATATATATATATATATATATATATTGTAGATATTCTTTGGGAGTTCTAATTGGACGTTTTAGAGAAACTTGGCATAATTAAAATCTGAAAATTTGGGGTATGGGGTTTTCGGATATGCCCAGTTAATCTAAAATATTTAGTCTCCTACCACTTCCGGTTATACCGGAAGTTGGCTAAAACTTCCTTATTTTAAATAGAACACCCTGTGTTGAGGATTCTCTCAATATACGGTTTTGCTACCTTATACCAAAACTTCCTTATTTTAAATAGAACACTCTGTGTTGAGGATTCTCTCAATATACGGTTTTGCTACCTTATACCGAGTGTTTTCGAGATATAACCCAGTGTCCAGTTTGACACACTGTATCTTTATAAATAATAAAAAGGGAAACAATGTGGTTGGTAAAAATATCTTTAGTATCATCTGTTTTAATAAAATTTTAGCATTTTGATTCAAAACGCGTACTAAAACATTTCTCAACTTTCTTAAATTGATCACCCTGTATTTTATAACGTTATTAGAAAGAGCTTTAACTGTTCTTTAAGTTTTATTAACCACTCCCTATACCTAAATCGAGCCGTTATTGGGATATTTAGTTTTTAATGTATGGAATAATGATTTGTATTATGATTTTAATTATTATTGTATAGTGTGCCGTGAAAATTTTAGTTGACAGTTCCCAGTTTGCGCGTAAAATTCTAGATAGATAAACTAGTTAACATTTTTCGTTTTGTAGAAAGTTTAAGATTTAAAGTATAGTTAAGGATAATGGCAAGATCAAGATACACTATTGAAGATTTCATTAATTTATTACTAATTCACGGAAAATGCCACAAAATCGCAGTCAGAACATATCGTATTTTTGCAGAACGATACCCTGACTTACCTCCTCCAACTAATACAACCATTGATGCCGTTATGAATAATTTGCAAGAGTATGGATCATTTAGAGCATACACTATTAGAGATATGCCGATAGTCAATAATGAAGATAATGAGGTAAACGTTTTGGCATTTTTAACTGCATATCCGAATGCTTCCATAAGAGATGTAACGCGTCATTTGCGACAGGCAACAATGACTTCCGTACTTCAAAGAGCTAATGAATGTTTGCAGCAACAAGATGTTTTTGAGTATTTACTTTAAATGTTAAATTTGATTTTATACATATTTTTTTTTAATTTTACATTTTGATTTCTTTGATGTTTTAATGTAATATTTTGCGCTATAAAACTAAATACCCCAATAAAGGTTCGATTTAGGTATAGGGAGTGGTTAATGAAACTTAACACGTTGACTACCATGTGCGGTCATTTGACCGCAAGGCGGTATAGCCGTTTATGAAATCTTGCGGTCATTTGATCGCAAGTGGGTATAACTGTTTATGCGATTTTGCGGTCATTTGACCACAAAGAAAATGCAGAAGTAGCTATAACTTTCAGGAATCCTAGAAATATGAAAAAAACAGATATCGACCTGGGATCTTTTTAAATAATTTTTAAAAGAGAGAAGAACTTACAGTTGCTCTGGATCCGGTTTTCCAACATTGGGGGGTCAGAGAGAAGGACGCAAAGAAAAGGGTTTTTAATACAACAAACATTCATTTTTGTAGTAAAAATAATTTCTATTTTATTTATTTAACTCATTTATTTAACTCATTTATTTTATAAAAATAATTTGTATTTTATTTATTTTATGAATACGCATGAAGCAAGTTGTGCACATTGGCTTCTCCAATTTCGGGCAGAATTTATTCGATTTATTTCTGGACAGTTTAGCTTTTTCGGCGTCCACGCCCGGTTTGCTAACTTTGTGGGAATAACACGAATAACATATTTTTCTTTTTCTACCGGGTATCGGAACGAGGCCATGTTGGGCACCCGTGTGTAAAGTTGCTGGTTCTTCTTCTTCACCCTCGCAAAGACCAGCGGCCAACTCCCATCGAAAATCGCGTATCTTATAGCGCTTCCCACTCACAAAGTGACAAATTACCCACGCGTTCACTACAGCAGTGCCCAACAGCAACTCCAATCCGAGCTTCCGGTACCATTTTACTCCCTTCCGTAAGCTCGTCGCATAGGACGCCATTTGGTCCGATAGATCAATCCCTATTTTGCCATAGTTGTAATCCAAAACGGCAATTGGTTTTGGTAAAACTTGGCGTTGCATCGTGCTCGCTTTTCCTGCTCTTCTAAGTGTGGTTGCCTGTGGTGCTGCCGTGGATGTAGAAGCCTGTGGTTCTGCTACTTCTTTGGTTGCCTGTGGTGTTGCTACTTCTGTGGTTGCCTGTGGTGCTGCTGTGGATGTAGAAGCCTGTGGTCTCGCTACTTGAATTGGGGTTGATGACATATACGTCGTTTTCGTTTCGGGCCATCGGTTTCGTCACTCGAAACTACGATGATTTCGTCAGCCAACGCACTGACTCTCCGCAACAGAGATGCAGTTTGTTCATCAGGAACATACCTAATTTTCTTCGGCGACGGTGTTGCTAAATCTGAAGCAGACGACTGTGATTCGTTCAAGGCAGGTGGCAGTGGTACATTGCATATTTGTCTTCTGTAGCTGCTGACATATGGCGATGGAGTTTTCATCGATATGTCACTGAGTCTTTGGGATGTTTCATCAATCGATGGGAATGTTGTGAAACCCATAGCAGTCTCTGTAATATCGAATGTCGATGTCGCTGAGATCGAATGACAATGTGATGGATGCTGGTGGAGTATTGTCTGGCTGTATTGTACTGGCTGCTGTTGGAGCTGGAACTTCAGCAGCCTTCGCGGTACTGGCTGTAAGCGCATATATGTATTTCTCTGTTCTTCGGCGCTGTTGTTTGAACTGTTTTGGATCCACAAGCACTGGTGGATGTATAGTGCTAAGCATACATACATCGCGTTTGTCTTTCCACTTGAAAATCACGATACCATTTTCATCTTCTTTTGCTATTATTTCGGCGGCGACGGTGTTGCTAAATCTGAAGCAGACGACTGTGATTCGTTCAAGGCAGGTGGCAGTGGTACATTGCAGATTTGTCTTCTGTAGCTCCTAACATATGGCGATGGAGTTTTCATCGATATGTCGCTGAGTCTCTGGGATGTTTCATCAATCGATGGGAATGTTGTGAAACCCATAGCAGCGTCTGTAATATCTTCGGGAATGTCGATGTCGCCGAGATCGAATGGCAATGTGATGGATGCTGGTGGAGTATTGTCTGGCTGTATTGTACTGGCTGCTGTTGGAGCTGGAACTTCAGCAGCCTTCGCGGTACTGGCTGTAAGCGCATAGATGTATTTCTTTGTTCTTCGGCGCTGTTGTTTGAACTGTTTTAGATCCACAAGCACTGGTGGATGTATAGTGCTAAGCATACATACATCGCGTTTGTCTTTCCACTTGAAAATCACGATACCATTTTCGTCTTCTTTTGCTATTATTTCGCCCTTTTTCAGGGACGCGTGCTGTAAATTCGATGGAAACCACCTGCATGTTTTATTAACAGCGCCAACGAGATGTGTTTTATGCGAAAGGCAGTACTTCTCCAGTTCATGTGACGTATAAAAATTATCTACGTATAGAGTTCTGCCTTCGTTAAACAAAGGAGCACTGAGATCACGGCATACCTGCTCAGCAGCGTAAACAGCCTGTGTATGTTCAGATAGGCCACTGTAAACGATGATGGCAAACGTGTATCCTTCCGTGGAACATAGCTTGAATAATTTTATGCCGTATGCGTGAGCTTTATTTGGTATATATTGACGGAATACCAGCCGGCCACGCCATGGAATGAGCGTTTCATCGATCACAAACTCCTTTCCGGGTATATAATGTTTTTGGAATTGAGCTTGAAGCCGCTCAAGCAATGTTCTTATTTTGTACAGCCGGTCTTCTGATTGGACGATCAACGTGATATGAATTACGGCCAATAACAGTTGGAAACGATTACGAGGCATTACACTTCGTGGAAACAACAGGTTCAGCATACGGTTTGTCGCCCAATACTCTGCAATAGTTCCGAGTTTGACCAAGCCCATGTACAACACAAGTCCTAGGAACTTTTTCATTTCACTCACTGTAGTGTCAACGAAGTTTGCCTTGGTTTCTCTGCCGTACTCGTTTGTGTGTTTTACGATTTCTTCGAACGTCTCATTCGGCACTAGTAAGGAGAAGGCTTGCAGAGGGGTAAGGTTGGTCGGATGTGTACCTTGAACACCACTTTTCCCGTTGAATTCAAACGTTTTGTGACGACCCACATAGTCAAACCAGATAACACCTTCTTCCTGTGACCTCGTAATCTGCTTTCTCGGTTGTCGTGCTTGCTTTGTCGGAGTTGCTTGCAGATTTGCCGGAAAAACTTCATTGGAAATGTTTGTTGATTCGTCGTCATCGTCGGTATATGGTTCATCACTATCGTCACTTCCAGGTTCCAACAGTGGATCATTGAAATCATCATCAGATGAAAAATCACTTTGGTCAAAACTATCGTCGCCCGACATCTAATATACAAAATAAAAATACGAAATTGTAAATAAAACACGAAAAAAAACGACGCGAAATTGTGAACAAAACACGAAAAGAAGGACGCGAAATTGTAAATAAAACACAAAAAAAGGACACGAAATTGTAAACTAAACACAGAAGGTATGCGAAATTGTAAATTGTAAGAAAAACACGACAAACTTACCTTTTTTGAATGCTTTTCCCAATAACAAAATTTAGAATAACACCAAATAAATAAATTAGCAAAAAATCAAATTGATCAATAAATGCACGTCTGTTCTGTTCAACGGTTGAAGCTCAACTAATGAAATTTCACAACGCACCGAATTATCTATACTCTTCTTACCTGCATCATACACACATGCATGCGGTCATTCGACCGCACAAAATACAGCTGCTGTGCGGTCAACAGCGATTTACGATTTGTAAATGCATGCGTGCGGTCAAATGACCGCACCGTCAACACACGTAGTTTTATACCTGAAGCAGGTAAAAAAAATATATGGTGTCGAAGACAAATTAGCTTCTTCTTACTAATAAAACTCAAAAGTGTAATAAAAATGAAATGTAAAAATTGGCTAGTTTATGTTATTTTGCTTGGGCTGGTGGGAAGTTTCGCAAAAAATGACTTGGTAGTCAACGTGTTAAAGAACAGTTAAAGCTCTTTCTAATAACGTTATAAAATACAGGGTGATCCATTTAAGATGTTTTAGTACCCATTTTGAATCACCTCGTACATTAAAAATTATTTTATCCACAAAATGTTAAAGTTTTATTCAAATAGATGATACTAAAGAAATTTTTATTATTTATAAAGATACAGTGTGTCAAACCGGACACTGTTTCGTATTAAAATTGGTCATATCTCGTAAAACACACGGTATAAGGTAGCAAAACCGTATATTGAGAGAATCCTCAAAAGTAGCTTTATCGAAATACGTAATAATATACAGGGTGTTCTATTTAAAATAAGGAAGTTTTAGTCAACTTCCGGTATAACCGGAAGTGGAAGAATACTAAATATTTTAGATGAACTGGACATATCCGAAAACCCCATACCCCAAATTTTCAAATTTTAATTATGTCAAGTTTCTCTAAAACGTCTAATTAGAACTCCCAAAGAATCACCCTGTATATATATACAGGGTCCGCCAATAGTGCGTGGACGAAGCTTTATGAGTGTATACAATATCGTTTTCAAAATTATTTATTGCAGGATTGTGTGGGATCTTTCGGGTTACAACTAGAAAATATTTTCGCAAAAATTACTACTCGTATACAGGGTATTACAACACAAAAGTATTTTTTTAATTGGAACTTACCGTATATTATTATAAATTTGGATTCCCTGGTTAATTTTAAGGGCACTTTATTCACTATATGAGGTATCTTAAACGCGCAATTGAGGCGCTGCATTCCATTTTTTGAAAATTTAGAGGTTGAAAAGAAAAATTGTAACAACCGTATGGAGAAATGTGTAACACAAAAATTTCAATGGTTGATTAGTCATAGACATAAAATCGTAAAAATAGTACTATTATCTTATTTAATTTTCGAGATATCGTAATGCAAAGTATAAGATTTTCAATCATAGATAACTTGATTTTTTTAAATGGAAAGGTATACATTGTTTTACATTGTTAGATAGGACATTTAATTACATTTTTTTATGATATAACATTGTTGGTATTTATATTTTGCCGTTTTTTGATAATCCAGCTTTTTTACTGAATTTGCAAAGTTTAAGATTTTTAATCATAGATAACTTGATTTATTTAAATGGAAAGGTATACATTGTGTTACATTGATAGATAGGAAATTTAATTACATTTTTTTGATATAACATTGTGATAATCCAGCTTTTTTACTGAATTTATCGATTTTGGAAGAAAATAATATTAAATTAAATGTTGAAATTGTCGACCACGCTGATTTAGACAATACTGAATTCTTTTAATAAAAGAAGCTTCAACCCGATCTAACATATTAGGAGTAATTGTAGCAAAAACATTTATAATTCGCAATTTCATATTCTCAGCAGTTGTTGGTTCTTCCTCATATACTTTATTCTTCACAAAGCCCCAAAGAAAAAAATCCAATGGAGTTATATCGGGAGATCTAGCTGGCCAAGGTATCGGTCCTTGTCTTCCTATCCAATTTTCGTGAAACGTCGAATTTAACCACTGGGTTACAATTCTGGCATGATGAGGAGGTACCCCGTCTTGTTGGAAAAACATACCTCTTCTTTGAGCCAAAGGTACATTCTCCAATAAATGATATAATTCGTTTTCTAGAAAATTATGTTCTACCCCAGTGAGTGTGCCATTGAAAAAAAAAGGACCAACAATAGTTCCACCGAATATACCTGCCCAAGCATTCACTGACCATTTATTTTGAGAGACTAACCGAAATTGGTGTGGATTTTCATTTGAATAAAAATGAAAATTATGTCTGTTCACAAATCCATTTGGATGAAATGTACATTCGTCGGTAAATAATATCCCCGATATAAAATTTTCGTTCGCATTTAACTGTTGTTGAACCTACTGGCAAAAATTAATTCGGTTTTGAAAATCTTGTTCTTTCAGCTCTTGATGTTATTGTTCATGATAGGGGTGAAATTTATTTTTCTTTAACATTCGTCTCACGGAAGTTTCACTGGTTTGTAAATTGTCACTTAATTTCGGAATACTAACGTGGGGGTTTTCAACTGTAGCTACAAGTACACGAAATTCATTTTCTTCATTTGTAACAACTTTAGCTCTTTCGTTTTTAGGATATCCAACACTTCCAGTACTTTCAAATCTTTCTAAAAGATTGCGAAACGATTCTTCTCTTGGTTGTCTTCGATCAGGATAACGCTGCCCGTAGATTCGATGGGCCAATAAACAATTTTTGTTTGATTCTCCAAGCACAAATATCATGTCAACTAATTCATTTTGCAAAAAATTACTCATTATAATTCTTAAATAAACGTATTACGTATATGATGTTCGTAAAGTTAAGCGTCAAACATTCACACTGCAATAAAGTAATTAACTCAGTTACGTTTGAACATACACGCGAAATGACAAAACAGATACTATTGCTGAATTTTGTTTCTAATATTCTTTTGTTTTCATAGCTTGATGTGATTTAAACAATTATTATACATACATATGTAAACCTACGAAAATCGACAAATTCAGTAAAAAAGCTGGATTATCAAAAAACGGCAAAAAATACCAACAATGTTATATCAAAAAAATTGTAATTAAATTTCCTATCTATCAATGTAACACAATGTATACCTAGAGTTTTTTTGAGTTTGAATTTCTATATAGTAAGCAAGTTAGATAAGTTTGTGGAAGTATACAATTCGTTTTCAATGAATAAATAGTTACGAGTGCAAAATTATGGTTTTGATGTGACAAAACAGGCTTTGTGGAGTTTGCACACGTTTGTTATTTTCATAAAAGCATTGAGCTATACCAGTAGCATGTGAGAAAGTTCAACATGATTAGTATTAATGGGTACGATTTGTTTCGTGTAACATATTTGTGTAATTTCGCATTTTATTCAATGAATTTAGCATTTTGAACACATATCAGATATTGATCACTTCGAGTATGATAATTATAATATGTAGAATGTATAATATTAGGTACAATGCATAAACTATTTAAAATATGAAAGAAAGGGTATGATACGAACATAGTATATTTGTAATTCAAAGACTAAGTATATAAAACATGCATAAGAAATGATAGTGACTTAAAAACATAACTAAGTACATGAACCACAATTGTGCAGTGTGATATTTAATATAAAATTGCAAATTCTATACAAAAATTGACAAAATAGTTAGACAATGTGAAAATGAGAATTGACAAAATTAAGAACTATAGAATACAAGTGAGCAATATTGGTGTTAGAGACAGATATAAGAACACATTTTATGAACATTTCAAGTGTTATAAACAGTTATTACACAAATTAAAAGTAAAATTATATAAAGTTAGGTTAAGTATTATTTGTAAGAATTTCACAAAATTATAGTTTTTATAGGGTAAGATAAGTTTAAAATAAATTATAAAAACATTTAATAGGAGGTTTCCCTCATTTCAACAAATAATTCTAAATATGTAATATAAACATAAAATTAGTAAAGCTAGGTTAACTACCTAAATTGTATATGGGTTGAAATAAGTGTATTCTGATACCGTTTTTTATGTGGAATTTGAATATGTAATTAGGTTAGTTGTAGGATGTAAGATTTTTTTGATATTTGTAAACTTTTGTAGATTATAAGTTATCAGATTGAAATGTATCGAAGCAAAATAGGGCTTGTGAGATGTCTTTTTATGTGCAATTTTGCTCTGATTCCAAATCTGTAATTAAAATTTTAATCCGAATTGTATTAAAAAAGATATAGCATAATTTATGTTATAGTTAAGTTTACAATTTTGTTTAGACCAATCAGAAGCTAGAATCTTTTGTGTGTAGTGTAGAAAAAAAATTGAAAATTTGGTATCTAAGAGAAATGTATAAAAGGAATTGCTCCTGATTTCTCACTCTCTTACAACTCTTACTTCTATTGCTTTTTGAATTTTTATTGACTAACAAGTCATAGTGTTGTTATTTGTGTTAAAATGTAAGTAACAATTCTCGTAAACGTTATCGGAATTGAAACGCGATCGACGTAGAATTGAGAGATCAGAAACGATTGTTTTAACCTATAACTAAAATTAAAAATAAAGTTACCCATCACAATTGTTCGATAAAATTGTAATTGTTTCGTTTCTCAAGATCGTGTGTAAACATCGGGTGATATGCAATTTTTTTTTTGTATGTTAATAATTTCTTCAATTATCTTGGATTCAATGTTTATTTTGTCGTTAATGATTACGATCATAAAATAAATCTTCATTTCAATAACGGAATCTAAAATAAAGGTGCAAGTGCACAGAACGAAAAATGTGCCTAAATACAATGAAAAACTTCATTAAGACAATAGATTTGATTATAGATTTTCAGCCGATGAAGAAATTCATTGTTACAATGAAGAGTGCTTCACTGACTCGATGAAAATAATCTTCTTTCGTTAATGAACAAAATTCTTTAAGCTAGTGAAGATTTTCATTAATCTAATGGAAGTAATTCATTATTTCAATGATTCTCAATTCTTTCATTTAAAGAATCCCTGCATCAAGCTAATGAAATATATTCTTTGTATTAATGAACTTTATTCTTCAAATAAATGATTGCGTTTTCGATTTAATGAAACGAATCATTGAGACAATGAATGTAGTCCTTCTATTAATGTATTGCCTTTCATTGGGTAAATGAACCTATTAATTCATAATGAATTTATTTCATTGTCCCAATGAAGATGATTTCATGAATATCATGAATGGATTCATCAATTTGATAAAATTATTCATTGTACTAATGAACTATATTCTTCAAATAAAAGAATTTTTTTGTCGATCTAATGAAATGAATCATTGAAACAATGAATGTAATCCTTCTATTAATATATTGGGTTTCATTCAGACAATGAACTTATTCATTCTCATAATGAATTTGAGCTTTCATTTTTTTTGCAATTTTAGTAATAAATAATAGGTAAGTTAAAAAAACACAAAAAATGAACTTTCGACTTTTTTATTCGCTAGTATTTAAAAAGTTACATAAGATTTGTATCTTTGGGTACTTAGAAGTAGGCTTAATTTTGTAAAAATAAGATTCTAGATAGCTAAAGAACATTTCACTCTCGCGAGGGAACTCCAAGTCGCCAAGTTGAAGCAAATATCGAGAGCGCGGATTATATTTGTAAATTTGAAACGAATGTCGTCAAAATGCATGAAAATTTCATCGATTTCGAAAATGTTTTTACCAATACCGTATATTAATGGTTGAAGTGACGGCTTGGTTCTTTTGAGGTGATTGATTCTCTCTTCGACTTGAATCAGATTATCGCCGACAAAAATCACGGACTCCTGTGAATCTTTCATCGTGAATTTGGTGGTTGACTTTTTCCCCGTCACATCCTTTTTGATAATTTTTGTCGTTGGAACTAAGTAGCCATGTAATGCCCAAATACCAGCAGCATGTCGTCCATCTAGAAAAACAATGATAGAAATAGTTAATAATTATTGTTTAAGACGCTTTAGTACATATATGTAAAATTAGTAATATAAGACTACGTACATAATAATAAACAGAGCTTTAATGTAGAAAAATGTATTGTTACTTATTAGACTTGCTGATGTAATTTAACTTACTTTCTGAGATTGTGGCGTCTTCCAATTTTTCGAGTAAACTTTTTACTGATTTGTCTTTAACGTGGTTTTCTGTCGTCAAAAACGTATAAATTTTTTTGAAAACTCTATCAAACTCTTCCAGTAAGCCATCCATATTACAACTACTAAACGCTAATTTGAAATCCATATCAATCTAAAACAAAAGCCATTTCATCACATCTACAACTTATACAACTACAAAAGAAAATTCAAATTCTTACCAGCCTAAATCCAGCCGGCGTTTTGTAGAAGGGCCATTTCGCAATAATCTCAGAAGTCGCTTTTGAGTTCTTAATGAAGTGTTGACGATATCCCCAACAGGCTTTCCAAACAGCATCAAATTGTTCTGCTGTAAGATTGTCAAATTTGAGGGCCTTTAAACAAGTTTCTGCATCTTCTTGTAGTTCTGAAATGATTAAAATATTAAAATTTATACTTATCAATAAATCAAGTTGACATTCTAACTTTCTGATAGCAGAGTATCGTCATGCCGGGACCTTTTCTGAGTAGGCTTTTTGGTTTCCATCACGTGTTTAGAAACACCTTTTTTGAAAGTCGTCACTGAATTGTAGTATTTTGAATAGATTCTACCTCTTCTTTCCGTGCGATAATATTCCTGGAAAAGTAAAATACATTTAGGTAGGTATAAATGGGGTGATTTTGGTTTCTGAAATTTTTGTGAAGTTTTTATGAAAGTCGCTTGAAGTCGAAGACAAGTAGCGACTTTCCGTCAACAAACCTAGCTGTATAGAAAATGGCATTTTCAGCAAATTTTTATGATTAAAATAATTCAATTACTTAATACCTAGGTATATTAGGTATATTTCTTAACATAAAACACTGGCGAAATCGACCAGTCAATTTCAATATGATTTTATTGATTAAAAATTAGGAAAGAAACCATTTCTATACTAATAAAGTATCTAAATTCCAAAACTGACCTAAAACTAAAATATTTAATGAAGATTTGAATAGGTAGGATATAAGTATAAATATCTTTCGCGACTTACCAGTTTCTCCGATGGAAATCTGTCTAAAATTTCCTTTTCAAGCTGATAACTGGCAGGTAGGGTTAATTTGAGTCCTCGCTCTTCAAAATAGTGTGCAATTAACGCAATCAACGAGTTCCTTTGTTCCTCTTGGAAACTAGAAAATTTATTGTAGTACTCGACTAAAATCTTCCCCTTGGGAGATCCATTCAGTATAGTTGACAGCCGAATATTGATTGAATTGGAGTCTTCGTATGGGGATGGTGAACGCATATTATTCAAAGGTGGAACCAGCTCTACACAAGGCGATGCCATCAAGGATGGAACTGGTGATAGTGATGGAGCACTACTGAGGGAACTAGAATGACAACCTGTTGTTGTGCCCATTAATGGTAGCAGTGGCATTCCAATGGATTCCCTCCACTGCTCTAAATTATGTTCAAATAATATCTGAGAGCCCATATTGAAATTCTTCAATAGACGCTCTATATGATGGCGTTTCATGATTTTCAGGATGCCAATGAAAACTTTTTGAGCTGGAATATAGAACTTATGGGCAAAACGAGTTAAAAATTATATAAAAAGCATACCAATCAATTCATCTACCAGAGTTTCCAGTTTCCATCCCCAAAGCAATGTTCTCAACTCTAATTCTTCCGATGTCAGAGTATTTACTAATGAATAATGAGATAAGTTTGCAAGTACGCCATCTGTAGGTTCACTAGGACCTGCACTTCCACTGGTTGCTACAAGTGTTGCAATTTGTCCACTTAAAGAATGCATTTGCAAATGCATTTGTTGAAAATGAGTCATTGTAATAAGACGTTCCTTCTTGTGCCTCATCAGAGAAATGATGGATAGATGACGAGGATTCACTCATCTTGTTGGACCAGCTTGTTAACAAACATATCACATAATGCAAGTCGAAATAAGGGCACATATAATGTACTTTAAAAAAATGGGAAAGGGAACTGATAAAAATCTCAGGTTTAACTTTATTTAAAATTTGCATCCTTGCGTTTAGTACAATTTAACTTTGTTCCATTTCAAACGTTTATTTTAATTTATGTTATTATTATTATTGTAATATAGGAAGGTTGGTATAGTAAATTTTACTTGATAATTTGCTTGTTTGTGTCAAAATTAACAACATTTATACTTACATAATTATCACGATTTTAATGGAGCTAATTTATTGTGTAGTATTCTTTAAGGCGCAAAAAAGTTCTTCCTCTGGCAGTTTTTATAAGTGTAATAAGTGGACCAACAATCTCTTCAGGTGACACAATGAAAAAGGAGCCCAAGTTATCAGGCTCAATTTCATAAGCAACAAAGTGCCTTTCATATTTCACATTTTCTAATTTTGACAAAAAACAAAGACGCTTTTTTCAAGAAGAGTAATCTCCAAATTTTATAAAACAGGAGATCCTCATTGAACGATGATAAATAATGTTCACATTTGTATTCAACTCCATTTAGAGAAACCTGGGAATAAAACTCGACTGAATTTTCACCAGAGACGTGGAGCTTTCCATTGATGATGTTTTGTAATTACTGGATCTTTTATATTTAACATCAATACTAAGGTTCTCCAGCAGACGAGTGCGTACCACCAACTGAAAGGCGAATTTCAATTCATATTTTTTGCTAAAGTAAGACATATGTGTTTACGAGATGTTATGCAATGAGAATATATTTTAAATTTGATGTTTTGCTTCAATTTAAAACACCAAAGTTTTCGAAGTGGGCCCGATTTTCGAATTATGTTTGGATAATGAATTAAATTGTGAAATTTTGGCTTAAGTGTATCTTTAAACAAGGTAATATATTTACCATTATGTTCTTTAATTTTATTTTCAAGTAAAATTAAGTTTGCCTGGTCTAGTTCAAAACACAGCAATAAATCTAAGATATCTATAAAGTTCAAAAGAAAACCCCAGACCTCATCATCTGAAGGAACCAAATCTCCTACTATTAGAGGAAAATATAATATGAAAGTAACCATTGTTTTGCCGACATTTTTAATTTCCGTTTTTTAGATGGTGTTCCTCAATTTTACGAAATATTCGAAATTTCAACACAACCATAATCAAAATTTTGTTTTCGGAAATTAATGTGTCCAAGTTAACGTATTTCATTGTAGTAAATGGTCTATAATGTGACATAAATTGTAATGGCAGATACCTTCAAATAAATCATGCATCATATCTGCATAATAATTTTGTACGACATGGAAGGATGGAATACTGTTAAGTTGAGAATTTTCAGCACACCCATATTTGCATTTGCTGCATCGTTTTCATAGTTCTCAATAGTTCTAATCAGGTCTGAATTCTCAGAACTCAATTTTGACAAACATCCTTCGAAGCATTACATAATCTACAGTAGTACTTACTTGTGAATGATTTGTTAAAATCCAGGAAAGCATTTAACCCCAGATTGTCCCCAACAACCAAACCTAGTATAAATTTAACGTTAACAGATTTTTTATCATCGTTTTCAATTGAAATTCCGTTAATTTCTAGATCTTTTATTTGTTCGATTAAAAATTCGAAACATTTTTCATTGCCAAATTTTTTTAGATCTGTTGACTTTACTACTGCGGCTTAGAAAACATTCTCCAGTTTCGACTCTTTCATTGGCAAACGTGGAAACGAATAATAGACATTACAAACCGAGTGCTTCCCTGAATGCGACCCAAGGGGATCATTTATTTCAAAATCATCTATGTATAAAAATATGGAATTGCAATTTTGCTGGGATACAAATTAAGTTTCTCTTTCCATAGTTCCCCTTGCACAAAGTTTGTTATTTTGCTACTATTTTTCAAACTGTCCATGTAATTTAAGGTAGGTTGTAGTAATTGATTTCTCTCAAAGAAACTCTTCATTTGGAACTTTAAAGGCATTAATATACCCTTATTTCTTATGTCTTCATTTTGCAAACTACCTGCACGATGCACAGGTCTTATTTCATTGTTAATTGTAATTTGGGTAAGATTGTCAATGTAACCTTCGTTTCTTAAATATTTGTATAATAGGTGTTCAGTCTTTAAGGATTGAAATGGATCTCGACAATTTGACAATAGAGTACAAAATTCATTGAACAGGTGTGGTTCATTTTTTTCGAAGTAAAACCTGGCAAAAGCCATGAACGTATTTAATAACGGCTCAAATAGATATTTGTTAATAACTACATCTTTCCTACAAAAGTTGGCATTGCTATGGAGAAAGAGTAAAAACGTTGAAGCAGCGTGAGTCATTCCTTTCCGAAAAGTATTAAATTGGAATTCTTCGGGTTGCATGGGTCTGGGTCTATGTGTGGGGTCAGCAGAGCCTACTTCAACTTGGTCATTTGGAAATGACTTAACTGTTGGTATATTTGTCAAATTTTCTGCTTCATTAAAACTACTGTTGTTTAAACACGATTGTTCCGAATAATCATCTCTATTAGTAGAATGAATGCGATTGACATGTCTTTTAAATGAAGCCAAATTTTGAAAACTTTGAATGTGCAATTGGAATTTAGATAATGAAAACGTTTGAAATGGTTTGTTAATGTCGGAAAATTTGGAAAGCTATCTTTACAAATAAAGCATAACATGCTTGCTGGTTTCAAGATTATTACCTAATTGGTGCCTTATTTCAACTTCAAAATGGATAATTTGAAAATACCTAGTTTATACATATATGTAGGTAGTTCAACGGAATAGGTATATGTGCTACAAACGAAACATTTCAACTCCAAGTACCTAGATATCATAATGATAAATGTATCTCTTACCTGTGTGTCTGTATGTCCTCCTAAAACTTTTTGGGATACTCACAATAGTCACAATTTGCATATAGGTTTACCCGCAAACATACGCTGATAGACGAAAACTGAGTGAAAACCGGTCTGTTAACAGGGCGAATAGTGCTATTTTTAGATTTTTACCGTTGTAGATTTGCGTGTGGGCTGTTATTGATGAACAAATTCATTACATCGATAACTCGTTGTCTTTGTTATAATGTAAAACTTCATGACTTATTTTGTTTATAAGTAAAATTAAAGATATGCATAATATTAATGAACCGTTTTCATTAATATTATGTAATATTGCAAAAACATTCTATAGGAGGGTAACGCAACATTTATTCTATGAAAATTCTTCATTGTGCTAATAACTACAATTTCATAATATCAATAAACGAGTTCATCACTCCGTAGACAATAGTTTATTGAAACAATGAAAATAATCATTACGCCAATGAAGACGACTTCATTGTGCTAAAGAATGCACTTTCGTAAAAGCAATGAACGAGTTCATCAGTCCATAAACAATTGTTGATTGAGAAGATGAAGATAATCATTAAGCCAATGAAGAAGACTTCATTGTGCTAAAGAATACACTTTCGCATTAGTAATGAACGAGTTCATCAGTCCATAAACAATTGTTGATTGAGACAATGCAAATAATCATTAAGCCAATGAAAATAAGTTAATAACGACCGTTCATTAATACTATGAACAATATTTTTTTCAGTGTGAATACAAAACCTATATGAACTTAAAATACAAAAATTAAATAATACGACATTTTAAAAATAACACAAATAAAATACAGTGCTTGCTTATAAGTATTTGAGCATTAAGGCCCGGTATTTCCATTTTACGTATAAACCGACCGATAACTAATGCCGACGTACAGTTATCCTTCACATTTATTTGCCCGATAGCAAAATTGGGCATTTCCATGAAATTTCTCAATTAACTAACACTCAGGTAGTAACCCTACAGAAACTTGTTTGTTAGGCATGGTTGCCAGTTTTTGTAAAAGTTGAATAAAAGCGAAACATTAGTGTTTCAGGTGAGTTAGAAAAAGATGAATAATTTAAGATTTTATTGGTGTTCAGAAATCAGAATTCAAATTAGAATTTCACATTGTACTGTGCTGTAAGGGTTGATGTTTCAGTAACAATATGGATGTAGCTAAAAATACACCTCGCAAACGCTCTATTAATTTTCAAGTAACAGAAATTCGCACATTATTTATTTAGTGTTACAATATAAACATGTTATAGAAAATAAAACAAGTGATGCGGTTGTTATGTATGTATACGGTTAGTTTTAGTTTTTAAGGGATGGGAGACACAGCCAGGTTATGTTTTACTATGAGCATGGAAGAGAGAATGTAGTTATGTTTTCTATCAATAATAAACTTATTAATCATATAGTTTAGATGGACTTATCCTACTCTAGAAAGACCCACAAATAGAACAGCGGTTACTTGGCAAGAAAAGAAAACTATCTGGACAGAAATCGCTAATCAATTTAATGCAACTTGTGGAGTTCAATTTCGAACTTCAGAAAGTAATATTTGAAAATGAAATAAAAAAATAAAAGGTAATATGATTCTAATCCTATATACCTAAATTGCAGACTTAAGGCTTAAGTATGAGTGTTTAAAGAAGGAATTGAGAAAAAAATCTGCGACTATGAAGTCAATGTTTTTAACAGGTGGTGGTGTTAATGTCCACATTCCAGACTATATAGATTACGAAAAGAAGCTTTTAGAAATATTGACATTGTCTGTTCAGGGACTGCCTTCAGCTGGGGATAGCGATGAATTAGAAAAATGTGATGGTAAATATATTTGCTTACAGAATTACAATTCAGTAGTCACTATTCTAAAATTGTGTTCAATGCATCAGTTACTACAAATCCTGAGGCTCCTGTAGAAAGTTTAGTTCATCACACAGGTTCTGAAGATGCAAATAACCAATTATCAGATATGCCACCGGTAAGATAATAACAAACTGTTACACGTCCAAACCGCACTAGGCGTCGTGCATGCTTACTAATGTAAGCGAGTTGCCAAGCCAGCTAACAGGGAGATGGGCGTGGTCGAAATAATAAGTAAAATGAATGATTAATATGCTCAAACACCTTACACCTAAATTCAAACAGCTCAGTCCGGGAAAATATGTCTCTAGGCGCCACCACAATCGAAACTTTGCTAAAATAATTGTCTTAAGCTGGATGTTAATTAACCCTACTTGATTGTGGAAAGTAGGATTGTGCTTACTCAGTAAACTCTTACACGAGGGTTCTAAAACAAACACTCATCCCAAACAATTCAACTCAAACTCAAATAAATTTAGTACTACCCAGGTTATTAAAAACTTTTTGAATACACCTCGTATACCAAAACGTCCAAAATAAAATTTATCACTCAAATTCATTCACGTAACCAACAGTTATATTTTCTACTTATTGATGAATAAACTATTCTTCATTCAATGATCGGTAATTAATTTTTAAAATTCTTAACATGAACGATATCTT
Organism: Vesta saturnalis; assembly: GCA_036346205.1. Lineage (NCBI taxonomy): Eukaryota > Metazoa > Arthropoda > Insecta > Coleoptera > Lampyridae > Vesta > Vesta saturnalis. The sequence continues at coordinate 150,981 of JARFJB010000056.1, forward strand.
TTAAATTTAATTTACTTTTTATAACACTTCTGAATCGTATTGACATTCGTAAATATGCGTCAGTTCTCAAAACTCCAACTTTTATAGTTAAACTTAATGAAATTTTCAAAACAACAGCTGATCCGTCACTAGTGCATTGCGCTAATGAAACTCACATGAAAATTTTGCAATCAACCTGGCAAATATGACTTTTAAGGTTGTTCATTAATCTTAAAATCCAAAATATGCAAAGTCTACACTTAACTTGTCAAAAACTACTAGGTCACCAATTAAGTAATCGTCACAACTATATCTCATACCTGGCTGAATAAACAACAAAATAAAAAGATAACGATAAGTATATATTGTCCTGCATAAAATGATAAACAAATGACAAGAATCAAACACAAATATATTTACATATACCACTACAGCGTGGTTGAAAATCAAAACCACATGTCACTACCAATTTCTGCAAAATTCTTAATACTAAAACAACCAATCAAAACCACATACCTCGAGAACGATTATCTTTTCGCTTCTAAACTAATTAATATTTACTCAACATTACAAAAATGAACTAAACAAAAAGGTAATCGTGCTTTACTAAAAGTACTTAAATATATTCCTTACTTAAAATTGTCCATTAATCCTACGCTTTTCTTTCTTCTTTCTTCCGTAAATCAATTATTTGTAGTCCATTTGTAATCCTTAAATTGCATGAAGCCACATAACCAGTGCCTCACAATTTCACAAACACTTATTCCTTTCTGTACTCACAAATAGTCTAATAACACGTAATAGTCTGTATACGTTTGGTTGCTCTAAAATTTCTAGCAACCTTTACACCAATTTAGTCCCTTCTATAAATAAACTTTCAATGTCATATAACGTTACTTAAACATTGGCTTAATATACAACGAACACTTCGTTCACTTAAAAGGTGGCCCCATAAATACGTTTAACTGAATCTCGTTACCAGAACACGCGCTAACCTTGACGCTACTAACGTTACAACTGTTATCTTTATTCAAATCTGCTTACGCACTTATTATTTTCTTGAAGAAAAAACAAACTAATTTTATCTTCAATCTCAATTTTATTATTGTTTTATTTATGAATGTCTTTTACGATTCATCCCCGGTTCGGGTTACGCAGTTGTTTAAACAATGACTGCCTTCACTATTATTCACAAATACAACTCCGACTCAACCCATTCTAAACCACATTACACCTAGCGCGCGTCTCCCCCAACATTTACCACGAGCCACAGCCAAAAGCGAAAAAGCTTAACTCCCCCCTTCAATCCCTGACTTTCCTATTTATACCTTCAGTCATCCATCTTTAAACATGTCTTCCTTCCGCGTTATATTCTCCAATAGTATTCATTCAAAATTTCATAGTTCCAATAGATGCTACCCTCTATACAAGCACGCGTGTTATTACAATACATCGCCATATTTGTTCTTACTTACAAATTTTACAATTACTTCATGAAGAAATCATTTTTCGTCACCACATTCATTCAGTAGCCACTCTGGACCATTACACAACTTTTAACAGTTATCTCCAACCTGCGCTCGATCTCCTCCCGCAACATTTACAAAAATAAGTACCGTCTAAGGTCTCAAATCCCATATACATACATATATTCTCAAAACAATTGCACAACATTACAAAACCCTTCGGAAATTAACACTTAAACATACCCAATCTTTCTCTACATATTTTCTAAAACATTCTACACTTATACTTCACATTTTCTGGCAAAGATTACTCATCTATCTTCAAACATTCCATTTCTAACAGTAGCAATACAGTAGCAATACATTATCGTCCCATCGACAAATGTCTCTTCACATTTACATTCACCAGAATCTAATTATTCCAACACTAATGTCTTTATAACATTCAAATACACGTATCTACATACAGAATTATATTTCTCCTAAATTTCCAGTGGCGTATCATACACCCACATACATTATGCATACACACAAAAATTTTTTTTTTCGTTCAAACTCAATACACTCGCACTCAAGACACGTAATACACGTCATTATAACATCCTACATACAGGGTGCGTCAACGCAACCTGACACCTCCTCCACAAGGAGATTTTCTTCCAGAAAAACTCAAAAATACTGGTCCTAAGAGACCTACACAAAGTCAAAAACTAGAACACTCCACCGAGGTCCGCTCGTGAACCCACAACCCAACTAACGGTGTGTGGTGGAGAGTGGATCCGCTCCGCTCCCCATCACCAAGACAAAGATCACACAAAACAACACTGACCTGCAGCACCGCCACTACAACTCAGCCGGAGACTATAGGGCCCCGAACCTAAAATGGGGTGGGCAGAAACCACACCCTAAACATGGCCTGGCCGAAAAGCGGTCCAGAACCATGGGGACCGGCGTAGCCGAAATATCGAAAAGCCACCGCCAAAGCGGGGTAAACATCAAAAATACGAGCAATCCGCTCCGCAGCCGATGAGGGGTCAGCCTCACCGACTACCACCTACGTCACTCTCACTCCAACGCAATGGGACTAAACCCGTCAATGCTGGTTGTTCCACAGCCGTGTCCCACGTGACTGCTTCCCAACCCAACACCTGTCTCCTGGTGTCGACATCATACACTCAATAAAAATAAAAACAAACGTCAAAGCCGGTAGAGTTCAAAAGAACAAGTCACAAATCGGTATATATATATATTTTTCTTAATACGTCAAAATTATCGTAAACGTTAAACAAGTATCGTAATCAGTAAAGTAGACCCATCAGACTTTCTAAAAACAAAACACCCTAATCTAAATAATCCTAACTATATACGACGGCTATACCGTAAAGTGGTCTAAGACCCAAAATAACCCTATTATAATCTAAAGCCAAAAATGCATATGCGTAACTATAGCTATATTTATATTTACAAAAGTGGAACTAAACAACCGAACTCAAGAACCCAAAAATAACCCTGCGTCAAACACGCAACCAGCAAAATAACGACACTCCGCGGGAACGACACAACCGACCCTAAAGCGGACAACAATGCCCCCAACACACTGCCTCAAACGACAACGCGGTCACTCCGCTATACGTCATATTTTACACGACAATGACCTACCTACGTCGGCCGGAAAACCCGTGTGTAGACTACATGACAATGATCTACCTATACCTGCGCCCTACACTAAGTAGAATTTCCGACTTGGAACCCGGTGTTTCCACTACTAAACCCTCAACCTGGGACTCAACCCCACCATCAAGACCAAGGTCTCACCCTACCTCGACACACCCCTTTGATTAGTCGCCTCTTACGACAAGCAGTTGGCCTCTGCTGTAGGAAAATTCTAGGGCCGTCCCTACACAGCCAAGTGTGCCCCAAGGACACAAACAAAACAGACAAATTCTGATACAAAAGAAAATAGAAATAGTCAATTCCACACGCCCGATAGTTTTTCCGACCAACCTATCAATATCCATCTGACGGTAGAACAAACAAACAAAAATTCGATCTATTAATTCAATAGCCTAACCTACTATATATATTCACTAAAATCTTAGCTAACTTAATCGTCTGAGGGTCTGAACTTTAAATCTTTGGCATGCCATATGCCTCTAGAGTCGCCCGAGGCGTCCGATAACACATACGTCTGATACGAAACTTTTTTCTTTATATAAAACGGTCCAAGAAATTTAGGTGCTAATTTCGCGGCAAAATAACGCGACGCGTCCGATAAAACATAATTCTTCCGCCACACAGTATCTCCTACTTGAAAAGTAGCTAATCTTCTTCGTAAGTCGTAATTTCTCTTACTTCTAATATATGCTGCATTCAATCTTCTCTTAATGTCATCATACACTTCTTGAAAAACATTGCCTCTAGCAATTAAAGGTTCTCTATTCGCAAACGCGACGTCATTCAAAGTATTTTCCTCTACGGGTTCTCCATGTCTCGTTCCATCGAGATTCATTTCTCTACCAAAATTCGCAAAATACGGCGTCATTCCAGTAACTTCATGAGTAGCTGTCCTAATTGCACAAGCCACCTTCGCTAAATACTTGTCCCAATTTCTCTGATTGTCTTCAATATATGATGCTAACATAGTCTTCATTACTCGATTAACCCTTTCTGTTGGGTTCGCCTGAGGGTGATAATTTGCATTAAAAATGATCTTGGCATTATACGATGCCACCATATTCCTAAAGACTGCACTTCTAAATTGTGATCCGTTATCACATAATACATACAACGGTACACCAAATAATAAAAACACATTTTCTTCAATATTTTTCACAACACTCGCGGCCGTAGCCGTACGTAACGGGAAAAATAACACAAACTTCGTAAAATAATCTGACACTACTAGAACATAACTATAACCACTTTTAGACCTAGGAAGAGGTCCCACAATATCTGTCGAAATCATTTGCCACGGTTTATCGATAACTGGATGCTGAGTCATCAGTCCTGCCGGTAATCGCTGTTCGGGTTTATGCGCTATACACACTTCACACTTATTCACATAACGTTTCACATCATTCTTTAACTTAGGCCAATAATATAATTTCGAAATACGCTCATATGTCTTGAATATTCCTGCATGCCCTGCAGTAGGTTCGTCATGATACTTTCTCAACATTTCACCACGCTTCGCCTTCGGAATAACTTCACGCCAACTTTCCGCGTCTTCACGTAAATTCGGATAACTACACGTCACATGCTTATATAACTTCCTATCTTGAACTCTCCATTTTGGATACGCTATCGGTCGATTCGCAATACATCTCTTCATTCTTTCAATCCATTTATCTTCTACTATATCTTCTTTATTATGGTCTTCGCCGGTAATGTCGCTGTCGGTATTATCTTCACTAGACGTTTCCTCAATAACGGGAACTGATCGCGATAAGGTATCGGGTACTACATGATCTCTACCCTTCCTATGTATAACTTCAAAATCATACTGCTGGAGCCTAACTGCCCATCGAGCCAAACGTCCTGTCGGATCCTTCAAATTATGTAACCATACTAAGGATGCATGGTCCGTAATAACGGTAAATTTAACCCCTTCGATGTATGGTCTAAGCTTCTCTATCGACCATAACACCGCCAAACACTCCTTCTCCGTAGTCGAAAACTTCCGTTCGCTACGCGTCAATGATCTACTATTATAACATATAACTTTCTCCACTCCATCAATAGTCTGAGTCAAAACTGAGCCGATTCCATAATCCGATGCGTCAGTTTGAATCGAAAACGGTAAACTAAAATCTGGACACGTCAAAAAAGGTACTGTCACTAAACAATTCTTAATAATATCCAACGCTTCACTACATTCTTCCGTCCACTCAAAGCGTACATTTTTCTTCAATAATTTCGTAAGAGGTGTGATAATAGACGAGAACTGCGCGATAAAACGCCGATACCATGATGCCATACCGATAATTCTTCTAATTTCCGACGCTGTAGTCGGAACCGGGATCTTCAAAATAGCTTCAACCTTCTCGGGATCAACTGATAAACCGGTAGAATTTACCACATAACCCAAATAACGCAATTCGTCACGACAAAAGGAACACTTGTCCTTGCTCAACGTTAAACCGGCCCGTTCAAAACGCTTAAACACTTCCGTTAACACTTCAATATGTTTCTCAAACGTCGGTGTACAAATTATAGTGTCGTCAAGATAAACAAACACATAAGGTTCCAATTCTGAACCAATAACACTGTCAATTAATCGTTGCCACGATGCCGGTGCATTAACTAAGCCAAAAGGCATTCTCTTAAACTGATAAAAACCCCTATTGGGTACCGTAAAAGCCGTAAACTCTTTCGAATCCTCTGCCATTGGCAGTTGCCAATACGCAGACTTAATATCTAAAGACGAAATAAACTTCGCGTCACGAAGACGATCTAAAATTGACGAAACGTAAGGAATAGGATAAGCATCCTTCTCCGTAACCTTATTCAACTTGCGATAATCTACACAAAACCTATATTTCCCGTCCTTCTTTTTGACCATAACAATGGGACTAGCCCATGCACTACTCGATTTCTCAACCACTCCAAGTTTCAACATTTTCTCTAACTCATCATCAATATGTTTCTGCATAAATGGTGATACACGATAATACCTTTGCTTAATAGGCTCACTATTGGTCCTAATTCGGTGCTCTACTAAATTTGCGCAACCTAACTCTTTCTCCTTGGTTCTCACAAAATAATCCTCAACTAAATTGTCTAATAAATTCAATTGATCGGTAGTCAAATCTAAACGTGAATGTATTACCAAATTCCTAGTCTCTAAAATTTCAATTTCACTTAAACTTTCAAACTGCCATTCACCTCTCCGAAAATCAGGTACAATACCTGCCTTTTTCCAAAAATCCCATCCTAAAATCATCTGATGTCTTATATCGGGTACAATAATCACGTCCATTATAACAATTTTTCCTCTAATTTCAATTGGAATCGTCACAGTGCCTACAGATAAAACTTTCTGGCCATTCGCCACAACACACGTAGTCACACGCTTACTTCTACACCTAACTCCTAACCTTTCTAAGCTATTCCAACCTTTTATTCCCAAAATCGTTCTAGAAGAACCACTATCCAAGAGTGCTAACATAGACTGACTATAAGCTTTAACATAAATAAATGGTCTCTCATCTGAATCCTGATTGTCAAACATATAATCCAATAAAACTTTATTTTTCGAAAACGTTATCTCTGCCTTATTTCGAGAACTATTATAAAATATAGCCGACTCTACAAAAATTTGGGAAGACAATATGCGACTGTCTATTGCCTCCCTTCCCCATTTCCCTGATTACGTGGAAATCGTGAACATTTAGGACATGTCCTAACGGTAAAATCTGCCCTACTACATAGATAACAATACATACTCTTTTTCGGTACCTGACATTGAACTGCCTTATGATTGCCTTGCTTGCAATTCCAACACAACAAAGGTTTCGCCACATTCATAGTCTTTCTGGACCCAGACGGTTTCACTTCCACTCTCTCAGATACCTTAACTTCGTCACCCTTCACAACATTACGTGACTCACTCACACTCTCTACTTCACGTACATATGCTAAATCGGTCTCCAAATCTGACTTTCGCCTACTCGGGGGTACGTAACTGTCCATTGCCTGTATACGTTCTTCAATCAATCTCCCATACTTAATTAAATCACTAATAGTACCAATTTGGGTAAGTCCTAATTGAGTCTGATAAATAGGAGCGATATTTTTACAGAAAATTCTTAATTGTTTATCCTCAGATAACCCTTCATTAAGCCGCGAAAATAATGTGCGCATAATCGCAACATAAATACCCATAGGTTCGTCAGACGCCTGTGTGCGTCGCTTAATTTCCTCAATTAATCTTTCATCGTAATCACTTGGCTGGAACTGCAATCGCAAAGATTCCACCAATTTACCCCATGTCTTAACCTCTTTCCTAATTGACCTGACATAAATAAGTGCGGTACCGGTAAACAAATCTAAACATTCTGCAAACAGTTGCTCATCTTTAACGTTACGGGAAACTTGTAACTCACTAATTCTCTCCAAAAATGCATTTAACGACAAAGACTTAATGTCACCTGAAAAAGAGATGTTCCACTTGCATACGGGAACACTCTTCGCTACAGTCATAATAGGCGCTACGTTTACTAAAGGGTCAACTATTGGTAATTCAGTCTTAAAATTGGTTGATGGTGAAGCCATCACGTCATCTGTACTTATCCCTACATTAGCGGGAGTCCTAACTACTACTTGCCTATCTAAAATTTCATAATTCGAAACTAAAATTGCCATACTCGTAATGAAGTCCTCTTTCTCTTTATTTTCTACATCCGTTTTTGCCACAACATTATTAATTCTATTAAAAATATACTTAAATTTTGTCTCGATAGTCGCTATAATTTTTGTAGTCACGTTACATTGTAATTCATCAATTAATTTTTCAATTTCTAACTTAGTTTCGTTAATAGCTAACCTATCAGTATCAAATTCAAACGGGTACGGGGGTCGCGTACTCGCCCTACCCGCAGCTTCTTCACTATAAATATTCCTAAGTACTTTCCGTAAAGCCGTAATGCCTAAGGAAGCATCACCTCCTAATAGCTATCTCATACTTAATCTCATTCAACGTCAAACAATCAATATGGATCTTATATCCCATCTTGCCAAATACAGGTTTCCCAAAACACTTCATAAATATCCTACACAACTCGTTAATACCGCCAAAATATCTTTCAGAATAAAAGAATTCACTTAATACACAATAAGCTCAAAGTCACAAATGTAAATACTTAAACACTAATTGTCTCCTCACAAAAAAAAATTGCCATACTACTCAACATTCACTAATCTCAACAAGTCCAATCGATAATTCGTCAACAATCAGTAATCTAAACTTTAGAATCCAAAATTCTACTACAATATTTCATCAAACAACAAAATTAAGTCACAGTTCATTCACAAGGCCCCACGTTGGGCGCCAAATAATTATGTTACACGTCCAAACCGCACTAGGCGTCGTGCATGCTTACTAATGTAAGCGAGTTGCCAAGCCAGCTAACAGGGAGATGGGCGTGGTCGAAATAATAAGTAAAATGAATGATTAATATGCTCAAACACCTTACACCTAAATTCAAACAGCTCAGTCCGGGAAAATATGTCTCTAGGCGCCACCACAATCGAAACTTTGCTAAAATAATTGTCTTAAGCTGGATGTTAATTAACCCTACTTGATTGTGGAAAGTAGGATTGTGCTTACTCAGTAAACTCTTACACGAGGGTTCTAAAACAAACACTCATCCCAAACAATTCAACTCAAACTCAAATAAATTTAGTACTACCCAGGTTATTAAAACTTTTGAATACACCTCGTATACCAAAACTTCCAAAATAAAATTTATCACTCAAATTCATTCACGTAACCAACAGTTATATTTTCTACTTATTGATGAATAAACTATTCTTCATTCAATGATCGGTAATTAATTTTTAAAATTCTTAACATGAACGATATCTTTTAAATTTAATTTACTTTTTATAACACTTCTGAATCGTATTGACATTCGTAAATATGCGTCAGTTCTCAAAACTCCAACTTTTATAGTTAAACTTAATGAAATTTTCAAAACAACAGCTAATGCGTCACTAGTGCATTGCGCTAATGAAACTAACATGAAAATTTTGCAATCAACCTGGCAAATATGACTTTTCAGGTTGTTCATTAATCTTAAAATCCAAAAATATGCAAAGTCTACACTTTAACTTGTCAAAAACTACTAGGTCACCAATTAAGTAATCGTCACAACTATATCTCATACCTGGCTGAATAAACAACAAAATAAAAAGATAACGATAAATATATATATTGTCCTGCATAAAATAATAAACAAATGACAAGAAACAAACACAAATATATTTACATATACCACTACAGCGTGGTTGAAAATCAAAACCACACGTCACTACCAATTTCTGCAAAATTCTTAATACTAAAACAACCAATCAAAACCACATAACTCGAGAACGATTATCTTTTTCGCTTCTAAACTAATTAATATTTACTCAACATTACACAAATGAACTAAACAAAAAGGTAATCGTGCTTTACTAAAAGTACTTAAATATATTCCTTACTTAAAATTGTCCATTAATCCTACGCTTTTCTTTCTTCTTTCTTCCGTAAATCAATTATTTGTAGTCCATTTGTAATCCTTAAATTGCATGAAGCCACATAACCAGTGCCTCACAATTTCACAAACACTTATTCCTTTCTGTACTCACAAATAGTCTAATAACACGTAATAGTCTGTATACGTTTGGTTGTCTCCTAAAATTTCTAGCAACCTTTACACCAATTTAGTCCCTTCTATAAATAAACTTTCAATGTCATATAACGTTACTTAAACATTGGCTTAATATACAACGAACACTTCGTTCACTTAAAAAGGTGGCCCCATAAATACGTTTAACTGAATCTCGTTACCAGAACACGCGCTAACCTTGACGCTACTAACGTTACAACTGTTATCTTTATTCAAATCTGCTTACGCACTTATTATTTTCTTGAAGAAAAAACAAACTAATTTTATCTTCAATCTCAATTTTATTATTGTTTTATTTATGAATGTCTTTTACGATTCATCCCCGGTTCGGGTTACGCAGTTGTTTAAACAATGACTGCCTTCACTATTATTCACAAATACAACTCCGACTCAACCCATTCTAAACCACATTACACCTAGCGCGCGTCTCCCCAACATTTACCACGAGCCACAGCCAAAACCGAAAAGCTTAACTCCCCTTCAATCCCTGACTTTCCTATTTATACCTTCAGTCATCCATCTTTAAACATGTCTTCCTTCCGCGTTATATTCTCCAATAGTATTCGTTCAAAATTTCATAGTTCCAATAGATGCTACCCTCTATACAAGCACGCGTGTAATTACAATACATCGCCATATTTGTTCTTACTTACAAATTTTACAATTACTTCATGAAGAAATCATTTTCGTCACCACATTCATTCAGTAGCCACTCTGGACCATTACACAACTTTTAACAGTTATCTCCAACCTGCGCTCGATGTCCTCCCGCAACATTTGCAAAAATAAGTACCGTCTAAGGTCTCAAATCCCATATACATACATATATTCTCAAAACAATTGCACAACATTACAAAACCCTTCGGAAATTAACACTTAAACATACCCAATCTTTCTCTACATATTTTCTAAAACATTCTACACTTATACTTCACATTTTCTGGCAAAGATTACTCATCTATCTTCAAACATTCCATTTCTAACAGTAGCAATACAGTAGCAATACATTATCGTCCCATCGACAAATTTCTCTTCACATTTACATTCACCAGAATCTAATTATTCCAACAGTAATGTCTTTATAACATTCAAATACACGTATCTACATACAGAATTATATTTCTCTTAAATTTCCAGTGGCGTATCATACACCCACATACATTATGCATACACACAAAAATTTTTTTTTTCGTTCAAACTCAATACACTCGCACTCAAAACACGTAATACACGTCATTATAACATCCTACATACAGGGTGCGTCAACGCAACCTGACAAAACATAAAACATTATTGAAAGATATCCTTTCAGTTAATTAAATTGCATCACGTGGAACCGATCACAGAAGCAGTGCCAAGTTCTAGTAACAATCTTAATGCAGAACAGGTCCGTAGTAACACATTTAATATAAGTAGTGTAAACATAATTATTTTACAGCAACAAACTACCTTAAAAAGTAAATGGTCACCACACGGCTTAAGAAGCAAAAAAACTGGCACACTACTTGTAAAAAAACATAATCCAAATGTTCATGACAAATTTACAAAACTGGCAGAAGACAAAACTGAACTCGTGAAACTTCAATTTCAAACGCAACAAGCACAGCTACAATTTAAACAGAGTAAACATACGTTAAAAATGGAAATTTTACAAGAAGAATTAAAAATTAAAAAAACCCAAAATGAATTACTTTTAAAACAAATTGAAGAGCAACACCTAAAAAATACAATTTTATTGAAACAATGTACACAAGATCTATAAGATATAGACACATTAATGTTAATAAAGTAAATATTTTCTAGTTCTACAATTATTATATAGTTATAGTAATGTTTGAAAATAATTTAATAATTCCCTACGAGTATCTTCTTCATCGATTATTGCTATGTTATTATTTTCATTCTCTACATAATAAAGTTCGTGAACCTCTTCTGGCAAATTATCATTATTAGCAAGTGCTATATTATGTAGTATTGCACAAGTAACAATAATTTTTTGTGCCAATGCAATCTTTGTTCTTATGCCTATTGATAAAATTGGAAATCGCCTTTTCCATACCTCAAATGCCCTTTCAATCACATTTCTTGATCTAATTTGAGATTCATTAAACAATTCCTCAACTTCATTTTGTGGTTCTGGGATTGGTGTAATCACGTAAAGTCTCAATGGATATCCTGAATCACCAAGAATTAACCCATTGCCAAATTCACCAGCTTCGAATTTAGCACAAGCTCTAGAGTTATTGAATATTGGCTACCATGGGTTGCGCCAGGCCATCGAACAACAGCATTTTGAAAAGCCATTGAAGCATTACACATAGCTTGTACATTTAACGAAAAGTAACCTTTACGGCATCTAAAATTTTCAGCTTCATTACCACCAGGTAATTGAATTTTCACATGAGTGCCATCTAATGCTGAAATAACCCTTGGAAAACGAGCAATTTCATGAAATTTTGCTTTAGTTAGTTGCATTTCTAACTGATTTCGTGGAAAGAAGTGAAATAATAGCATTGCAAACGTTCTCCATAATTTTACCCACCGTTTATTTGTCTATTCCTGCACAATAACCAACAGTTATGTAGAAAGAGCCAGTTGCAAATAAACGTAATGCAATTAGTAATTGCTGCATCGGTGGTATCACTTGATTCCTAAAAACCATTAATCTTGTAAGTTTTTCCTTTACAGGTTTTATTTAAATTTAAAAATCACCTATCAGTTTTGCGCAGTAAATCGCCTTCTATTTTGTTAAGCAAGCACCTCACAGATTGTTTACTTAAACGGTATCTTTGAATAAATTCTTGTTCATTCCATTTGTTATAATTGTCTTCACGTGCTCTTACGTTATTTGGAAGACGAAATAGATTTCCTAAAATTTCTTCGTCGTCAGATTCAAACAAATCCAAAAAGTCTTCCATAATTCTAATTTAAAAAATTCACATACACGTATTTGTCAACAAATAAGTAAGATTATAATTTTATAAACGTTCATAACTCATCAGTATATTGCGCATGCCTTTTTATTATTCGTCGGATAACGTAAGTTGCACGCAAAAAAAGTACCGTATAAAGTTGTTGGGCATTTATCGGGGACATAATAGTTATACGAAGGTGGAAGTACCAAACATTTTGTTATTGCGGACTTTAACTGGGACATATAACTATAGGCTACTTTATACGGAGATGGAAATACCGGCCCTAAGTACATCGTATTTATACCTGTAACTAAAATTAAAAATAAGGTTACCGATCACAATTGTTCGATAAAATTGTAATTGTTTCGTTTTTCAAGATCGTGTGTAAACATCAGGTGATATGCAATTTTTTTTTTGTATGTTAATAAATTCTTCAATTATCTTGGATTCATTGTTTATTTTGTCGTTAATGATTACGATCATAAAATAAATCTTCGCTTCAATAACGGAATCTAAAATAAAGGTGCAAGTGAATACAAAATCTATATGAACTTAAAATACAAAAATTAAATCCGATAAATTATTAAATAAATAATACGACATTTTAAAAATAACACAAATAAAATAAAGTGCTTGCTTATGAGTATTTGAGCATTAAGTACATCGTATTTATACCTATAACTAAAATTAAAAATAAGGTTACCGATCACAATTGTTCGATAAAATTGTAATTGTTTCGTTTTTCAAGATCGTGTGTAAACATAGGGTGATATACAATTTTTTTTTGTATGTTAATAAATTCTTCAATTATCTTGGATTCAATGTTTATTTTGTCGTTAATGATTACGATCATAAAATAAATCTTCACTTCAATAACGGAATCTAAAATAAATTTGCAAGTGAATACAAAATCTATATGAACTTAAAATACAAAAATTAAATCCGATAAATTATTATTAAATAAATAATACGACATTTTAAAAATAACACAAATAAAATAAAGTGCTTGCTTATAAGTATTTGAGCATTAAGTACATCGTATTTATACCTATAAATAAAATTAAAAATAAGGTTACCGATCACAATTGTTCGATAAAATTGTAATTGTTTCGTTTTTCAAGATCGTGTGTAAACATCGGGTGATATGCAATTTTTTTTTTTATGTCAATAAATTCTTCAATTATCTTGGATTCAATGTTTATTTTGTCGTTAATGATTACGATCATAAAATAAATCTTCACTTCAATAACGGAATCTAAAATAAAGGTGCAAGTGAATACAAAATCTATATGAACTTAAAATACAAAAATTAAATCCGATAAATTATTAAATAAATAATACGACATTTTAAAAATAACACAAATAAAATAAAGTGCTTGCTTATGAGTATTTGGGCATTAAGTACATCGTATTTATACCTATAACTAAAATTAAAAATAAGGTTACCGATCACAATTGTTCGATAAAATTGTAATTGTTTCGTTTTTCAAGATCGTGTGTAAACATGGGGTGATATGCAATTTTTTTTTTGTATGTTAATAAATTCGTCAATTATCTTGGATTCGATGTTTATTTTGTCGTTGATGATTACGATCATAAAATAAATCTTCACTTCAATAACGGAATCTAAAATAAAGGTGCAAGTGAATACAAAATCTATATGAACTTAAAATACAAAAATTAAATCCGATAAATTATTAAATAAATAATACGACATTTTAAAAATAACACAAATAAAATAAAGTGCTTGCTTATAAGTATTTGAGCATTAAGTACATCGTATTTACCACATGAAGAACAGCCAACAATTATTTGATTTGGATGAAATAATGGAATGTTAAGCAGCATATTTGGGACAGCAAGTTAAATCATAGATTTTTAACTAATTTACTTTTTTATTCTTTGCTTGATTTTTTAATTATTATCATTTTTAATTTCCATGGCTTGCTTAATTATTATTAATGTAACAAAACATTTACAAGTACCTAATAATAAATCTCGAAATAACTCTGAAAGGTGCAACTTTAGGTATAGGGAATGCTAATACTGATCGAAAGAGAATAAATAGCTCGATCAGATGCGTTAATAAAATAGAGGGTGTTTCATTTAAAATTATCGACTTTTTGAGAATTGAAAATATGAACATTTGGGGCTTGATTCTTAACACCCTGTATAAAGTATCGGATTTAACGTTGCATCTAATGCAAGAACAATATTCTTGTAATTTATGTACAAAAATTTAAACATGCAGATTAATAATAAAGCAAAATACAGTTATTAATGTAAAGGCATGTTTTTCAAAAAAAAAAAAAAAATCCTCAATATTTCGAAAACTGTTCAATTTAGACCCAAAGTATGTTATTACTTTTTTATGCAGAATTTTTAGGAGAATACAAAAACTAAATGAAAAATAGTACTTTCCATTTAAAATAACAAAGTTGATATCTACTTCCGGTATAACCGGAAGTGCTGTCAAAATAATCATATTTTAGGTGGACTCGTAATGTCGAAAACCCCCTTCATACAAAATTTCATAAATCTATCTTTTGTACATTTTGAGAAACGTCTAATAGCCGGTCGTCGTGAAAAGCACTGTATATATATATATATATATATATATATATATATATATATATATATATATATATATATATATATTTAAAGAATAACTTAGATGTAAGTAACGTAAGCAACTTGACTTGTTTTAACATTGTTTTATTGTAGAAGCCTTGAGAAAGGAACAAAATAAAAAGCTTCCGAAATATTGGCAAATATCAAAGAGTTTAAACGTATTAAGAGACCCTAATTAGCCGCAAGCCTGATAACACTAAGCAATTAGTTAATAATAAAAACTTTTTTCCTTAACATTGTAACGGCTGTTACTTCCCTCAACTTAAATTACAGATGGGGTTCTTTCAAGATATTACGACCAAGTATGGACATGACACTACCATATCGATGAAACAATGGGCAACAAATAACATCAAACTAGCTAACAAACTGAATAGAAGAATTTTTCTGCTCCGATGCAACAAGAACAGCATTTTACCAAAGCATATTAAAAACAACTATAAAAATCTTTTGAAATTGATGACAACCGAACACAAACGCATAGGAAAAAAAATACAGGAATTCAACAACAGGTTAGGGAAAAAAATGTTAAATTTTGAAATTAAAATAACTAACTTAGATATCAATAAACTCAAAAAATCCATTGTAAATTTAAAAAATTTAGTCAAAACTGTAATACCTGAAAATATTTTTGATGAATTCAATTCAGGTTTGTCAATTAAATTTAAGAAAAAATTCAATCAGATTAGGAATATCAATATGATCAAGTTCAACATTCAAGTTTTAACATTGTTTTATTGTAGAAGCCTTAAGAAAGGAACAAAATAAAAAGCTTCCGAAATATTGGCAAATATCAAAGAGTTTAAACGTATTAAGACCCTAATTAGCCGCAAGCCTGATAACACTAAGCAATTAGTTAATAATAAAAACTTTTTTCCTTAACATTGTAACGGCTGTTACTTCCTCAACTTATATATATATATATATATATATATATATATATATATATATATATATATATATAGTATTACATATAAAATAACAATGTTAAAACAAGTCAAGTTGCTTACGTTACTTACATCTAAGTTATTCTTTAAAAACTAGCTGGTTATACTTCATAGATAAATTTGCATTATTATAATTGTTTACTATATAATATATATATATATATATATATATATATATATATATATATATATATATATATATATATATATATATATATATATATAAGGCTTCTACAATAAAACAATGTTAAAACAAGTCAAGTTGCTTACGTTACTTACATCTAAGTTATTCTTTAAAAACTAGCTGGTTATACTTCATAGATAAATTTGTATTATTATAATTGTTTACCATTAAACTGTCATTGTTAATTGATGATTAACAGAAGCTGAGTTGCATTTAAAATTAATTAAAACATTTTTTTATTTTTATACCATGACAGACACATGTGCTTGCATTGTTACAATTTTTCTGTCACGTTGGTTACATTTAATTTTACTTAGGTTAAGTCACTGATATAAATAAATGCGGCAAATTTGAATTCATACAATAACTAATTGTCTTCAACATTAAAATTAAGGATGTAGGAATATACTGCTGACAGTTGTTCAGTATCAGATTTGTGATTCATAGAGTTACCCTCTTTTTTTTATGTGGCACATTTCCAGAAATAATCTGGATTTGTATACTTTTTCAAAATTGAGAATTTTGACATTGTTGAAAAGAGCTGTTAGAGTAGATGGATGATTTGATATTATTACTTAAATCTGTTCTCTGAATAAATCGCTGGAAGTATGAAACAAAAAGATAGATTACAATTTTTGTTTCTCTGTAAAAACAATTTATTTACAAATGGTAAACACCTATTTATTTGTAAATCCTAATAAACAATTTTTCATAATTAACAGAATAACAATTTTTAAATTTAGGGAAATCAAATTTTTTAACAGTTCTAAGAAACTTTTAACACCCTTTATAAAATTACCTTGTATTAATTCAGTAGTTACCTGTAAAATTCGGCATGCCTTTTTTTTGTGTGTCCCATAAATTTTGCCACTTGTTCCATTTCACTTTCTTCCACAGTCATTAGTTGCAAAGTTGTAGCTATATGTTTCCTAAATTTAGTTGAGTTTTTTACTCCACAATCTTCGGCAAGACGCCTTATAATGTTAGTTCCGCTCATCCACCTGTCTTCAGAACCTGGATTTGCAAATAAATATGGATTTGATATTGGTACGATACCATTACTTTTTCTAATTGCGATCAGACATTCTATAAATTTTTGAATTCTTTCTGAAAACAATATTGGCACTGGCTTAGATCCTTTTCCACCCTGTTAAATTTATTAATAAGAATTTTTTCGACTGGTGTTAGTGACTCGGTAAAAGCTTCTTGATTAGAGGTAGCTTTATCAGCTGTATAAGTTTCGATTTTAAGGTACTGTACGTCTCCTATACGCTTCAGATTAAACAGTACAGTTAGGGAAAGCACACATTGCGTTAAAATTTTATAATTTCGTCCCTGTTACTCCACATTATGTTTGGTATGTTTCGCTTTTCAATAAAAATTTTTTATAACAAACATCACATACTAACTTTAAGTTGGTGCCCAGGTGTAAAGCAAGAGATGGTGACTTAAAAGTTTTTGTCTCCATATTGAAACCACTTATAATCTTGGCAGCTGATATTAAAAGTTGAAACCGCTCTGGTTTCATTGCATCAAATAAAGTTTTAACTTCTGCATTAATGGACCTGATAGCGATTAATAATCGTGCCATTTCCCTCATTTTATTGGACACCAGTGTAGAAGTCTGTTTTCTTTTGTGTTTATTTAGAAGTGTTTCACCGTATAAGCAAATAAGTGGATCAGTTTTAACTACAGCACTTACATCATCTGGACGCATTATATTAAACACTTCGGCTTTGATACGAGATGTTTTTAGAAAGTCGTGATTTTTTAAAGTCATTGTTGCCATGAAGGTTTGCGATTTAGATAGAATATTTTTTCCAGATTTCAGAATATTTTCCGGTTTACTCTTCAACGTTTTTACATGTTTGAATAATAACTTTTTACTATAGTGACCTAAGCAATAAGTACACACAGAATACTTCGTGTCAAGATTTTTTGATGTTCTTACAGCAATGAGAACTCATTTTTCTACATTTAAGTGAAAATAACCTTGTTTTCTTAATGCGGCTACCGAACCCAAACGTTTTTTTACTTTTTGGTTTCAAACCGCTGATTATCTGCACTTCTTTGTTGTCACTGTAATGTCGAAGAAGATGCCTTGTAAAATGAGTAGGCACGTTATTAAAACAAATTGGATATATTGTAGGTCTCTCTGGTGCACTTTGCTTCTTGGTATACTCACCTTGATGCTGAAAATTGTTGTAAAAACGATTAATTTATAAGGTAGGTGTAAAAAAAATCGAAGCGAACAAGATATTTAGATTATGTAAAGAAGCTTAAATATTTTTTTAGTTTATAAGGAATTTTAAGACTTTTAGAAAATGTTACAACAGAAAAAAATAATTTTTTAATTATTATTGAAATTGAATTTAGTTTTAAAAGAACAGACGCTTTTAATGTTAATTTTTAAAAGTTCTTGTGATTGTATAGTTCAGAAAGCATTTTAACATTCATTTTGTCAAGTTCTACTCTTCAATCCACATACGCATGTTTTGATTAACAAAAACATTAAGGAGAGAAGCCCCCTAAAAAGTTAATATAATAAGTAATTTTTTCAAGTTTCAATACATATCTTTAACAGAATAACCGCACGGGGTATAGAAACTTCTAAATAAACTAAATCCACATTTTTCTTGAATTTTGTAAAAAAATCTGGTTAGTCTAATGAAATAAAAATGTCTTTACTTCTTATTTGTTGAAAACTCTGTGCATCTGATAAAATTCAAAGGATTACAAGATTTAAAACAACTTATTATTGGGCAGCTTAGGAAGAGCTTGACGGAGCTTAAAGATTTAAACGCTGTATGAATAACATATAATACCTAAAACAGATTATCAAAATGTTGCCTATTGTATCTACCTTTTTGTTATCAGTATTCCCAGGCAGCAAGGTTACGTTAAATTGACGTCAATTTTTAGGCACTGAAGAGGTTAGATTTACGTCAATTCTAACGGTATTATGACGTAAAAATGACGGCCTATTGTCACAGCCCAACGACGTCATTTTTTTACGTAAAATAGACGTTATTTATTGACGCATTATGGTTGGCTGATGACGTCATTATACCGTTTTAGTGACGTGTGGAAATTATCCTAACCATGTTGAATTAAAAAAAAAATAAGCCATATATCAAAAATTAGATTTATTGTTGGATAAAACATTTTTTATGTATATAAATATACTTTATCTTAAAAATAACATTAAGCTTATTCTACAAAACTGAGTTTATTATTTAACAGTATAAAAAATTAAACATATGTTTAATTTTAAGAATATGCATATGCATATTCTTATTACGAAAAAAATATATAAAAGTTTAAAGAGAAGCTGTGGAGGATGTGGAATGTATCAATGGCAAAGATGCATAGACATTCTTGTATGGAAAAATAAGACATTTTGCAAGGATGTCTTTACTATGCCATACTTGATACTGATCGGATAAGTTAGACAAGAGATAAATGTCTAGATGTACCGATTCAAATGGATACACATACAAAGAGGTACAACTGGAAAACTTTCTGCCAACTATCAAAATATCATTGCCTTCAAGACTAACTATAACATTGTGAATTTGCACTACAACTGATTCCGTTACGAGACAATAAGAATCACAATCCGAGTATGAACTTACTGAAAGTATAAAATTATCAAAATAAAGTTTTTTATACTGAGTATACTTATTAAAATCAAATAAAAATCTGGTAAAGGCCCAGAATTGTGTATGAACTTGGGTCCCTCAAAAACTGAATTATTAAAATTGCCATCAGAAAATGAAAATTAATTTCTGTTAATCTTCGGCATAATTGCTGCAATGGTTTTGTAGGAGATTTAATTAATTTTTTTAGTTGACCCAGATAATTTTCAAAAGGGAAACAAGAAATATTGTCAAGCGGACCATACAAATCGGCGTCATCTGCCAGATGCGTTAGCATGTGAACATTATATACAGAAAATTCATAACCATAGATGCGCGTGGAATGTTTAACAAATACGTCTAAAACCTTCTTTGCCAATTGCGAACCCAAATTAGTGAGATGCCTTTTTGATAAAAGTATATTAAAACCAAAATGCAACAACAAAAAATGATCGTAGACCCCAATATCTACAATATCTTTTAAAACAATAGGGCCTACATACAGCAAAAAAGTGCGAAGTTCTGTTGCTTTCCAATGATTTAGCTCAGCTAGTGTTCGAGTTTTTCTGTTAAATTCTACAGGTATGTGGCATTTTATGTTTTCTAACCGTCTAGAGATTTCTGTTACTTTATAACTCGGTAACCTAGTTTTTAACGGCCCACCTATCCAGTAATGTAATAATTTGCGCATAACTCCCAGGCACCCGTTATGCATATAGTCAATGGGAAACTTCCTCACAAGATCTATTGGGAGTTCAGTTAATGGTGTTACACCAGTGTGATGTGTTTCATCTGACTGTAAACGAAATGAATTGTCTGTTCGTCTAGGTGCTAAAATTCCTGCCAAAACCATGCGATTATTGATATATTCACCAGGTTCTAAACATCTCTCACAACAGGAATATTCGTTGTGTGTCTTTATGCACTTTAGATAAGCCCTAGCTGGTGCATCGCATATAAAACTATGGACACCTACTAAATATGTTTTCTTAGAAAATTCAAATCCATTGTTTAATAGGTTAGATAATTCGTGAACAAAATCTTGTAAATAAAGATAAATTCCAATTACAAATGGTGCACTCTTAAAGCCCGCAATTTTTCCCAAGATAGACCAGAATTGCAAATTTTTGCTATGAAAAAGTGGAAGTCCATCAATGTTAACACTGACGTTTAGTGTATTACCAGAAAAGTTAGAGTACTTCTGAAGGAAATGTGTTAAACAAGAACGTATGCCAAAATAAACAAATTCACCTGATCCAAATTGAATAATGTTAAAATGAGAAGGGGTTTTTAATAGAGTACGACTGTCCAACGGCAATTCAGGGTGATATTGTTGTAAAAATGTGCAAGAGACTTATTACATTCGAATGAGAAACGTTTCCAGTTATAGCCCAATGCGTAAGTTGTTGAGAAAGGTTAAAAGCGGGAGCCAAAATATCAAGATTTTCATTTGCGTCATTAGATTTAATATGAGTGTTTTGCTGTATCTCTGCAGATATTAAGTACATTTTGTTGTCACTTTGATTATCAAAAGTTTGAGATTCAGCATAAGACTTACTTAAATCATAGTTTTTACCAATAAAGTTTTCCACATTGTCTGTTCGTATTTCTTTGTCGTTAGACTGTTCACTTGTAACAGCAAAATCCTCCACAGCTTCTGCAATCCTCCTGTATATCTGGCGAGGACCAACAATTTCTTTTCTACAGCGCTTCATTTTTCTTTCTTATTTTATCTTGTTCAGCCTTGTTGCGCTGGGGTGAATGTTTCAACCGCACTTTTATGTGGTCTTCAATGTCTCTTTCAGTACTTTGGGGATTTTTCTTCTTTACAGCACCTAATTGAAATACAAGAATTAAGAAAAATACAAATTTAGACATTAACCTTTACATACCAACTACAACATTTTTAAGAGACAAATCAGTAAATGCCCTTTTCTTCCCTTTTCCTCGAAAACTGTAAGCCGAAGCTAGTTCATTGGTAAGGCAACGTTTCAAAATATTATTTGTTAGGAAGTTGTGTCTCTTCCTCCCAAAGTGGACAAATATGAAGACTGAAATAGTTATAAGGGTTGTTATATAATTATTACAATGTAAATATCATATTCACCAAAGCAAATGAATTGGTTTGTTCAATAAGAAAATTTTCCAGGATATTTAAATCTTCTTCCTTTTAAGGGCAGTGTTACAGGAATCTCCGGCTGATTAACAGAGGTAGAAACTAACTCTTGTTTACTCATATATTTCAATATTTGTTTGTTTTGCTCACTTATCTGTTGCAATAGAGCAATTATTTTAAGGTTGTTGGTTGGAACTAAAAATATTCATTAGATTAACACACATTAAGTTCATTCAAAATGAAATTTCATGCAAATTAAATAATTTTCCTTATTTTCTATTACCAGATTTCTAAAATGTGGTTTTGGGAGTATAATTATTTTAAGATACTTTGCCTAACCTATTATCTTGATCTTGTCTTATCATTTAGTACTGAATTCCATGTGAAAATCTTTTGTTTGCCTTCTATTTCAGTAGAAACACTTCTACTTGTTGAAGGTGTTGAACGAGGTGTTAAACCATCAGCAATAGGTGGTGTAGAAATCAGTTCCCTGTCATCAATAGAAATTGGTTCCAGAGTTCTTATCAGTGATGTCTTTATATTATGTCGATCTGAAATAATGAGAAATCAACATCAACAAAAGTCCTGATAAATACAGAATAACCCGAAATTAGACATCAAAACTTTACCAACATAATCTGGGTTTTAAAATAGGCAGTTTGTTTAAATAACATGGGTTCTTGATGAATATAAAATTAAAATTTCAAAACATTGGTCCAAGTATTACCATAATTACATAAAGAAAAGTGATTGGGCAAGTCTCGTTTTAGAAGACTATAATAATAAATAAATGTATATTAGCTTTTCATCGTTTTTTCGAACCAGGTTGTTGTAGTAAAATATTGCTGTCTTATATTACAACATCCTAGGTATAGAATCATTTACCATAATCAATTATGTTTCTGTTATTAGAAAATGTTGGTTTTTTAATAGCTGGTGGACGTTCAAATAATTCTTCATCACTGCTGTCATCGTATAGTTTTCTTTTAGCAATATGCTTCCGTTTTGGCCTTATATTTTCCTCGTCTTCTGTATTAGACTGTACATCTGATGTAAGTTCTGCTGCTTTTAATTTTTCAGAGCTTTGTCGTAGTTATCTAGAATAAAAATAAAGTTACAAAGATTTTAACAAATACCGCAGTGATTCATGAAGTGTAGTAGCTAATAATGTTAAATTTCTAAAAATGGAAATAATTTGTACCTATACTAATGAACAATAAATTATATTAATAGAACTGATTCAGTCAACCAAAATCATATAATAAAAATAGGATTTCTAATTAGGTAAATAATAACACTAACCCACTTCAAAATATTCTTTGGATATTTTGTATATGCACCATGTACTTTCATCAGGTGCTTCGTTGTTTTGAGGGCTTTATAATATCTTTCCTGATTTTTATAGGGAGGCCAACAAACTTCTGTCTTTCGTGGTGTTATCCATTCCTTCCTAACTAGAGCAAGACCGCCTCCATCCTTTTCGTGGAATTCGATACCTACGAAAGCTATATTATTCCTATAAAAAAAGCGAGAATGCTATAATGTTGGATTTCTGCAGAGGACTATGCTAAAATTTTGTATGAAAACTATTTTATATATGCCGACCTACAAATATAAAGGTCGGCAAAATACCATTAAAAAATTATTTCTAGGGTGTAGTATAAACGAGTTACATAGGTATAACACCACGTGGTCGGTTGAATTTTCAGGTCAACTAACCGTGCATTTACTACATGATAATTACTAGATACTGATACGTTAGATATTATACATACGAGTACCTACACCTTTTATGTAGAAAACACAATAAGCACTGCGTGAACAATGGACGCGGTCACGATCAATTATAATGTCACCATTCACGATCCTCACAAAACAGGAGCAGTAACCATAACATAACCAAACAATATTTTGGCGCGTTGTGTATCGTGTATCCGTGTCATCTGCCGAGTGCAACTGCACATGACCACAGCGGTGCCGAACGTTTGAAATTTTGCGCGTAACGACAAAATTTTAAGCGTTTCTCAAAATTATAATATTATTAAAATATATTAAATATAAATGAAAATACTATAACTGTAACAAATGCAGAAAAATATAGCAAAATTAAACAGACCCATGAAAATAAACACCCCGCGCAATTGGAATTTACTAAAGATTTTACATTATACCTACCCGCCTAAATTTACAATTATAGTTGAAATTATTATTAATATATCAATAATAACATAGTACTTCCAAATATCAGAACTTATTCCAATATAAATTAATAAATAAAATAATGTGTATAGTACAGTAAAGTAGACGTTATAAAGACGTCATAAATATAACGGTTAAAATTGGTCATAATTATGTCGTCAATACTGACGTCAATTATTGAGCAAATGACGTTAACGACGGTTAATGACCAAAATTTGACGTCAATTTGACGTGACCTTGCTGCCTGGGTTATTACACAACTTTATGGCTGGACTTTTCGTAGGTTTGCAACCGGATTGAAATATTACACAATTCTTGTCAACTTGTTCTAAATTGAGTAATTCGCTTGAAGTTGAGTAATTATAACTGGAAGGTGTTGCGTAGGTCTGGCGTGGTACATCTTCTAAATTTTCAATATGATTGAGGTAGTGAATGTCGGAAATATTTAAAACATTATTTTGTTCCTAGAAACATTTATACTTAAAAAAGTAGAGGTAACTTTATATTACATACCTCTTCATTATGAGTGTGCGCGGAAATGTCATCACAATCTTGATTAACAGAATCACTATCTTGAAACTGACTTGATATTAAAGACGGGTTAATATTTATCTGCAAGTGTAAATCCTATTAACAACCTTTTAGAATAATGAACCTAAGAATTACCGATCGCTGAATAGGAACAGTTGGACTTAAACGCAATTTCTCACATTCTTCCCAAGTAGAGGCAAGTCAGAAAAAATACTGTTATTTGATGTAGACTGACTCGGAGGAACAAATTCGGACCCAGAACTTTCCAATTCATCAAAATCATCTAATTCATTCTTTAACCGGAAAGCCACAAAATTCACAATAAGTATTATAAGTGACAACAAAATCGAAAAAATGTTACCAATTTTACACTAGTGTCGATTTTGTAGATAAAGCGTTAAATTTTACTATCGTTAAATATAATTTACCAGCATGGATTTATAAAAACCACTGAAACAAATATCCAACCGTTTTCCTTGAAATAGTGCCAAAATCGTACGTGTCAAAATCGTACAAGGATTATTTAGTGCTATTTGCGTACAAGGTTGGGTTGGTCAACTGCAGGTAAAAAACGAAATATGCGTACAGGTACCTGGAAAAATCTGTGTACTATATTAATGACCTACTTATAACATTATTTAACGACTTTAAAAAATGTATTATTCAGGTCTCTTAATTATTTATTAATGATGGTAGAGAAGATATTTTAGATCTTTTATTGCAAAACAAAACTAGAACACATGAGAGGCTTTCTACAATTATAAAAAAAGGTATTTCCTGGAATCCAATAGCTATTATTACAAACTTTGAAGCCGCTGTTATTC
Organism: Vesta saturnalis; assembly: GCA_036346205.1. Classification (NCBI taxonomy): domain Eukaryota; kingdom Metazoa; phylum Arthropoda; class Insecta; order Coleoptera; family Lampyridae; genus Vesta; species Vesta saturnalis. The sequence goes on from JARFJB010000056.1 coordinate 176,801, forward strand.
TGGCAGTAAACAATGTGTTTTCGAACACCAAGATCGACGAATTTCACTTTCATTATACGCAGTGTCTGTGACGTAATGTACAAGAATTAGGTCTTGTTATAGACTACAAAAACAATGAAGAAGTTAGACTCCATATTAGCGTGTGCGCGGCATTGGCGTATCTTCCATTAGAGGACGTAGATGCTGGGTGGTTAGCAATTTAAGAAAATTTCCATGTAACATTCATCTTCAAAAGTTTTATGATTATTACGTAGAGCAATGGTTGGATAATGCAATAGTTTCAATAGATATGTGGAACTGCCACAAAAAACTCCACCGAACAAACAGTGCTGTGGAAGGATGGAGCAGTCGCTTGAGCTAATAAACAAAAAACAACATCCGAGCGTTAGAACTTATAAATCATCTCAAACATGTATCGGAGCAAAGTGACTTTTTACAGAAACCTACAGAATTAAACCTGGAGGGAAAAAGAAAAAAGAATACTGATATCCTCTTAGATTATCGCATTGAACGCATTTTGCAAGAATATTCGGAAACTAAGGATGCTACGTCAAGTTTAAAAAATTTGTGTATGTAACTAAAATGGAGTAAGTACTCACACTGTAAATAGTAAAATGTAATAGTTATTATTCACAAGGTAAACTGTAGTTTCCACAACAAATTAAAAAAAATTAAATAAAAATATTACAAAAAATAAATAAATAAAAACAAAGCAAAGAATATAAAAAAAACCTTTTAAACCCGCCAGCGTTACGCTGCCAGTCCTAAGCCTGGAGAAGTGAGAAGGGAAGTTTTATTGATCTAAAACAAAACTATAAATTTATTTTAATCGAAAAAGGTTGGTGTGATTTTACAAAATTTGTCAGAATCCTTGTGGTAATAATGCATAACATTGAAACGGCGTTTAGGTTTTATTATTTATAATAAATCGAAATGATTGGTGTTTGCTGTAATATTATATATTTTATTTTTTTATTGGACCAAACTAACCTGCTGAAAATGATTAACACCCGTCAACCATATAGGGTTTTTGTGATAAACTGGTTAAATATTACATTGTCTTTTTTTGTTACTATAACCCAATTGTTTGTTAAAAATTTACTTAAAAATTTAATAAGCAATAAACTTTACATTTTTAACCTACATGAGACGATAATTTTTTCAAATTTAGGATATTTTCCAATGCATTGATAATACTTTGATAATAAACAGATGTTTCCTGGTAGCTGTACGCAAATGTCACTTGTCTTAATTTGATTTGCAGTTAACCCAACCCAACCTTGTACGCAAATGGCACTAAATAATCCCTGTACGATTTTGGCACGTACGATTATAGCACGACAGCGTTTTCCTTCATTATTTTCATAGAGGGATAATTTTTTGTTTACAGAATTTACTGTAATAAGCCTGTGTTCAATTTGCAAGAACTGTTATTTTCAGTTTCAATTTGCTTCCTATTTTATATATTATACAGTCAATATTGTGTGAATATATATCGGGGGAAGGAGGCGGGGGGGGGGGGGGTCAAGATGATTTTAAAACGCATATCTATTTATATGCGAATGCCAACCGTTTTTTCAAACTTCACAGAGGATCATTGAAAAATTTTAATATGAATAATAATAATTTGTGTTCCAGAAATTATTCTTTATATTGTTAATAGAGTTTATCACTTTTCAAATTTGGTGAAAACATTTTTCCTAGCGTTGACAAATTTTTTCGTATATTAACTCCATTAAGTCATTAATTTTGTAACTGTTTTACTATACGCTTTTCAGTGTTTTGGAAAATGTTATCAAAACATAGTTTACTAATTTCAAATGATGTCATTAAGTAGGCTATAAAACCGTTTAATTAAATAACAAATTTCCAAAATTTACAATCTCGACGTTAAACATTTTTTAAGACTAAAAAAGCATAATTTTTGTTGAATTCAAGTCTCTCGAATTGGAATTTCTAGCAATTTTCTCATTATAATTACAAATTGCTATTATTTCTACTCTAACAAAGTATACACAGGTATTCGAAAATGTTTGACTGTAATGAAAAACGAAAAATATAGAAAATTCGTTCGGTATACCTTATAAAGTAACTAATTATTGATTTGCAACTCAAATTTTGACACTTTTCCATTTTGATATTTTGTTGTTTTTTTTTGTTTTTTTACTATGCTCCTTATAGGGCGTGATTAATCGAGGATGACACGGTCCCTAGCTCCTTGAAAACTTGTTCTTTTTAGAATATGATTACGTAGTAAGGTGCATATCAGTTAGGACAGTGCTGTCCAACACGAGGCCCGCGGGCCGCGACGTTACTGTTTGGGAACGAACATCGAGTTTATAATGACCGTTGGGAATGAGACTATTTAATCACAAACAACAATAATAAATTTCAGTGCATTATTTGTATGCAAGTACTATCGGTTCTCAAAGAATATAATATGAAAAGACATTACACTACGTTACACGAGAAAACTTTTCATCAATATACAGGGCAGTCAAGAAAGGCTATCGTTACGGATTATAAGAAAAAACTCAAATAACAAACAACATTTTTTAAAAAATCTGACACTGATAACAAGCGCAGTATTGCCGCTTCTTACGAAGTAGCGTTGGAAATTGTCAGAGCGAAGAAACCTTTTAGTGATGGAGTGCCAATTAAAAATTGTGCAATCAAAATGGCAAAACAATTCAATGAAACAAAAATTGCCGAAAAATTCGAAACAGTCTCAGTGTCGCATCAAACAATTGGAAGACGGGTGGACCATATCAATCGATAGGTATACAAAAAACTGCATAACATGGTTGAAGGATGTAAATATTTTTCGCTGTGCCTGGATGAAAGCACTGAGCTGTCCGACATTAGCCAGTTTGTAATTTTTATCCAAACTATTCAAAACGACTTCAGTGTAGCAGAGGAGTAGCTTGATCTTATTCCTCTCCATGGTACAACCAAGGGTACAGATATTTTTGAAGCTGTAAATAAGGTGGTATCAGACTACGGGGGATTCGATAAATGTTCCTGTATTGTTACTGATGGAGCCAGAGCTATGATAGGAACTGAAATTGGATTTGCAGGACTCTTGAAACAAAATAACATCAACTGTCCTGTGATACACTGTATTATTCACCAAGAGGCCCTATGTGGAAAATCCTTATGTCAAATGAATCTCGTGAGTGGTTGTTAAAATAACTAATATTATTAGAATCGTGCTTTGATCCACAGAAAGTTTCGTGATTTTTTAGCCGAAGTAGATGCTACATATGGGGACTTGTTACTTCACACCAATATTCGTTGGTTAAACGCCGGAAATTGTTTGGAACGATTCTTCGCTCTACGCAAGGAGATTCCTATTTTCCTTAAAGATGAAGTCAAGTCCAACACTACGGAACTGGAAAATCAAATGGTAGATGCACAATTTTTAGCAGACCTTGCATTTTTAACAAACCTGACATCTCACCTTAACGAATTGAATTTGAAGCTACAAGGAAAACAGCAGAATATTGGCAACTTATTTGGACACATAAATAGATTTAAGAATAAGATTAAGCTTTTCAAGTCTTCATTAGAAAAAAAAAAGATTTTTCAAATAAAAGGATTTCAAATAAAGGATTTTGAGGAAGTTTCAAATTTACCTCACATAAAATACATTGACACAGTTGCAGAATTTGATAAACGATTACGATTTTTTAAACAGATATGAAAATGAGATTTTAGTTTATCACCACCCAATTACAATTTCAGTTGAGAATGTAAGCAGAGCAGAATTCAACTGGAATTGTGTGACTTTATCAGATCCTTTTACCAAGGAAGAACTGAAACTAGATTAGATTTTTCAAGTATGCTCCAAAGAACGATATCCCTAATGTGCGAAACTTAGAGCTTACACCTGGTGTCAATGTAAACGTATCTTTGAATGCAGTTTTCCAATATGAAATTTATAAAGTCAAAATATAGATGTTTTCTGATTAAGTCACTTACTATTGCTTTTATCAAAACAAATATTAAGTTAATATTGAGCATTAGTTATAAAATCAACATCTAAATTTTACTAAATTTTTTTAAGTAGATATTTTTGAAAAATTAAAATAATATAAAATTTTTCTTTATTCACACATTTTTATAAGTTTTAGAACTAAGCAGTCACAAATTACAAATCATTGTAACAAGAAACGTCAAATATGCACATTTTTGAAACACCCTGTATATATCTAGGAACTTTTAATTTTAGTCCTAAAGGACGTGACCCACTGCATAATCAGATTATGAAACAATCAGGAGTCACTTGGTGCTAAATTTTTTTTAGAGAAAATAGTTTAACACAAATAATATTTAAAAAATTGAAGGATATATTCGACCTAATTATTCATTAATTTTTTTAATTATAAACATAAGTTCGCGTCATGCGCACTGAACGTCTTAAATTGTTCTCAATTAAATAGGATAAATAAGTTTTCCTTGTATTCGTTAGTACGTGAACAATTTGAATATTCGGACAACCCAACATTTTTAAAACGTGAGAAATCTCGAAAATGGTAAGATTGGAAAGACCCTGTATATGTCTAGGTACTTTTAAATTGTAGTGCTAATGGATGTGCACCTCACTGCATAATCAAATTAAGAAAAAATTAAGTCGTCTGGGAGCTAGGTACCGCGGCGTTTTCGATTAATCACCCTGTATATAAAACCCTGTCATTTTCTAGTGCAGCACTATAATTTTTTTCATTTAATCTCTTTCATTTAGGTAGGTACCTAAATCAAGATTTTATAATTACAACTAGATGGTTTCCTTAAAAAATCTCTTGGTATTCATTCAGGTAATGGTGGTTAAACTCGATAGTTTCCGTAAGAATTAATTTGTATTGCTGATACTTTTTCAAATCTAAAAATAACTGAATAAAGTTAAAAACTTACCTCAACTTCTTGTTGAGATCTACAAGCTCTTCTAGGTCTTTCAGAGTTTTTTTCGATAGATACATTTCCAACGTCATGTACAACCGCTACATATAACTTGCCGTTAAGTAAATGAAAATAAAAACGATAAATACTTACCCACTTTTCCCTGTCGAGTTAAACTCATTAGGAATTTAGTACGATCCGACGTACGATCCATTTTTCGATTTAAACAAGAGTAAATGAGTTGTTTTAGAATGATGTGTGGATTAAAACACGATTGAAAGTGAAAGGGTTGGGCTCTTTTTAAATGCTTTGTACACACTACAGAACGTGGTTTGTCAAACTGATGCGGAGTACAGAAAACCCGTCTTCTCTAGTTTTCTTTTCGAGCCCTTTTTTTTACTAAAAATACGTGGCTTGTTATAATCACTTGAATGTTGCGGGTTTGATATAACGAGTTTGATATACCTTAATGGCTTAATATGTAACTTTGAAATATAATAAAGATCTCTAAAATAATAATAAATTCATCACATTTAAATTTGTTTTTATAGAAATGTTAATTGGAATATAATGGCCATTTAGTGAGACAACAATCAAATTATTAATACATTACAAAGCCTTTTATTCAAATTAGTGCTGTAGCGGTGTGTAATTACGGCTCTGTTTTCACTAGCGGGCCCAATCCGCAAGTGGGGGGAGGGGGGCCAGAGTTTCACACCAATACAAAATAAGAAACATGTTAAACATACGCAAGCCAGAAGTAATACAAAATGTTAGGTATGACATTTCATACCTAATCTTACTTCTTTTTCTTTTGGAGGCTCCCGATTACCTAATGTTTATAAGAACTCATATTTTAGAATACTTTAGAATTTGATCACACGTTTAATAATTTTTTACCCTAAATAACGCCACAAAAAGACATTTCAAATTTCCAAGAGACGGAAAATACAACATGCGAATTACAAAGTGCAACTGCGTAGTAAATATAGTTTGTTTTCATTTGTCCACAATTACTTAAATACTTACTAGTAAAAACAGATACGGTTGTAAATTTGTAGGTACTCTCGCTCACCTCGGATGAAGGCCCTGAGGCAGTGACTCACTCGTAAACGTCATATTTTGCATAAGTACGGGATTTTATAGCTTTGTTTTGTAAAGCATCGGTGACGCTTCTTAACGTTTTGCTGTAGCCGCACTTACTAAGAATTTTCTACCTTACACCGCGGGTTCAAATTCCCAATACATATATATGAAATAATTCTTTTATATTTTACATGATACGAATTGGCAAGTTCCTTGCGAATCAAGGCGCGTGTTCCGCTGAACCCGCAAAGAATTCTTTCTTAGTGGGCACTTGTAATGTTTTAATATCGCATTAGGATTATTGAAATTCATTTATTTTCAGGATTTGCTTTTCAAGAATTTGGTAACTGCATGGTAAAGATGCAGCTAAATAACAATAAGAATGGTGGCAACGCTGCTGGGCTTCAAACAACCAGCAATCTATCTAATTTATATGCGGATGGGCTTGACATAGGTATAAGAACTTACCGGGCTTGACATTAACCGAAAGATTTAAATATTTTAAAGTTTAAGTAAAATTGCCCCTCTCCAGTTGCCTTGATTTAATATATGTTCAAATATGGTCAAATATATGTTATAAATTCGCTTCTAACTATAACGGAAAGGGTGGGCTTGTGAGTACCTATAGTATATGTCGGGCTTGGTACAGATAGGTGGGTATATATATATATATATATATATATATATATATATATATATATATATATATATATATATATATATATATATATATATATATATTTCTGTACTCCGCATCAGTTTGACAAACCACGTTCTGTAGTGCGTACAAAGCATTTAAAAAGAGCCCAACCCTTTCACTTTCAATCGTGTTTTAATCACACATCATTCTAAAACATCTCATTTACTCTTATTTAAATCGAAAAATGGATCGTACGTCGGATCGTACTAAATTCCTAATGAGTTTAACTCGACAGGGAAAAGTGGGTAAGTATTTATCGTTTTTATTTTCATTTACTTAACGGCAAGTTATATGTAGCGGTTGTACATGACGTTGGAAATGTATCTATCGAAAAAAACTCTGAAAGACCTAGAAGAGCTTGTAGATCTCAACAAGAAGTTGAGGTAAGTTTTTAACTTTATTCAGTTATTTTTAGATTTGAAAAAGTATCAGCAATACAAATTAATTCTTACGGAAACTATCGAAAACGCCGCGGTACCTAGCTACCAGACGACTTAATTTTTTCTTAATTTGATTATGCAGTGAGGTGCACATCCATTAGCACTACAATTTAAAAGTACCTAGACATATACAGGGTGTTTCCAATCTTACCATTTTCGAGATTTCTCACGTTTTAAAAATGTTGGGTTGTCCGAATATTCAAATTGTTCACGTACTAACGAATACAAGGAAAACTTATTTATCCTATTTAATTGAGAACAATTTAAGACGTTCAGTGCGCATGACGCGAACTTATGTTTATAATTAAAAAAATTAATGAATAATTAGGTCGAATATATCCTTCAATTTTTTAAATATTATTTGTGTTAAACTATTTTCTCTAAAAAAAATTTAGCACCAAGTGACTCCTGATTGTTTCATAATCTGATTATGCAGTGGGGTGCACGTCCTTTAGGACTAAAATTAAAAGTTCCTAGATATATACAGGGTGTTTCAAAAATGTGCATATTTGACGTTTCTTGTTACAATGATTTGTAATTTGTGACTGCTTAGTTCTAAAACTTATAAAAATGTGTGAATAATGAAAAATTTAAATATTTTGACAATCCTACATTTTTTAAAAAAACGTGAAAAATTTTGGAAACGGTAAGATTTAGTAATAGGGAACTTTTATAAAACTCGACTTTATTTTTTAAGTAAATTTTAAAAATGGAATAAAAATGACCCATTAAATTAAAAAAAAACATAACTTTATGTAAGAAATTTTTGAAACACCCTGTACATGTCGAGATGTTTTTAAATTGTAATCCTAACTCAGGGCTGTCAACTGCAAGTGCTCCAAGGGCCGCTTTAAAAAAAATGCGTTTTGGAGGGCCGCATTACAAAATACTTCGTATGCAACTTTATCAGTTAGTTTTAATAGGTATGGTATATAGTAGATATACTACCGCACTTCTGATCCACTTTTGTCACTAGATTTGTCACCAGATCTAGAAAAAGTCACCAGAAAAGTCACTAGATTTCTAGGTTGGTAACATTGCCTATTTCAAGGGGTGCTAAGTCAAGGCCACGTTGTTGGTAACCCTGTGAAGGTTGAAGGGGTAGCAACCCTGCTAAGTCAAGGCCACGTGTTAGGTTGGTAACCCTGCTAAGTCAAGGTCACTCCTGTTGGTGAAATCGGAAGGGGGATTTAAAATTTTGGTCAAGCTAAAAATAGAAGTTGCAAGGTAATCATAAATCTAAAAATAGTTTTCAAGGTCAAAGGTTATTGACCTACGCTGGTGTCATATTACATTTCTTAGAAATATAAAAAGGTCAAGATGAAAAGCTAAAAATAGAAGTTGCAAGGTAATCATAAATCTAAAAATAGTTTTCAAGGTCAAAGGTTATTGACCTACGGTGGTGTCATATTACATTTCTTAGAAATATAAAAAGGTCAAGGTGAAAAGCTAAAAATAGAAATTGCAAGGTAATCATAAATCTAAGAATAGAATTTTCAAGGTCTACTCGACTTGAAGGTCACGACGACGATCTCATAAGCTATGCATAAAAAGTAGGTCATGAGTTCATTGAAGGTGAATACTCCACTTCAAGCTAAAAATAGAAATTGCAATGTCACCATCCTCATCATATTACAAGATCACTCTGCGGTCAAACGTTTGGGTGGGAAATTTGTATGTCAAGGTCAGAAGCTAAAAAATAGAAACTGCAATGTCATCATCATATTACAATTCTTAGAAGTCTAAAAATAGTGTGGTCAAAGGTTATTGATCTGTATATCATAGCTAAAAATGGTCGGTTCATGTCCTCACTAAAAGGTGATCGCGTTACAGCTAAAAAGTATAGTGACACCATCATCGTTGAAAGTAGCTTATGCGCGTAACCAGATATGTATGGTAATCAAAGGTTCATATCTGCACTAATGTAACATACTGGGGGTCGTTTAGAGTAACAATATAAGGAAATAGTGTAATGGATAGTGAGTGTTGTGTAAAACATGTGGATGGCATACGCTCAAGAGCAATGGACCAAAGCAACTGACCTGAGAACAGCGGTGGAACGCTTGAAGCAAGAATTTTCGGCATTAGTATTCGATGCCGAACATGAGGCGGTTTACGGGCGAGGTGATTATAGTGAAGCGGAGTGTAAAAGTATGAAAAAGGAGTAACGATATGTGAAAAGTTTTTAAATTTAAAGGAAATATGTAGAACATGTTTTGTAGAAGAACTAAAAGCTGTGCAATTGCATCAGTTTTGCAACGATGTAAAAAAAAAAATGGACAGCATCTCCTGATGGTAGCAGTTCATCCTCATCAGATGCAGATTAGCCTATCAATACAATTATCAAAGTGCACTCTCCCCTCTAACATCATGATGCAGTAATATATAGGACAGTTCCGGTATCAACTATAATTCATAAGCGTTCTCGAATCAATAAAGATGGATCTATCTGCATTGAACAGTAGCACTTTCTGTAAATCCTTCACGAACGTAAAAGACTTGGAGGTGGGTGCAAAATATAAAGTGATTGATATGAATACTATCAACACAAAGTATGGGAAACATATTACCATTGAAACCCAGAACTTTAAGTGCATACTTACCTTAGGATTTTATGAATAGTTCAAAAAGAAGATCGCATTGAAAAGTTTAAGCAATATCTGGTTGAGAATGACGCATTACCAGCGCCGGAACTGTAGGAAAGACGACTAATTTTACATCTCTGTAAAAAAAAAAATAATAACATATATATCGATGTATAATTGTTTGGAAATAAATTATATATTTTTGTTGCAAAAAGAAAAAGTCTTCTATTTTGATTAAATGAAGGGTATATCGTAATGAAGAGAGCTGCTATTGATGAGACTAAAAAAATGTAGCGTATAATAATATGGTGTCTGCAGCTATATTGGCTAAGCTCTTCAAGGTTAAGATTTATTGGTATCATATTACAATTCATACCAACCAATCTTCAAGGTTAAATTTTATTGACAAGGTATTGAGAAGGTATCATATTACAGTTCTTATGTTAGACTCTTCAAGGTTCTTAGGAATAGCAAAATAAGCATTCTTAACCAATGACACATGTAACTGACTTTGTGCATGCTCGGTATTGCTCGGGTATCCTCGTGGAGTCTACCCTTCTATATAAGTTTAAATTTTATAATCACATATCATTCGCTTCAACATCATGTTTTTCTAAAAAGTATACGTATATATGTTAAAGCACTGTTTTTGCACATTAAAATCGCTTACGTATTTACTATTGTAATAGTGTGTGTAAACCAGAAAATCAGTTCTATTTGTTTAAATGTAGCATGTAAAATACTGCACGATTGCATTAGCGCATATACAACACACCAACGAAGACAACCAGACAAATATAGAAAAGTAATGATTGTTATAATTGATGTGCAAGGATTCAAAACAGCAAGAAATATATTTACACCTAAGGAACTAGCGATATATAATGGAGAGCAAATTGCTCATTACGTATTCAAGCCTCCATTTCCATGGCACACCTTGGATAGTGAATTTCAAAAGCAAGCTAATTGGTTAATTCACAACCACCACTTTATCAAGTAGGAATATGGCTATACTTCTCCACATCTATTCCCTCGTATACTTAGTGATTGCATATCAACAACAGATGAGGTGTACGTTAAAGGACGAGAGAAAGCTGATTTTATTCAAAAATTTTTAAAACAACGCATTACGGTGTTTGAAGAACAACATACTTTATCCGAACTTCATCCATGCTGTTTTTTTCATACACAAAACACTGGTCACTGTGCGTTGGCTCATGTATATCATTTATATGAAAAAATTGTAGTGAAATTCTAATAAAGATTTATTAACTGACATATCTTATTCGCATGTATTACCTCAACGCTTTTATGAGTATTTCAAAGAAGAAGAAGAAGAACTAGATAATTTAAAATGTTATCTAAGAATAAACATTTGTGTAAAATTTTTTTTGGATAATGAGAACCTAAACTGCTTTCGGTCTAAGGGAAACAGATACCGCTTCTGTGAAACAGATACCGCTTCTGAGAAACAGCTACCTGTTTTTGAGAAACGAGTACCGGTTTTAGGTCTGTTTTTGAGCTGTTTTCGGAAACAGGGAAAGTTGTTTTGAGCTGTTTCTGCCTGTTGCTAGAAAATAGGGATATGTTTTTTGAGCTGACTGCATCAAAGTTTATGCTATTCACATTTTCGGTGTTTACAATGTTCTACTGAACAAAAATTTAAAAGAATATTTGATAAAGGTTATATACCAAATTGGTCTAGTGAACTTTTCAAGATTGTTAAAGTACGTGTAACGAATCCGGTCACGTACTTGCTACAAGACACCAATTGGCTAGGGACACCTATTTATGGACAGGAACTGCAAAAGGTTAAATATCCGGATGTGTATTTGGCGGAAAAGGTCATTTGACGTAAAAAGAATAAAGTGTACGTAAAGTGGTTGAGATTAAAATAATATTCATGGATCGATGATGATAATGTAGTTTTATAAGCATATTATTGTAAGGCAATAAGCTCATTTATAATTCAATGATGCCGGTAAGAACAACAAGCACTTTGGAACACTTAAATTACTGTAGAAAGCATCACTATTGGTTTAATAACGGATATAAATGTCCTGCTTGTATAGGTACCGACTAGTATGAATATAACTTATTGTAATATAGTGTATTTAAGGAACTAACGTAGAATGTAATTTCTGTAAGAATAATAATAAAAGACCAATTGTAATTTGTATTATTTATTAATAAAAAAACATACTGATACATACATATTAGGCCTAAAGTGTTTATACATACTGATACATACATATTAGGCCTAAAGTGTTTATGTAGTCCTCAAACTGAACTGATGGCCACTTCCCCGAGTCAGGTCCGCTTGTTCAACCTAACCGTTCACCTTGAAATCCCTGACCTTTTTCAACGTTTTCTAGAATCCAGTTATATATTGTGAAATGTTCATAATTTTCCGAATTCATTGCTGTAGTAAATTTTTTTGGATAATGAGAACCTAAACTGCTTTCAGTCTGCAGGAAACAGATACCGCTTCTGAGAAACAGCTACCTGTTTTTGAGAAACGGGTACCGGTTTTAGGTCTGTTTTTGAGCTGTTTTCGGAAACCAGGAAAGCTGTTTTGAGCTGTTTCTGCCTGTTGCTAGTATCTCTTATTTGAGCTGACTGCATCAAAGTTTATGCTATTAAACAGGACAGAATTTTTCAAAAATAAATGGATCTATCTGCATTGAACGGTAGCACTTTCTGTAAATCCTTCACGAACGTAAAAGACTTGGAGGTGTGTGCAAAATATAAAGTGATTACACGAATACCATCGACACAAAGTATGGTAAACATATTATCATTGAAACCCAGAACTTTAAGTCCATACTTCCCTTACAATTTTATGAATACTTCAAAAAGAAGATCGCATTGAAAAGTTTAAACAATATCTGTCTGAGAATGACATGCAGATTACCAGCTCAGGAACTGTAGGAAAGGCAACTAATTTAACATTTCTGTAAAAAAAAATTATAATAACATATGTCTATGTATAATTGTTTGGAAATAAACTATGTATTTTTTATTACAAAAAATAAAATGTCTTCTATTTTTTGATTAAATGAAGAGTAGGTACATCATAATGAAGAGAGTTGCTTGGGTAAAGGACTACCGAGTTATGATTTATTAATGGAAGCAATTGACAACGTTTACGTACGTATAATTGTACCATTGGTAAGATACAATTTTTTTCACGCACAACTTTTGTATTTTCAAGAGACACCATCGTTCCTCAAGACTAGTGTGATTAGAGAAATTACACCTCAAGTGGAAGAAGAAGAAGAAGAACATGTAGCGACTACGACCGATTCTATTGTACTCAATACTACTGCATCGAGAGAATTTCTGGAACAATATGATCCATTACCACGGATATACATAGAGCGCATGCTGAGTGATGCATCTAATGCAATTGATACCACTTATGTAGTCCTTTACGGCATTTCAAGCGATAAGTGGTCAATTGGCAAGACGCCGGTAAATACAGACGGAAAGGATTTGGTTATTAAGGGGAGCGGTCTCTATGGTCTAATAACTAGCGAAGACGAGGCGAACTATACACTCCAATCTTAATTGCAACTAATGCAGCTCGTTGTGATAACAACCCAGATGAACAATTGAAAGGTACACGTGTCAAGAAATACACAGGATAATTAAACCCTTATTTTGAAAGGATACATGTTTATAATGAAAAGGCTTCTCTGGGATTGCATGATTCAGTAAACTTTTTATTGCTGGAAATGGTGAAAGTAATAAGAATGATAAAAAGAGAAAAAGAATTATTAAGTATTGACGAGAGAAGGAAAAGACTCGAGGTGTTAATCAAGGAAATAAAAAAATTGAGGGTAGATTTAGAACTGTATGAGCTAAAAAAGAAAATGATGCAACTTCGAATGAATGTGCCATGGAAAGTATTAAATGTAAATATATGGTTTTAATCGCTTAATAAATCACAACTCGATAATCCTTTACCCAAAAATTCTGAATTTTTGCATATACACCCAATAAATAAGAGCGCCAATGATGGCAGTTTCAAAAATTTGCCGAAACAAAAAAAATGTGATAAAAAAAATTTTGTTTTACTAATGAAATTGATACATAAGTGAATGTTGTTAATTGCTTAATAAATCACAACTCGATAATCCTTTACCCAAAAATTCTGAATTTTTGCATATATACCCAATAAATAAGAGCGCCAATGATAGCAGTTTCAAAAATTTGCCAAAACAAAAAAAATGTGATAAAAAAAAAGATGAATTTTACCAATGAAAATTTATATGTAAGTGAACGTTGTTAATTGCTTAATAAATCACAACTCCAATGTCCTTTACCCAAAAATTCTGAATTTTCGTATATAGGCAAATTGTTGTTGGCTTCAGCCAAATCACTGCATAAACTTCCAAATTTTCGCTATACTAAAATTGAATTTATCTTAATTAATGAAATAAGGATATTTCTATTAAACTATATAAATCGAAACTTTTTATTAGTATAGGTACTGTTTATAAAACATAGGAAAAAAACACTTGTAATTATGTCACAAAAAAAAATTATGAACCACTGAAGAAATAATTACGGTTAGGGAAAATAATTTAAAAAAAAAAACTTACGTGGTATATATTTATACAATATAAAAAAAAATATAAAATATTCAAATTAAAATTATAACTAAAAATTTAAGGTGTGATCTGAAAAAAAATCATTTAAATTAAAAAAATATAATTATGTATAGAAATACATACCCTCATCAACCACATAGCCCCTGGTATATCATCATCACTGAACTAATGGGAGTATCATCCTGTGAATTAGAACTATATCATGCTAATTGGCATACGCCATGGGTAAAACTGAAACATAAGACAGTTACTCCATCCCGGATATTTTTAATTCCTGAATCACTATTATCATGCTGAAAACATCAAATACTTAAAACATGAAGTTACATATACATATCCTACATTACCCTCCATCCATTTGATTGAACCCTAAGTTTTCTACTACAGCTATAATGAACACGTATAACTATTCTGAAAATCAAAATTTGCATGAAATTTACATTACCAGTCATTACATATAATATCCTAACATACCCTCCATTTATGAAATAAATGAACCCTAAGTTTTCAGGACTGAACAGCTATAATGGTTGACACGTTATCAATTTCATATTATAATCAAAGGTTGAATGAACATTATTACTAAGTGTTACACGAGTCATTACTTGAATTTTAAAAAACCTCTTTATGAAATAAGATAGAACAATGCAGGCAGCTATGAGTTTAAAAAAACGTTTAAACATGGTTGACAATTATCAATTTATGAGTTATTAACTCTGAAATGTTATGCAACTAACATTACTCTACTGATAGTGTATATTCACGATTTATGCTGAAAGAAAAAATGAATTAAGACTACAAAGATCAGATAAATATTAAGGCAGCTACTGAGTGTTAAAATAAAATACGTTTATTTATTTACATCGAGAAATATTTGCATCAAATATGAGTTGTTAACTCTGAAATGTTATGCAACTACAGGTTACTCTAGTGATATTTATGATTCTGTAAATTTATATTCCTAGAAATGGTGAAAGTAATAATGAATATAAGACTAAACAAAATCAATTATTAAGTATTGATGAGAGAAGAAAAGACTGAAGGTGTTAATCAATAAAATAGCATTGAGGATAGATTTCAAATTATGTACTAAGAAATAACATTGTAATACCTTGTTCATCATAAAACTACGTTTAATAGGTATTCAAATGGGAATCCATGATTCTGTAAATTTATTATTCCTAGTAAATGGTCAACAACTAATAGATATCACTAAGACAGAAACCAAACTGTCAATTTATACATAAGTAATTGATGAGATAAATCACAGACTCGAAGGTCCTTTACCCAAATTCTGAATTTTCGTATATAGGTCCAATAAGCATTAGAGCGCCAAAGATAGCAGTTTCAAACCTAAAATACTAAGAAATAACATTCCTAACCTTATCAATTAATGATTAAACTGCTACGTAATTATCAATAGTATCAACTGTTATAAAACCAGGTGAACAACATTATGAAATGTTCTAGTAAATTCAACAACTTGATATCACTTAATAGAACCATACTGTCAATTTCATACATAAGTTATATTGCTTAATAAATATACTTTTATCATAACAGCTGTACCTGGTTACCCAAAAATCCTCAATTTTCGCATATAGGACAAAATAAATTAGAGCGCCAAAGGATTCCAGTTTCAAACCTAAAATCTACGAATTTTAAAATCTACAAATAATCTATTCAATTACATGATTACAAACTGCTATGTCAAAGTTATCAATATATAACTTGATGACAAAAAGAATGTTCGAACTAACATGCTATAAAATGCTAGTAGTCAAAGCAATAAATTATACTGCGTTGCAATAATATACTGCGTTCATTATCATACAATAATTATTAACGCTGCATTGAAAATTAAGAATACAAGTCATGTTTTATCAGTAACAGCTTACTGGTTAAGTTTCAAATTGAATTGAGTCAATTTTAAAAGCATGTTAGATACATTAAATAAATAACATTGCATGCAAATGTTTCTTCTGAGCTTACGTAAGTAAATTCGAAGGTGTGTTTAAAATGCTACAAATGATTGTATTCAAAATGGACATTTACAAACTCTGTATGTCAAAGTTTTAATGCATATTGATGACAAAATAGAATGTATACGCTGAAATGCTTAGATTACCATGCTTTCAAAGCAAAACAACTGCGCTTGCAAAATAACTTGCGTTCATTATCCTACAATTATTATTAACGCTGCATTGAAAATTTAAGATTTAACAAGCGCATGTTTTCTAGTGACTGTTTGTTGTTAAAGTCTAAACCTGCTGTTTTAACTTTGATTTGTCAATATTAAAGAGCATTCAGAATACATTAAATCGGATATAATTGCATGCATATGTTTCGTTCTAGTATTATGTCTTACATGATATAGTACTAATAAGGATGTGTTTTACAGACCATGCTTTTGATTGTTTCAAAATGGAATTGTAATTTAAGTGATATATTTTTCATATTTTGAATAAATTTATACGTGAAATGATATTACCACTTTAAATATTTCACAACTGCGCTGAAAAATTTTTAGTCTCAGAATTTTAGGTGAATATTATTTTTTAAATTTATAAATAAAAGCGCATTTTTTTAGGACTTTACTGTTTCCTCCCCAAACCCCGCCTAATTATCCCTGTCATGGTTTTAACTTTTGATTTGTCAGCATAATACATAGTGATTCCTAGGAAGTAAAAAATTACGGATTGAGTAATAGTTTGATTATGTTTCAGTTTATAAGTATCTTATGTTTTAGCATGATATAGTTCTAATTTAACGAAAATTGGAACTCCCATAGCAGGACCCATGGCGTATGACACAATTCATATATAAACATTCACAATATATATTGGTTCAGTGATTGATGATTATTAACCAGTGGCTATGTGGTTGATGAGGGTATGTATTTCTATACATAATTATATTTTTAATTTAAATGATTTTTTTCAGATCACACCTTAAATTTTTAGTTATAATTTTAATTTGAATATTTTATATTTTTTTTATATTGTATAAATATATACCACGTAAGTTTTTTTTTTTAATTATTTTCCCTAACCGTAATTATTTCTTCAGTGGTTCATAATTTTTTTTTGTGACATAATTACAAGTGTTTTTTTCCTATGTTTTATAAACAGTACCTATACTAATAAAAAGTTTCGATTTATATAGTTTAATAGAAATATCCTTATTTCATTAATTAAGATAAATTCAATTTTAGTATAGCGAAAATTTGGAACGTTTATGCAGTGATTTGGCTGAAGCCAACAACAATTTGCCTATATACGAAAATTCAGAATTATTGGGTATTGGAGTTGTGATTTATTAAGCAATTAACAACGTTCACTTACATATAAATTTTCATTGGTAAAATTCATCTTTTTTTTATCACATTTTTTTTGTTTTGGCAAATTTTTGAAACTGCTATCATTGGCGCTCTTATTTATTGGGTATATATGCAAAAATTCAGAATTTTTGGGTAAAGGATTATCGAGTTGTGATTTATTAAGCAATTAACAACATTCACTTATGTATCAATTTCATTAGTAAAACAAAATTTTTTTTATCACATTTTTTTTGTTTCGGCAAATTTTGAAACTGCCATCATTGGCGCTCTTATTTATTGTGTATATGCAAAATTCAGAATTTTTGGATAAAGGATTATCGAGTTGTGATTTATTAAGCGATTAAAACCATATATTTACATTTAATACTTTCCATGGCACATTCATTCGAAGTTGCATCATTTTCTTTTTTAGCTCATACAGTTCTAAATCTACCCTCAATTTTTTTATTTCCTTGATTAACACCTCGAGTCTTTTCCTTCTCTCGTCAATACTTAATAATTCTTTTTCTCTTTTTATCATTCTTATTACTTTCACCATTTCCAGCAATAAAAAGTTTACTGAATCATGCAATCCCAGAGAAGCCTTTTCATTATAAACATGTATCCTTTCAAAATAAGGGTTTAATTATCCCTGTGTATTTCTTGACACGTGTACCTTTCAATTGTTCATCTGGGTTGTTATCACAACGAGCTGCATTAGTTGCAATTAAGATTGGAGTGTATAGTTCGCCTCGTCTTCGCTAGTTATTAGATCATAGAGACCGCTCGCGCCATTATACCGAACCCCCTTAATAACCAAATCCTTTCCGTCTGTATTTACCGGCGTCTTGCCAATTGACCACTTATCGCTTGAAATGCCGTAAAGGACTACATAAGTGGTATCAATTGCATTAGATGCATCACTCAGCATGCGCTCTATGTATATCCGTGGTAATGGATCATATTGTTCCAGAAATTCTCTCGATGCAGTAGTATTGAGTACAATAGAATCGGTCGTAGTCGCTACATGTTCTTCTTCTTCTTCCACTTGAGGTGTAATTTCTCTAATCACGCTAGTCTTGAGGAACGATGGTGTCTCTTGAAAATACAAAAGTTGTGCGTGAAAAAAATTGTATCTTGCCAATGGTACAATTATATGTACGTAAACGTTGTCAATTGCTTCCATTAATAAATCATAACTCGGTAGTCCTTTACCCAAGCAACTCTCTTCATTATGATGTACCTACTCTTCATTTAATCAAAAAAATAGAAGACATTTTATTTTTTGTAATAAAAAATACATAGTTTATTTCCAAACAATTATACATAGACATATGTTATTATAATTTTTTTTACAGAAATGTTAAATTAGTTGCCTTTCCTACAGTTCCTGAGCTGGTAATCTGCATGTCATTCTCAGACAGATATTGTTTAAACTTTTCAATGCGATCTTCTTTTTGAAGTATTCATAAAATTGTAAGGGAAGTATGGACTTAAAGTTCTGGGTTTCAATGATAATATGTTTACCATACTTTGTGTCGATGGTATTCGTGTAATCACTTTATATTTTGCACACACCTCCAAGTCTTTTACGTTCGTGAAGGATTTACAGAAAGTGCTACCGTTCAATGTAGATAGATCCATTTATTTTTGACAAATTCTGTCCTGTTTAATAGCATAAACTTTGATGCAGTCAGCTCAAATAAGAGATACCTATTTTTTCTAGCAACAGGCAGAAACAGCTCAAAACAGCTTTCCTGGTTTCCGAAAACAGCTCAAAAACAGACCTAAAACCGGTACCCGTTTCTCAAAAACAGGTAGCTGTTTCTCAGAAGCGGTATCTGTTTCCTGCAGACTGAAAGCAGTTTAGATTCTCATTATCCAAAAAAATTTACTACAGCAATGAATTCGGAAAATTATGAACATTTCACAATATATAACTGGATTCTAGAAAACGTTAAAAAGGTCAGGGATTTCAAGGTGAACGGTTAGGTTGAACAAGCGGACCTGACTCGGGGAAGTGGCCATCAGTTCAGTTTGAGGACTACATAAACACTTTAGGCCTAATATGTATGTATCAGTATGTATAAACACTTTAGGCCTAATATGTATGTATCAGTATGTTTTATTATTAATAAATAATACAAATTACAATTGGTCTTTTATTATTATTCTTACAGAGATTACATTCTACGTTAGTTCCTTAAATACACTATATTACAATAAGTTATATTCATACTACTCGGTACCTATACAAGCAGGACATTTATATCCGTTATTAAACCAATAGTGATGCTTTCTACAGTAATTTAAGTGTTCCAAAGTGCTTGTTGTTCTTACCGGCATCATTGAATTATAAATGAGCTTATTGCCTTACAATAATATGCTTATAAAACTACATTATCATCATCGATCCATGAATATTATTTTAATCTCAACCACTTTACGTACACTTTATTCTTTTTACGTCAAATGACCTTTTCCACCAAATACACATCCGGATATTTAACCTTTTGCAGTTCCTGTCCATAAATAGGTGTCCCTAGCCAATTGGTGTCTTGTAGCAAGTACGTGACCGGATTCGTTACACGTACTTTAACAATCTTGAAAAGTTCACTAGACCAATTTGGTATATAACCTTTATCAAATATTCTTTTAAATTTTGTTCAGTAGAACATTGTAAACACCGAAAATGTGAATAGCATAAACTTTGATGCAGTCAGCTCAAAAAACATATCCCTATTTTCTAGCAACAGGCAGAAACAGCTCAAAACAACTTTCCCTGTTTCCGAAAACAGCTCAAAAACAGACCTAAAACCGGTACTCGTTTCTCAAAAACAGGTAGCTGTTTCTCAGAAGCGGTATCTGTTTCACAGAAGCGGTATCTGTTTCCCTTAGACCGAACGCAGTTTAGGTTCTCATTATCCAAAAAAAATTTTACACAAATGTTTATTCTTAGATAACATTTTAAATTATCTAGTTCTTCTTCTTCTTCTTTGAAATACTCATAAAAGCGTTGAGGTAATACATGCGAATAAGATATGTCAGTTAATAAATCTTTATTAGAATTTCACTACAATTTTTTCATATAAATGATATACATGAGCCAACGCACAGTGACAAGTGTTTTGTGTATGAAAAAAACAGCATGGATGAAGTTCGGGTAAAGTATGTTGTTCTTCAAACACCGTAATGCGTTGTTTTAAAAATTTTTGAATAAAATCAGCTTTCTCTCGTCCTTTAACATACACCTCATCTGTTGTTGATATGCAATCACTAAGTATACGAGGGAATAGATGTGGAGAAGTATATCCATATTCCTACTTGATAAAGTGGTGGTTGTGAATTAACCAATTAGCTTGCTTTTGAAATTCACTATCCAAGGTGTGCCATGGAAATGGAGGCTTGAATACGTAATGAGCAATTTGCTCTCCATTATATATCGCTAGTTCCTTAGGTGTAAATATATTTCTTGCTGTTTTGAATCCTTGCACATCAATTATAACAATCATTACTTTTCTATATTTGTCTGGTTGTCTTCGTTGGTGTGTTGTATATGCGCTAATGCAATCGTGCAGTATTTCTACATGCTACATTTAAACAAATAGAACTGATTTTCTGGTTTACACACACTATTACAATAGTAAATACGTAAGCGATTTTAATGTGCAAAAACAGTGCTTTAACATATATACGTATACTTTTTAGAAAAACATGATGTTGAAGCGAATGATATGTGATTATAAAATTTAAACTTATATAGAAGGGTAGACTCCACGAGGATACCCGAGCAATACCGAGCATGCACAAAGTCAGTTACATTTGTCATTGGTTAAGAATGCTTATTTTGCTATTCCTAAGAACCTTGAAGAGTCTAACATAAGAACTGTAATATTATACCTTCTCAATACCTTGTCAATAAAATTTAACCTTGAAGATTGGTTGGTATGAATTGTAATATGATATCAATAAATCTTAACCTTGAAGAGCTTAGCCAATATAGCTGCAGACACCATATTATTATACGCTACATTTTTTTAGTCTCATCAATAGCAGCTCTCTTCATTACGATATACCCTTCATTTAATCAAAATAGAAGACTTTTTTCTTTTTTTGCAACAAAAAATATATAATTTATTTCCAAACAATTATACATCGATATATATGTTATTATTTTTTTTTTTTACAGAGATGTAAAATTAGTCGTCTTTCCTACAGTTCCGGCGCTGGTAATGCGTCATTCTCAACCAGATATTGCTTAAACTTTTCAATGCGATCTTCTTTTTGAACTATTCATAAAATCCTAAGGTAAGTATGCACTTAAAGTTCTGGGTTTCAATGGTAATATGTTTCCCATACTTTGTGTTGATAGTATTCATATCAATCACTTTATATTTTGCACCCACCTCCAAGTCTTTTACGTTCGTGAAGGATTTACAGAAAGTGCTACTGTTCAATGCAGATAGATCCATCTTTATTGATTCGAGAACGCTTATGAATTATAGTTGATACCGGAACTGTCCTATATATTACTGCATCATGATGTTAGAGGAGAGTGCACTTTGATAATTGTATTGATAGGCTAATCTGCATCTGATGAGGATGAACTGCTACCATCAGGAGATGCTGTCCATTTTTTTTTTTTTACATCGTTGCAAAACTGATGCAATTGCACAGCTTTTAGTTCTTCTACAAAACATGTTCTACATATTTCCTTTAAATTTAAAAACTTTTCACATATCGTTACTCCTTTTTCATACTTTTTCACTAGGACGTTACACTCCGCTTCACTATAATCACCTCGCCCGTAAACCGCCTCATGTTCGGCATCGAATACTAATGCCGAAAATTCTTGCTTCAAGCGTTCCACCGCTGTTCTCAGGTCAGTTGCTTTGGTCCATTGCTCTTGAGCGTATGTCATCCACATGTTTTACACAACACTCACTACCCATTACACTATTTCCTTATATTGTTACTCTAAACGACCCCAGTATGTTACATTAGTGCAGATAAGAACCTTTGATTACCATACATATCTGGTTACGCGCATAAGCTACTTTCAACGATGATGTTGTCACTATACTTTTAGCTGTAACGC
Source organism: Vesta saturnalis (assembly GCA_036346205.1). Classification (NCBI taxonomy): domain Eukaryota; kingdom Metazoa; phylum Arthropoda; class Insecta; order Coleoptera; family Lampyridae; genus Vesta; species Vesta saturnalis. The sequence goes on from JARFJB010000056.1 coordinate 199,544, forward strand.
GATCACCTTTTAGTGAGGACATGAACCGACCATTTTTAGCTATGATATACAGATCAATAACCTTTGATCACACTATTTTTAGACTTCTAAGAATTGTAATATGATGATGACATTGCAGTTTCTATTTTTAGCTTCTGACCTTGACATACAAATTTCCCACCCAAACGTTTGACCGCAAAGTGACCTTGTAATATGATGAGGATGGTGACATTGCAATTTCTATTTTTAGCTTGAAGTGGAGTATTCACCTTCAATGAACTCATGACCTACTTTTTATGCATAGCTTATGAGATCGTCGTCGTGATCTTCGTCGAGTAGACCTTGAAAATTCTATTCTTAGATTTATGATTACCTTGCAATTTTTATTTTTAGCTTTTCACCTTGACCTTTTATATTTCTAAGAAATGTAATATGACACCACCGTAGGTCAATAACCTTTGACCTTGAAAACTATTTTAGATTTATGATTACCTTGCAACTTCTATTTTAGCTTTTCATCTTGACCTTTTATATTTCTAAGAAATGTAATATGACACCAGCGTAGGTCAATAACCTTTGACCTTGAAAACTATTTTTAGATTTATGATTACCTTGCAACTTCTATTTTTTGCTTGACCAAAATTTTAAATCCCCCTTCCGATTTCACCAACAGGAGTGACCTTGACTTAGGGTTACCAACCTAACACGTGGCCTTGACTTAGCAGGGTTACTACCCCTTCAACCTTCACAGGGTTACCAACAACGTGGCGTTGACTTAGCACCCCTTGAAATAGGCAATGTTACCAACCTAGAAATCTAGTGACTTTTCTGGTGACTTTTTCTAGATCTGGTGACCAAATCTAGTGACAAAAGTGGATCAGAAGTGCGGTAGTATATCTACTGTATATAAAGAAAAAACGCGTTTGTATTATTATTTTAATTGATTCAAAAAATATCTACTTACAAAAAAAATTAGTGAGAAATTTGAGGATGTTGATTTTTACTAACTAATGCATCAATATTAACTTCAATATTTGTTGTTGATAAACGAAGCAACTGAGTAAGTGACTTATCAGAGAGGGAACATCTATATTTTGACTTTATAAATTTCATATTGGAAAAGCTGCTTTCGCAAAGATACGTGCTTCCCAGCATTGAGCCCAGTGTAAGCTCTAAGTTTCGCACATTGGGATATCGTTCTTCTGGCAGCAACTTGAAAAAGTCTAATCTAGTTTCAGTTCTTCCTTGGTAAAAAGGATCTGACTGCAAGTCTCACAATTCCAGTTGAAGTTCTGCTCTGCTTACATTCTCAACTGAAATTGTAAGGGGCTGGGTGAAAACTAAAATCTCTCTTTCTATCTGTTTAAAATCGCTAAATCGTTTATCAAATTCTTCTGCAACTGTGTCAATGTATTTTATGTAAGGTAAATTTGAAACTTCCTCATAATCCTTTATTTGAAATCCTTTTATTTGAAAAATCTTTTTTTTTTCTAATGAAGACTTGAAAAGCTTAATCTTATTCTTAAACCTATTTATGTGGCCAAATAAGTTGCCAATATTCTGCTGTTTTCCTTGTAGCTTCAAATTCAATTCGTTAAGGTGCGATGTCAGGTTTGTTAAAAATGCAAGGTCTGCTAAAAATTGTGCATCTACCATTTGATTTTCCAGTTCCGTAGTGTTGGACTTGACTTCATCTTTAAGGAAAATAGGAATCTCCTTGCGTAGAGCGAAGAATCGTTCCAAACAATTTCCGGCGTTTAACCAACGAATATTGGTGTGAAGTAACAAGTCCCCATATGTAGCATCTACTTCGGCTAAAAAATCACGAAACTTTCTGTGGGTCAAAGCACGATTCTAATAATATTAGTTATTTTAACAACCACTCACGAGATTCATTTGACATAAGGATTTTCCACATAGGGCCTCTTGGTGAATAATACAGTGTATCACAGGACAGTTGATGTTATTTTGTTTCAATTACCCCTCTCCAGTTGCCTTGATTTAATATAATATTGTGGTCAAATATATGTTATAAATTCGCTTCTAACTATAACGGAAAGGGTGGGCTTGTGAGTACCTATAGTATATGTCGGGCTTGGTACAGATAGGTGGGTATATATATATATATATATATATATATATATATATATATATATATATATATATATATATATATATATATATATATATATAAGGTAAATGGGTAACATTGACATGGGGAAACTGACACATTTTCAAAATTCCTCCTAATTTTAGTTGAAAAGAAATTTACGTTCTGCCTTTTGTTGTAAAATTATGTGTATAGTTCCGCCATCTAGTAACCTATACTTCAAACACTTTGTTCTAATTTTATGGTTTGTAGCGTCTGTTTAATGGTTAAGCACAAGAATTTGTTGAGTCACGTCTATAGAAAACTTTGCCGGAGTTAATTGTTTTTTGAAGATTCGACCTATAGTCGGCCAAGTAATTTCTTATATTACGCGTTAACAAATATTAGTTTATTTCAATTTAAATTCTGTAATTTGATGAAGTTCTATTTTCGTAAGTGAAGGTTAAGATTGACACCTGTGTCAATGTTACACTCTATAAATGTGTCAATGTTTTTTCTCTTTGCAGAAATGCCCCGCAAAAAGAAGGTTGGCGAAATTCCCAGAAAATATAAAACCTATGATGAAGACAGTATGGTAAACGCCATAAATCAAGTAAAAATGGAAGTTTAAGTGTCAAGAGAGCTAGTGAAATGTATGGAATTAACCGTTCGACGTTAATAAACCACTTGAAAAACTATAAATGCAAAGCAGTTGGCCGCCCACAGTACTCACTTTACAAGAAGAAAAACTCTTGGTAAATGCTATAATAAAAGTAGCTGACTGGGGCTTCGGACTCGATCGTTTTAAATTACGTATTTGTGTTCAGGATTATCTCAAACGAATGGATCGTCCAAATCCATTTAAAATGGATTACCAGGTATTGACTGGATTAAATCTTTTGAACGTCGTTGGAAGAAAAACTCAGTAACAGAGTCGCACAAAATCTACCTGAAAATAGGGCAGATGCTTGTTCTTTGGAAGTGCTCAATGATTTTTACGAAAAGCTAAAAGCCACGATTGAAAGGCTGGAATTGTCGAATAAGCCACAGAATGTGTTTAATTGTGACGAATCAGGCTTTCAAACTGACGCTGGTATTCAAAAAATTTTATGTCGCAGAGGTTCACACAACCCACTGAAACTTGTGGGTACTGTAACAAAAACTACTTACACCGTTCTAGCATGTTGTAGTGCAATCGGTGAATATCTTCCCTTATTTGTAAATTACAAAGGTCTACATCTTTACGCAACATGGTGTCAAAATGGACCAGAAAATACTGTGTATAACTGTTCCCCATCCGGCTGGATGGAGGCAGCTCAGTTTGCAGATTGGTTCGAAAATGTTTTTGTGAGAGCTACTGCTACGTTAAGTGGACCGAAACTACTAATATTTGATGGCCACAATTCCCACATAACACTACAACTTATTGACATGGCTATAAAAAGCAATATTGAACAGTTCTGTTTGCCCTCGCACACATCGCATGTTCTACAGCCGTTAGATGTTGGAGTTTTTAAACCTGTTAAAACAGCATGGCGTAATGTTCTAAAAAGTTTTTATCAAGAAACTGGATTTAAGAACGCCGACAAGGTAGTGTTTCCTGGTCTGTTAAAAAAACTTCAAGAAACTGGGTGTTTTTCTAGGGCCAATGCAGTAGGTGGTTTCGAGGGGTCTGCAATTTTTCCCTTATCTAAAGAAAGGATATTAAAAAATCCATATCATCAACCGTCATATGTTCTTCAGAAAATAAAATTCAACCAACCACATCCACAGTAGAAAAAGAAAATGAAACACCAACACCCGATTTTGCAGGTTACAGTCAATCCTCACCACCAACTACTCCACTTCCTGAACAGTTGGAAGATATTACACCTACTAAAAAGTTGGAATTATCACTAATGACTGTATTAAGATGGCAAGAAGCCAAAACAGTAATACAAAAAAGAAGTAAACTCAGAAGAAAATTTGCGGAAACATTAACAGCGGACGATGTTAGACTAAGAATGATAGAAAATGAGAAAAACAAAAGAAAACCAACAGTAAGAAAAACTCAAAAACAAAAAGCAGGAAGCCTGTTGAAAAAACTGAAGAAACCTCAGATAGTGATGCTAGTTTACAACTTGTCCATGATACAGATGATGACATTTCACACGATGAAAATAATAGCAGTGTAACAGAAGAAGATAATTGTGGTAAAGCAAAGGAATTTGTGAAGTTCGACGGAAGTAACCAAAATATAGTTGCAAATTCATGGGTCCTCGTCAGATTTAATAATTCTAAAAGTTGTGTAGAAAAGGAAGAATGCATTCACTATGTTGGACAAGTGTTGGAAGTAAATGACAGTGAAATTATGGTCAACTTTTTGAGAAAGAAGAAAATACATTTTGTGTACCCTGATGTGCCCGATCAAAGCCTGGTATCTGTAGATGATGTCGCTATGGTTCTGCGCGAACCTTATATTAAAAGGCCAATGCATTACTTTCATGTCAACTTTCTTCCTTCTAATTATAAAGCGCCTCCTAAGATTAACTAGGCTTTATTATAATACGTAGGTGTATAACTATCTAAAATTAAGTATAAAGTTTCTTAATTAAGTATTTATTGTTTTATTTCTATGATTTTCCATAAAAATATCTAGGACATTTGTCAATGTTACACTATACATGCAAAATATTGACATATTAGCTGTTTTTATGAGTGTGTCAATGTTAGACTTGCCATGGGTAACATTGACACAATACCACTAAAAAAAAATTAAATTCTGTAAACGACTTGGTATATTCATATTCTATCATATACAGTGTAGAAAAGGTTAATATATCTTCATTCTGTCATAAAAGCAGTCATATACCAAACTGCTATGTGCCAAAAAAAAAACTCAATTTTAAAGTTGTGTCAATGTTACCCCATTTTACCTTATATATATATATATATATATATATATATATATATATATATATATATATAGTATTGTAGTAAATCACGATGGCCGTTGATGTTATGCTTAAATATTTATTAAAAACTTTTACAACGTTTTTTAACAACAAAAACAAAAAAAGATTGACAGCATTTTCTAATCTATGACAGTCACACATAACTTTTTACAGCGTTGTCAAGTTGTAAATTTTATTCAAGTTGTAGCAGATGGCTACAACTCGGCTGACCTGACAACTGATCGTCCCGATCAGTACATTATATGCTTATGCCTAATACATTTACTTTAAGACGAAGAAGGGTTGTTCTGTGACCATGGTTTTATATTAGAGGCATCAAATACCCCTTCAAATGGAATTTGCGTTAACTGGAACCCTTCTACATCCCTTACAAGATACCGGTCATTGCCTAAAACTTTGCCAACAACATATGGACCTTTAAACTTTGGCAATAATTTCTTATTACAACCCGTGGTTGTTACATTATTAGCTATCACTACATAATCACCTACATTATACAATACAGCTTTTTTATGAGTCTTATCATAATAATTGGTATTATACTCTTGGTTTTTGAGTATCTCCGACTCGGCATCATCTCTTACTCTAACTAAATTCCTATCATTTTCAGTTTCAATAAAATCAGCAAGGAGATCATCGATCTCATATCTCTGGTTAATACCAAATAACAAACGGAACGGGGTATTACCAGTTGACCTACATACAGTATTATTCAAGCAAAACTCAACTTTACACAGTACTTCATCCCATTGACTTGGAGATTTTAGCTAACATAGGGACTATTATTCGATTCACTCGCTCTACCTGCCCATTAGCCCGAGGGGTACCTGTTGCAATTTTAATGTGTTTTACATCCCTAAGTCGTAAAAATTCTTCAAACACCGCAGATGTAAATACTGTACCACGATCGGAAATGATTCTTTTCGGTACACTATAATTATTAAAATATGACAGAATGTGCTTAACAGTTTCCTTAGCCTCAAGTGATTTACATGCAACCAATTTAACAAATTTGGTGAACACGTCAATCACCACCAAAATATGTTTTTTGTTATTTTCTGTTCTTTCCAGGGGACCCAAGTGATCGATGTGGATCGTCTCGAACGGTAGGGGTGGGTGGGGCAGCTTCGAACGATTTTTTTCGAAACGATTTAAAAATTTTTTTAAAAATGCTTGAAGTCCAAAAGACGCACCACCCGATACGTTACGGTGTTAGTTTTATTTGAGAATTTTACCACCAACATACATCACTAGCATTTTGAGTAAATTAACAATGTTTACGTCGCTGCTTTTGTCCGAACCTGCCCCACAGTGAGGCACTTCTCGGACATGGGTGGGGTAGGTATGGACACATAACTATGTGACAAGAGAAAAATTTTATTCATATAATAATGTTATAAAACAAAAGGATTATTGAATATAATATGGAAAAAAGTCCACAGGAAATTTTACAAATCCGGACAATCGTGATGAACCAGTCATTTTAGTAGGTTTGGGCAATTTTGCTATAACATCTCGTCTGGAAATTGTAGAAATGTCGTCTATCTGTGGAAAATGAAAACAATTTTTCTTGCACCTCATGGATTTAGCTACATATTCATCCGGTTTGTAAACCTCTTGCACCTGACCGATATAGTACAACTCACTCTTCTTTGTAGTGAAACAAACCAGCAGGTAATCATCAGTTGCAATCGTTTCATCTCCAAGCAGAGTTAGCTCATCGTTGGGATCTCGATTTAGGTCTAAATCAGAATCAGAAGATACATTGAGAAAACTTTGTTTCTTTGTATAAGATTTAGGGATGTCAATTTCTGAGTCTGACGATGAAGTTTCTTCAGGTTTTTTACGTTTTGCAGTTCTTTTAGGTTTTACGACTTCTTTCATTTGTTTTGAGAGAGTTGCTTCTACAGATGTAATTTTTCTTTTTAGTCCAGTTTTTTAGGCCTTTAATTTCCGTTCTCTCTCAATTTCCTAAAGACGTAGTTTTTCAGGAGTTTTTGTATAAATCCTTGATTTTACAGTTTTCGTCTTTCTGTTTGTTTTACGTGGGGGTGATTTAGGAAACGGTCTAATGTCTGAAAGTTGCACTGAAATGTCCGAGATTATATTTATGAGTGGTGTTGTCGCATTGTCAACAATAATGTCTATAAGGGATTGAACCATATGTCTTATTTCATCTACTGGAGAGGGATCTGGATAAAACTGATTTGGGGATGATGGTTGAACAGAGGGAATTGCGTTAGATAGTTGATCGGAATAAGAAGCAGAAGATGTTGACGGTTGATCGTGATTAATTTGATTTATTAGTAGCCGATCTGTAACAGCTGCAGGCAAGAGATCATCATCACTAAAAACTAACCTGTTAATAGGCCATATTCCTGTACTTGAAAAACCACTTATAGTGTTTTTTTGGGTGAATGCTTGTAAATAGGGCTCTGCAGTTAATGTTGCAATATCCTGAATTGTAATAGGAACACCTGGATTGGATAAAATATGATCATTAAAGGAAACTTTACATTTTTGCTTAAATGGTCCGAATACCGCTTTATCTAGAGGTTGGAATCTGTGGCTAGTGTGCGGAGGGAAAGTTAATACTACTATTCCATTTGCTCTACAATAATTAATAGCATCAAGTGAGATATGTGTTTCATGATTGTCAAGAATAACTAAAATTGGATTATCCTTGTTACTGACTGTGTGCTTCTGGATATGATGTAACAATTTCAGGAAACTTTCAGATATCATCCATCCTGTCCTAGTAGCCTCTCCTATCGATCCAGGAACGGCTCCATTTAAAAAGTAACTTTTCATGTGAACCCTGGGATAAAGATACATTGACGGGATGGTTGCCCCTGTGGCAGATATAACACCACACATCGTTACAAGAGTTCCACTTTCTCCTGAAACACATTGTCCTACTTGCCGGCTTCCAGATTCTGTTATTACTTTTGGCGTCTGAAGAACTGTAGAAACGCCCGTTTCATCTGTGTTATTTATATCTTGCCTGGACTTCAGCATAATTTTCGAAAAACATGTCTATATTGCTTTTATTAAACGCTGAAGCTCTAGCTACACTTACATTTTCAGGTTTACGATATGATAGTGATTTGTGTCGCTTCATAAAACATCTGATCCATTCAATCCCAGCAATTCCATTGGTTTTCCACTGATCGGGAAATTTTTTATTTAATTTTTTTGCATATTGATACGCTAGTATTCTTGTCATTTGAAAAGTTAATCAGTACATCATTTTCGAACAGGTTTTAAGGTAAGTCTCTAATTCTTCTTCTTCTTTATATGAAAAGACTTGCCGAGTAGCAAATTTTGAAGCAGTAATGTTTTCAGAACCCTTGGAATTACCCCCGGAATCATCTGTCGATTTCTTGTTTTTAATTTTTTTTACTTTGTCATGTAACGTAGATCGCTTCACACCAAAAGTAATAGCGGCACTTCTAATTGACATATTATGATGTAAGACTTGTTGTATTGCATTTTCGTACACTTTGTCTGAAGTATCGGCTCGGTTAGTTTTCTTTCTATAATTACGTACCATTCTATAAATAATAGGTACAAAAAAATAATTACATACCTTCATTAGGCAAATTTCATTAACAATTTAAAAAATATTTTACACCTTCATTTTTCACTTCAAATTTTAATTAACTATCGAAGTTTTAATGTAGATTGTAAATGTAGTCCCAAATTCCATAACAACAAAAAATTAAGAAGTAGCCGAAACCCTAATTGAATAAAAAACATGGGTACTATAATTAATCAGATACGTGCGGCAACTTCGAACACTAAAAGTGAGGTTGTTACGAATCTAGCAAATATTGACGGACTATTACAGAATCCGAAAGGTAATCTTAGAAATTCAAATTGCCCATGAGGCGTCACAAACGAAAGGTATTGAGTACACCCCTCAACGATTCTTACATTATAAAATGCATCTTTAAGATCTAATTTACTGAACCACTTTTTATCCCTCATGCAATCTAAGTGATCCTCGATTCTAGGTATAGGATATCTATCCTTTACAGTTATTTTATTCAAATCACGGAAATCTACACATAACCGTTTCTCACCATTCTTCTTATTTACTAAGACAATTGGGGAACAATACGGAGATGAGCTTTTTTTATATAATCCCCCATCATCCAACAAGTTTTTTATTATACCTTCAACTGTTACCTTGTCAACATAAGATAATCTACGAGGCCTAATAAAATTTTTTATGGTTTGGTTCTAATTCTACCTGAGCTGAAAATTTTGTAGCTCGCTCAATTCCACGCAAAGGCTGTATATACTCCTTATCAAAGGTACTTACAAAATCTAACTTATCCCTAGCACTAACATTAGGACCTACATTCAACATGACATCATTATCGTTGTCACTGCTTACATCTATTAACATAATCTCATTCATTTCAACTGGATTGGAATTTTCATTTGTACTAGTTACACTAATTCCAGTTTTTCCTAAAGTTACATCAAGTTTAGCATGAGAAATTAGATCTCGTCCTAGGATACAGTCATGCAACATGCTATTGTTGTTAACTACATAAAATTGTATATCGATCAGAATATCACAAACATAAATATTAGCATTATGTACACCCAATATATTCACAATAGATCTATTCACACCTCTGCTCCTCTGGAATGAACTTCTCTTTAATCAATGATATGCCACTACCAGAATCAACCATAGCTTGCAGAGTCCATGAAAGTGTTCCAACATCTAGGTGAATCGGGACATAGTAAGGTGATGGAATGATTCGTTCTTGCTCCAATACCATCGTAGTACTATCCGGCTCTGCAACTTGACTGGGACGTTTATTTTCTCTTGGACAGTCTTTTCTGAGATGACCAACAGCATTGCATTTGAAGCATATCACCTTAGTTGCACACTTAGATGCAAAATGTCCATCCTTCCCACAAGCAAAACATGTTATACTTTTCTTTTACAGTTCTGTACTTTCCCTTGCACTCGATGTGATTGCAGGGTGAGTACGACTAGTACTAGGGAGAGCGACCTTAGGTGCATTCCGCTCGAATGTACTTAATCCATTCATTACTTCTAGTAACTCTACCAATGACTTAAAATGAGACATTCTTGCCTGCGATTGCTAGACAGCATTATCGAACCCATCTATCACATATGCAATCATGTCCTCCATTGCAATATCTAACTGGTTACCTAACAACAACTTTTCATGATAATATGACGAGAAGCTTTCGTTGAGTTTCCACTTACGAGCATCATACCTTCTCATTAAATTAATGCGACATTCCCTACGACTGAACATAGCTATCATGTGTTCTTTCAGTTCAACATACCTCAAGGCTGCATAGTCTGGTTTTGAATGGAACCACGTTAAAGCTGTACCTTTTAATTTGCCAGCCACCAATACCACAATGACGTCATCTTCTACACTATGAGCTGCCTTAACCCTTTCAATCCTTTGAAACCAGGTTACCGCGTCGTCATCTACTGCTCCATGAAATTCTGGGATCAAGGCACCAATTTCACTGTTTGATATTTTCTTTACAGGTTCCACTGTCCTCAACGTTGCAACTACCATGGATATAATGTCTTGCACGGTGACGTTTAAGCTTTCCTGTGGAACCTGTACATTACCAGCACCTTGTTCCACCTGGCCCGCATTATCACCACGTGCTCCTTCCATTACTTTACAAAACTTCTTCAATCTAACCAATCTACTTATTACATTTAAACATAACACCTTATCGTACCCCACACCTGAAATTGTAGTAAATCACGATGGCCGTTGATGTTATGCTTAAATATTTATTAAAAACTTTTACAACGTTTTTTAACAACAAAAACAAAAAAAAGATTGACATCCTTTTCTAACCTATGACATTAGTCACACATAACTTTTTACAGCGTTGTCAAGTTGTAAATTTTATTCAAGTTGTAGCAGATGGCTACAATATATATATATATATATATATATATATATATATATATATATATATATATATATATATATATATATATACTGCCCTGCTAAAATCAAATGCGGTATCTACAAGGCGCGCCGAAATGAGATATTAAGCTTCAAAGTTTTTATGCTAGCCCCAAACAACTACTCTAGATTTTGGACAAGTAAAAGTAATTTTGAATATTAAGGCACATGAAAACATTTACAGACAGAATAAAATCTGTAAAATGTGCCTCTTTTGTTCAAAAGTCAGATACGGCGTTTTCTCTTAAGAAAATTCTTATTTATGCTAAACAAAATTGCCGTATCTACATTTCTTATTGTTACAACTAATGATAGAATAATATCTACAATGTAAAGAAAGGCAGTTTTGTTTTTATTTTTACAAAAATTAAAATTACAAACTAAAACACATTTTGCACAAATTGGAAGAACTTAAAACTGAAAATATTCTTATTTTTAATATTAAATTTAATAAAAATGATGAGAAAATCAAATTATTTTATTCACATTCTGGAAGATTTTCCCAGAACAGTTTTCTATTTCCAGGAATAATTCCTCCAATATTTGCCAATATTGCTTTTGATTTGGATTTTGGAAAACCTTGAGGTTTGCTTAAGCTTGGAACAGATGCTGATAATATTCCGGTTTTTTTTTGCTCCTTTTTTACACAGAAAATCTAATTTTTTGTATTCACTATCTGTGTATATAGTTTTATATTCTAATAAAAATTTTCCGCGAGTAGCTTTGATTTCAACGATATCTGTGAGATATGGTCTGTTGGGATCTTTGTTTAATTTTGCTTGGGATTTTAAATCTTTCCACTTATAAAAGTCGAGGTAGCTCATTTTTTTAATTTCTACCTTGCATTTTTGTGCCTTTTGGACAGCGTCTGCAAAATCATCAAAATCATACGTCTTGCCTTGTTTTTTGAGTGATAGTTCCACCTGGTGGTGGAAGCTATCGGCAGACATAAAAGTATGCCCCGGTTCAAAAAAATTAAGTATTATCTCATTAGCAGCTATTTCACTCGAATTAATCATTCTAACTAAAAATGTTAGAAAGCACCAGTTCTTGTTTTGGCTAGAACAGTTATCTAACCACATTATAATCTTTTGGGCATCTCTATCTTGTGATAAACGCGTAAAAACAGCTTACAATATCTTCCTTACTTCTACCGGAAACGGCTTCATGCCATAGAACAGCAAATGGTTTTAGGTCTGAATTTGTACCTACTGGCACAAAACTTTCATTGTAAGCAATAAGTCTTTTAATAAACAGCACTTTTTTAAAGGTATCTACCCTAGGCAACATTATTATTTTCTGCAAATCTGCAGAAACACAAATTGTTTCATATTTGGTGTGGGCATCTAATTGATACTTTGCTCTCGACTCTTTGACTTGAACTTTATGCTTTTTCCAAGAAGAACAAACACTGCATGTATCTTGCAGATTTTCTTCTGTATATGGATGCAATTTAAATTCTTCGCATCTTTCACATTCTTCATGCCCCAAGAGTGCAAATGATATATTTTTTGCCTTAACCCGCAAACGGTATGATTCGTAGGATACGTGAAGGAGAGGATATTTTAATTTGAAATCCTCCCACATTATGGAAACTGACAGATCACTTGGTAAGTACCTTCTATTTGGTGCATGAGAACGCCTAAAAAATCAAAATCAAATTAATACACAGCGAAAAAATATTTTCTAAGGTAAATTTACCTATAATGCGATATTGAAGGCTTAAAAGATTCTATGTGTTCGTCGACTGTGTCATAATTAATTCTTTTCTTAGCCGATGCAGAGTGTCGATTTGGTGGAGGAGTAAAGCTATTTTTGCGAGATTTCGACAATGTGTCGTGTAAAACCCTATCTTTAGTTCTTTTGTATCCTAGAGTTGTAAGAAAAAATATCTTGCAAACATTAATTACTTCGCCCTTCTCATTTTTTAGGCTATATTTAAATGTGTTCTGCTTTCTATTGCTTTCAATTGTACGTCGTCTTACATGCAGTCGACTGCATGTATTGAGAATGAAAGCTTTTCTGTCCTTGTCGGGCAATGACCAGAAACTTGAGTTAATAACGTTCCTATGATTTTCAGATACTGAGAGTAAACACTTTTTTTTACATACATCTACATTGCATGCTGGCAATACCTTGTGCTTTTCAATAAGTTGTTTTGTTTTCTTATTCAGCTCTTCCTTTCTGGTTTCTGGATCTATTTTCCTTCTCTTCCTAGGATTTCCTGCTTTCGTGTAGCCTTTGCTCGACTCTTCTCTACAGACAGTGTTATTAGGAATTGGAGATCGAGAAATTAATGCAGTAATATTATAATCTATAGTATTTTCCACCTCGATATTTTCTGTACTTTCACTAATGTTTGTAACTGCAGCATGTCCATTTCCTTGACCACCGACATTTTGGTAAACTGCAGGTGGCAAATTTAATATATCTCCTTCATTTTTTTTTTATATAATATTGTTCTATTACTATATTATCCACTATTTTGCATGAAGAATCCTGTCGCACAAGTTCATCTTTGTAATCATTATGGTTTTTGTCAGTGGGAATAATAATAATCTCCCGTGAAAAGGTCTTCTACTGGCGTTGTAAAAATATCATCATTACTTTCACTATTATATGACCGTGTCAAGAAAAAACCATCCTGTGTTAAAACTTGACTTGTTTCCCTACTTTCAGGGGAAGGTTCATTTTCATGTTGGAGCGCTAATAAAGATACAATTTTTCTTGCTCTACTAGACATATTTCTAACCCCAAAAATGCAATTATAAAATAAAATATGATTTTTGTTTTAATGTAAAAGTTTTCCATGCCTCGTGCATCAAACAATGAAATTATCACTACTAATAACTATTGTCATAAACACATATAATTCTATCAAACAAGACGGATTCACTTAAACACAGCAGAAACAACTAATTAAAACAAGCACGTGCAAGCATCGGAGCGCAATGATGGTAACTATTTCGTAAGCGAAAACGCGGTACATGACGGTTCCTAACAACAAATGCCGTATATGCATGCGAGGTGCAGCAGACACGGCATTTCGGCTTGGCACGGCGTAGATACCGCAGTTGTTCTTAGCAAAGCAAACACTTTCTACTGATACGGCCATTTTTTTATTGAAATTTTAGCATATTCCGTTCACATACGGCTTTTTTCTTTAGTAAATACTTATCTTGGAACATTTCAAAGCAATTGGCAGTAATAACTCAATTTTCGATTTTTTTGTAGATACGGCGTTTGTTTTTAGCACGGCAGTATATATATATATATATATATATATATATATATATATATATATATATATATATATATATATATATATACTGCCCTACTAAGCACAAAGGGGGTAACTGACAATGAAGTAATAATGAGAAAACCCATCTTAAAGTTTAAATACCTGCTGATTGTATATTTTTTGTCACTAAATTAAAATATATACAACTCTTTCCTAATTTTTAAGTTTATAAACTAATGTTGTTTTAGCATTAAAAACAATATCGTCGTCCGGACTGCAAAACCTCGTATCTGCGTTTTAAAAAAATTTACAGGAGAGCATTAAATTTGATATTTTTTAACTAAAAATCAAATACCTACAGAATTTGCTTCAAATGGAACAAAATACACTTACTTTGACTTTTATATTTAGTTTTATTAAAATACAAATGTCAAAATCAGTTTTTTCCGAAATAACAAAAATTGCGAGGTTTTGAACAAAAACTCTGAAACTGTACAACGACATACGTGTTCTGGCACAAGCAAACTAATGGTTAATATTAAGAAAAAAAAGAAACTAACAGGTAATTTCGTGTAACTGTAAACAAAAAACAAATTTCTTTGGGTAAATATAGGTAAACAACAGTAAATATAAGTTATAAACACTATTAGTGTGGAAGATCGTCATAAAATTTCCAAAACTGCTTATCTAGCACCGTTTTTAAAGACTGTAGATGATTGTACTTTTCGCTCTAATTTTTGGACGAGTTTTATAAAGCTGAGTAACTGTATAATTTCCACACCTTGGTCTTTTATGAAAGTCTGTCCAGATATCATCATAATTAATTTTATATTTTATTTCACCGGCAGGAAGGTACATTAGACCATGAAGTTCCGAAACTTTAGGATCTCCGGCTTTGTAACCAGGTCTTATGGTTGAATAATAACCAATTTTAGAAAAATCTTTAAAATCATCATAATGCACATGTATTTTACGTTGTATGGATTTTTATGACGAGCTTCGCGACAAACATTTATATAATCTGTAGGCAAATAAATGTCTATGTTTTTTAGTTTTCTCTCAATCGTGCTGTGAACCGAGTCCACTTCCATCTAACTATGTCCTTTTTCAAAAAACTTTTGATATATTATTATTTGGTTTTCAATTGAAAATGTAAGGAGAGCATTCGATAACACACAGTTCTTATTCTGATAGCCACATCCGTCACTGTAAATAATTATTTCTTTTGTACCGGCAAACTTTGAAACATAATTCTGGAGGTAATCAGATAACATTGTGGCAAAATTACTGGCCTCAAGTCCCCCATGCCTCTCATCCCATAAATAACACGTCACTTCTCCATCAACTAAGTTGTAAATGGTATAATTGTGAACACAGAGTTTTGTTTTATAGTACATTGCACTCGCTTTAAGTACAGGGGCTAGCTTTACAGCTTGTACGTCAACTGTTAATACTAATAAATTCCTATCACTTTCTTGACAGGCCTTTTTGTCTTCTTCCTTGGAAGAACGTGCCATATCCTTTCTTTGGAAATGAGAACTATAGATTTCAGCAGCAATATTACCAACTTTATGTCCAATGCAAACGTCGCATTGATCTTTCCTTGGACGGCATAACTTAATGTTTTTTTCCTTGAGAGTGTCAAATAATATTTTTTCTGAAAAAGACTGTTATCCTTGCGCTTCACAATATTTCTTATATTCTCGGTATAGGTCCATTTTACTTTAAAACACAGGCTCTAAGTATAATTTTGTGGTGGAGGCGCGGCAATAATGCGATGGCATTTTTGGCAAAACATCTAAAAAATTCTCTAGTACCTTCTTTTTTTCTTTAGTAGAGTGTCTATTTCGTGATTCATTTGATTTTTCTTCAACAGTTGCATGCATTCCAAATTCCTTCCTACTATACTCTCTCACACTCTATTCTTTTACTCCCAATGTGGAAAGAAACATTTTCTTGCACACTCTTATTCTCTCAGTTCCCTTTTTAAGACTGTAAATTAATGTTTCATTTCTTCTTGAATCTGCTTTCTTTCTCTTTGCTGGAACTGTATCTACAAGGGAGCTAATATAAGTCCTTCTCATATCCCACGTTAAATCTTCCCAGAATTTTTTAAACATTTCTTCCCTTTCTCTTTCTGTAAATATCCTACATTTCAGTACCTTTGATTTTTGACACATTTGGGAAATACAAGTTGGTCCAATACTTCGTGGAGCAACTGCATTTGTGAGTTTATATTTACCATCTGTGTCCTTCTTAAGTCCTTTGTATGATTTTCAACGCATCCGTAAATATTTGTTTTTTGCTCTTTCTTCTCTAGTAACCAGTTTTCTTTTTTTCTTTAAAGGTTCCTCCGTTTCTTCTTGATTTCTATCTTCACTTTCTAATTGATCGTCTTCAGAGTTATTTTTGTTATTTTCGTTCTCAGTCCTGCAGTTCTTCTTGAATGGTATCGTTTTCATCTTCTAGTGGAATATAGTCAGGATCATTTTGATCGTTGTTGTCACTCTCCTCCTCTTCATCCTGAAGGGGGTTATTTTCGTGGTGCTATGTTTTTCTATTTTCTTCATTGTTACCTAGTTTCTCAATGCCGTCTTCGTTGTTTGAATTTTTGTCTTGATGCTGTTTATTGTCTTTGTCGAATTCAACTATGGTCTCTTCTATTATTTCTTCAATTTCTTCTATTACTACATTGTCGTCAATGTAAAAGTTAGGAATGCCTATATCCGAGATAGTTTCCTCAATGGGCAAAGAAGTTTCGCAAGCAGAGGTATTTTCAGGCGTCTGGCAATCTTGATCATTAATTTGTTCTAATGCTTTAAGCACCATAATTTTTCCCCTTGGTAACGACATCTTCTGAAAATACAAATAATTATCTAGAGTAATTATCTAGAGTAATTATCTAGACTATTTTGTAGTTTTTAAAAATTTTTAAATGAAAACCTGTCGCACACAAAATCATGTAGGTATAATAACAGATACATAAACAGCCTTTATTAACTTTTTATTGTGCAAAACCAAGTATCTGCAATGTAAACAAAAAAAAAGTTTCGTTCAAAAACTCGTATATGATGCAACAATTTAAAATGGAAATAAAACCGTATAAAATATCTTAAAACCGAATTATTTGTTTACTACTGCACGCATAATATACGGCCTTAGGATTCCCTGTAACCATGAAATTGTAATATTTATTTTAATACATACCAGTCTATTCTTTTTAACACAAAACACCGGCAAACACCTGTCTCTATAAGCTACCACGGGAAACTGCGTCAAATACGAGGTTAAGTTCGCTATATTCAAATACGTGGTTAAGAACCGAGTATATTTTGCGTTATAGGAATATCGGAGCGCTTCGCGATTTTGCACACATACGCGTTTCACCCTTGGGATCCCAATTTATTAAAAATAATATGTTAGGAAAAAAATGCAAATACGAGGTTTTGCAGTCCGGACGACGATATTTAACAATAATTGGCAGCAGTTACTATACTTTTGATGTTTACCTTACCCCCACATTACTAGACCAAATAGCCGTAACTGCAAATTACTAGGGGTTAGAGGGGTAACTGCACAGTTACCCCTGTTAAACTCTAGTAAATTAAAGTTATACCATTTAAGGTTATTAAGTTTTTTGCATTTTTTTAGCAATTGTTTATTAGTTTAAACACTAGTTTATAAAATATATTTACTTCATGTGTATTATTTTAACAAACTTGGCCACATTTCATTGCATTGTGCTGGAAAAATAAGAGGCTACCTTCTCTGTAAGAAAGTTTATTAAGATAATAATAGCAGAACAATAATAATTAACTGTACTATTTTGGTTAATGCTGGCCTATGATTAGTCAATTTTAATAATCCAGACATCTAGACCTAGGAATTTTTTTAGGTCTTCTACTCCTACATCGGTTTTCTTCTACTGGTACTTCTGATGTTGTACACATACTACTAGTCTCATTGTTCTGACTCTCATTGTCCTGAAATAAAGAATTGTTTTAGTTCTTGGATTTTTTAAATTAGTTCTCAGTTTTTATTGGTTCCATCAAATATGAAAAAACATTGTAATTTTATTTTTATATAGGTTTTTAACTAAAAAAATTTAAGTATTTCTATGTCCTTTATTTTGTATTCAATAAATATGAAATAGTTATCTAGGTCTAATTCTGTGATCAAAAGGCTACATTATTACTATTCAATATATGCATTATTAATTTTAAAGGCACTGGTACTTTGAAAGTCACGAACATTGGAAATGTTTACTATAATTCTTATTATACTGTGTGGTAGTAATTACGAAAAAGTCATCTTTAATTTCTCCATAATTCCTTAAATCTGAATAATTGTTTTAATTTAATAGCCAATAAATAAATCAAAAGAACATTACAACTTGTATTAATATCATAGCTTACCCTGTTTCTTTTTACACAAAATTCCAGATTTTTCCTTTCACCGTTGACCGTTTCTGCATACTGAAGATTATGTTCTCCTCGCTTTGCTTCAACTTCAGCTATATTTTTGATGTACGGACGGGTATCTTGTTTTTTCCTAGTATAGGGCAAGTCTTTCCAATCAAAAAAATCATCCACTCTCATCTCACAAACAGTCACATTTCCAGTACTTGACTGGACAGCATTTTTGAAATCATTGAAATCATAAACTTTTTTAATACTGTGTAATGATTTCTCCACCATGTGGTGGAACGAGTCAGCGGACATGAAGGTATGACCAGGTTCTAAATATTTTACTGTCACAGTTTCAGAGTGTTTCACAGAGTGGAGTTTACCGCATATACTAAAAGGGTAAAAAAAGCCCAGTTCTTATTTTGGGCTGTGCAGTTGTCCATCCAAAGAGTTACCTTATTCATGTCCCTCGCGTCTGTAATTAGGAATTTATGTACCGTGCTGATTATGTCTTCTTTTAACCTCCCACTGATACCTTCATGCCACAAACAGGCCACAATTTGACGTTTCTTGTTTTTTCCAACAGGCACAAAACTTTCATTGTAAACAGTGAGTCGGTAAGTAAATATTACTGATTTAAACATGTCACACCTGGGCAACATAATAACCTTTTGCATGTCGACAGAGTATATAATTTCATCATCTTCTAGTTTTTTTTCTGCATCTGCTTTATATTACTTCCTGGCATTCTCATTTCTTATACGAAACACAATCTTAACAATCATCTTTCAAATTATTTTTGTTGTGAGGATGTAGACTGAAGTGTTCACATAACTCGCATTCCTTGTGGCCAAGCTTTACAAAAGATATGTTCATATTAGACACTTCGAGTCTGTATAAATCATAAGAACATTTGAAGTTTGGATTTTTTTGTTTGAAGTCTTCGAACATCTTTTGGATTGACAGGTCACTTGAAAAATATTTACGAAGAGGTGCATGCTCTCGTCTGTAAGGAGCTACCGTTGGATCAAACGATTGGATGTGTTCTCTAATAATGGAATGGTCAAGTTTATTGGCTGGCACCCTATGCTTCCTGCGGTCATATGATGGGGAAATGTGTATAATCTTAGAAATATTTTGCAAGATTTTGTCATTTGTTTTAATGTAGCTTAGGGTGGTAAGAAAAAGGTTTTACACACCTGAACAGATTGACCATCTATGGTTTTTAATGAATATTTATTGGTACAAGAACGGCGAGACTCAACAAGAACTGTATGGCGTTTTTTATTCAGTTTATCAACACACCCAAGAACAAATGCCTTCTGTTCCTGAGATTCAAGATCCCAATATTGTGAGTTTATTTGTACGCGCCTGTCCTCTAGTATATTTTCAGTACACTTGAGCTTGCATGTTGCTTGACAACCTTCAATCACTGGATGTGTTTGTTTAACTATAACTCTTTTAATTTTCTTTCTTTCTAGGGGGCTATGGAAGTACTTCTTCCTTTTTCTGGGATTTCCCGATTTTGTAAAGCTAGTAATCGTTTTAAGGTGATCATTATCACCCAAAGGCAGGTCAAGTTCTAGGACAGGTGGATTATTTTCTACATTAGACTGATCATTTTCTATATCAGGTTCATCATAAACTACCATCAGGTCTCCAACTAATTCATCGTGATTGATATCATTGTTAAGATTATCAATTTGTTTTAAAGGTAGCTCAAATTGTGAAATATCATTATTGTCTACAATAGGTTCACTAGTATATGGAATAATCAGGCCATCAACTGGATCCAAATAACTGACATCATTTATAGGCCTAGTATCACTGCTGTTATTTATCTCACTTAATACGTCCGTAACATTACTAATGTTTTACCATTACTTATGTCAGTAACATTTGAAGTTGGACCAGTTTCACAAAATTGGTCTTTGTTGACTGAAACTATAGTTTCATTACTTAGGTCTAGGCCTAGGCCTATACGTATTAATGAACCGTCTGAATTTATTTTATAGGTACCGGTGTGATCATCATTTTTATGTTTATTTGACGTCTCTTTTTTAGTTATTAAATGTCTATTCTTTTGCTCGGCAAGTTTATTTAAAATAATCATTCTACGGGAAGTCATGATTTGGGTTTTGATTCATAGCCGGTATAATGGGAACTCGAATATTGAAAACAACTTAGACTAAATAAATAATTCTTAATACTAACTAGTCAATGGTATTCACTTTAACACGGTTAACTAATAATATTCACTCACAAACACATTATATTATTTAACTGTCTTAGAAAACATAAACAGAAACATAACCAACAACACGTCTACAACTGGCTGTAGTAGCAATAATAGCAGTAATTACTTCTCAGCTGATTGAAAGCATGGATCAGAATAGCCAACTTACTAGAGTGAATAGGTGGTATCTTGCAAATACTGAGCTATTAAAGCCGTAAGTGCTTTTTACTAAAGTCAATGGCCGTATCCGCATCAAATACGGCTAAAATGCTTTAGTTATTGCCAGTTACGGCCTAATTGTTTAGTAATTCAAGTAGCATGTGTAGATACGCCTATATAGAAATACATTTAAAATAGGTTTTAGGAGCAGTTACGGCCTTGAAACTCTAGTATTTGATTTCAAATTTTATACAGAATTATTAGGTATATAAATCTCAAAAAGTTCAAAAATGTCAGTTACCCTTTTGTGCTTAGTAGGACAGTATATATATATATATATATATATATATATATATATATATATATATATATATATATATATATATTATTTTCTTTCTCGGTTAAAACGAGATCTCTGGGACTGCTAATTTTTGCTCGTTATATCCGAGAAACTCTAAAAATTAAAAAGGATACTACAATTTTAAAAATATTGTTTATTACGCATAAAAATACATTATTTTGCATTAAAAAGCGGAATATCTCTTAAGCATTAAGAGAGTTATACACATTATTCCACACATCACTCATTAGGCGAATTGCATCTAACACGCTTATTTTAAGATCCTGTTTATTTTACATTCGATCGATTAACTGTAACACTAATAAGCGACGGTAGAAATTTTTAAAACTCCTGAAATCCCTTGGTCCATGGGTTGAAGGATAGACGTTGTGTTTGGTGGTAAAAAAAAAGGGTGATGTTGGTTAAATTTTGCAACTCACGATGCGCTGGGCAATTATCAACCAATAATAAAATCTTTCGATTGCTACGTCGTAATTTATCATCCTATTTTCTAATTTCCTCTTCAAAAATTGTAGATGTCACCCAAGCTTTCTTGTTAGAGGTGTAGTCAACTGGTAGGCACTTAACATTTTTAAAACAGCGAGGATTTCGTGATTTTCCGATTACCAACAATTTTTTTGTCACTTCCCGTCATATTAGCACAAATTAAAACAGTGAGATGGTTTTTCAACATTTTTCCACCAATACATTTTTCATTTTTAAATTTTAATGTGGTATCTGGCGTTAAATTGAAAAATAATCCGGCTTCGTTGGCGTTGTAGATGTTTTCATCTTTAAATTTTCGTCGTAATTCCGGCCAAACACTTTTTAACCACTCACCTGTAACGTTAGTGGCCACTGATTTCGCTTCACCATTTATTTTTCCATACACAGTGTTATTGCGGTTTTTAAAGCGATCAATCCATCCATTATTACACTTAAAGTCTGTATAATTTAATGGTTCTACGAACTTCTCAGCCTGCGCTTTTAAAATGGGCCCATTAATGGGTAAACCGGCACTTCTATGGTTTTTAAACCACACAATTAGCGCTTTATCAATATCATCTCTAGAACACTTTTTTAATTTTTTCACGTCAGTTAAATTGTTTCCGAATGCTGCAAGTGTAGTTTTTCTGTTTTTCCACAACGTTGACACGGTAGATGATGGTAAACCATATTTTTTGCACGTCGCGGAATTTTTTGTACCATTTTCTAGTTCCCGAACTTTCTCGCGGATTGAAAGTGTTTTGCGTTTTATTGACCTCACGTCTTGCTGCAAAAGTAACAACTGACCAGAAACTACCTTGTATTCATTTGTAAAACAGGTACAATGTGTACAATTGGTAAGCCGGAAGGCATAAACGAATTCTAAGCAGTAGGTAATATCTTTTAAGTCTTTAAAATGTGTCCGTCTTTTTTGTAAACTGTAATTGCGGAAATCCCAAAAATTCTTAACAAATATTTACTTGAAACGGCTTTTAGTATCTATATAAAACCTAGTACAAAATTTGAAATTTGCTCGTCTTTACCGTGAAACGTGAACGTAATAAGCGAGAAAAATTAGTACGTAAACTAATACAAGCGAAACGCTCGTTGTATCCAGAATCTCGTTTTATCCGTGTTCGTCTTAAGTGAGTTTGACTGTATATGTCACACGGTTAGTATGGGGACCTGTATATATCGGTATATACATGTATATACTGGTATATCTAATCCATGTTTTTCGTAAAGTTTGGGGACACAATAAAGTATTACAAAATGGTCAGTTTGGGGACTTTACCGACAAATTATCAATTTTTCATCAAATTACTGCTTATTATTTAAATAAAGTTGCCTCAATTTCATTTCAATCTATCTAATTTGTAATAGTACAATTATATAAAAGCTATCACTTATACTAATAAATAGGTTTACGTTCTTTATTGCTTATTCATCTGTTAGTGAGATGACGTTAGTTTCTGATTTTGGAAAAATGTTTTAATATTTAAAACATACGCTATCGTACCGCACTAGAATAGTTTTCTGTTTTTGAATCTTTTGGTTTTGCATAAAACCATTTGTACTGCATAGATTTATTTAGACAGCTTGGAAGTACCCTTTATTAGAACAATTAGAAACGAAAAAAATGCATACATTTCATATACATTTTTTTGTGCACTTGAAATGTTATATATATTGGGACGCTTCACAATTTTCATATTTATGAAAGATATTAACTGAAAAATTTTAAATATATTCAAACTACATATATTTTTCAAAAAGCTGTATAATACGCAAGTAAACACTTATAATTAATTCTGTGAATTTATTGTTAAACGTAAGAAATAACTTAAACAAAGAAATAGTGCTAATTATGCTTGGCAACTAAATGTATATATTTTTTTCTTTTAATAACTGGTAACATCACCTTTGGCTTTTATTACTGCTTGAATTCTTGAAGGCATGCTTCTTACCAATTTTTCGCAGAATTCAGGAGACAATGTGTTCCAAATTTCCTGAATCTTAGATCTCAAAGCTTCCATATTTCTCTGGGGATTATTTCTCAGGTATCGTTTCATTTCATGCCAAACACATTGAATTGCATTCAGATCCGGACTGCTAGATGGCCAAGAAATAACATTTATATTATTTTCGGCAAACCACTGCTTAGTTGATCGGGCCGTGTGGTATGAGGGGCCGTCTTGTTGGAAAATAAAGTTTCCCGTGGGATAAAGTTGCCGAATACTCGGAATTAATGTATTTTCTAAAATTTGCTTGTACTCTTCAACGTTCACTGTACCCTCTATAAAGTGTATCTGACCTAATCCCTTAGCAGACATACATTCCCAAATCAATCTTTATGAAACGCCTCTTGCTTTGTACGGATTATTCTTTTACGCATATCTCCAACACACACATCGAATTTTGACTCATCGCTGAAAACTACTTTTTTCCAATCTTCAAAACTCCACGAAATTTTTGATTTTTCCCAAGTTAAGCGATTTTTCTTTTGTTTAGCAGTTAAAAGTGTCTTTTCTTTCGCCTAAGACAGAGTTTATTAATTTTAAGACAATTATAATGTATTTTGTGTAACACGCCTTGTAAAAACCAAGACCTGATTTACGAATCCATTTTCTGCAGCATTCTTTCGTAAAGGATAGGTTATTTTCTTTGTTCCAACAAGCAGTGATTTCCCGCAAAGTGCCGCGCCTCCCTTTTTTGCATATTTTAACTAATGCACGTCGATCCCTTTCTTTAACTAATTGAGGACGACCGGTGCTTTCCCTTTATTTTCAATGTACCTCTATCTTTATAATATTTTACAATATTACCGACCGACGATTTCGATAAATTCAATTCACCCGCATTTTTTTTTAAGATTTGCCCTGAATATGACGGGAAATTATGATTTCCCGTAATTTCTGTGGAATAGGAACACCTTTGACCATATTTTGACACTCACTATCGAACTAAGCTTTTAATACTAACTACTAGACTTGTACAGGCTGTCCCAAATTTGAGGGCAAGCATGGGGATCTCGCTTATTATAAGAGATAGGATATAGGTTTAAATTCGGCACTTTTGCTAAATGCGATGCCGAGTAATAATCTGAAAAGAAATTTGAGCTATCTCGAATGGATTTGGTTTTATGCTCAAAAAACTAAAAATTTCGATTTTCGTTTTTCGCGTTTGGCCACCTTATTATTACGAATTTTCAAAATTCGATTAAACATTATTAAGGCACCTTTTTACGCACAATACTAATACGGCATTAAAAATATTATACGACGTTTTGTTTATTCTGAACCATTATCAGGTTTATTTTTTCTTATCGGGGTTAAAACATATTTTTATGGCCTTGGATGGAGAATGTTATGCTGTTTTAGCAATATATAACACTTCATGGTTTGATCGACTGCGAACTAAAATAATGAGAAAAATACGAAGAACAAGATTCCGCCTTCTTAGATCCAGCAAGGAATAATTACAGTAGTTCTACTTATTTAATTTGTTAAACTCGTTAGAACATCCAAAAAAATGTAAAAACAGTTAAAAAACAACTCAAACAAGTAGGTTTATGTAACACGGTCATAATAGCGACAACGCAAATTTATCGATAGGTAACAACAAAATAATTACACAGACAAACAAACAAAAATTATTATAATAAATGTTCGAACAAGTTTCCTCCTTCTTGAATACAGTAACGAATTCTTCTTCTACAATTGTTTACGCTTCTTTAAATGGTTCGCCTGGGAATTTGACGAAGTTCATTAACAACCCTATTCTGGAGTTCTTCTATATTTTGCGGTGGCGTCTTATAAATCATATTTTCTAAATAACCTCAGAGGCAGTAATCTAAAGGGGTTAAATCTGGACTTCTTGCTGCCCACCTAAGTGGTCCCCTATTTCCCATCCATTTATCAGGAAATTCGCCGTTAAGCTATTCACTTATTATCGCAGCATTATGAGGAGGAGCTCCGTCCATTTGCCACCAGAGAGTCCACCTTTCGTTTAGCGGAACATCATCCAAAAGGTCTGATATTTCGTTAGAAATGCGAGGTAGCGTTGAGACATTAGGATACCTTCATAAATAATTGGCCCAAGGAGCCTATCCTTCCAGATTCCAACCCACACATTAAAGGACCGGTGGCCTTGTCCTCGCATTTGCCTGTTAATTCGTGGATTTTCAACGGACCAGTAGTGCTCGTTATTACGATTAAACATTCCATTAGTGGAAAAATTGCACTCATCCGTCCAAATTATTTGATTGAGAAAGTTGCGATCTTCCAGCATTTTGGTATTAAGTTGGTTACAAAAATCCAACCGTCTCATATCGTCCCCAGGGCGAAGAGTTTGGCTAACGTGTAACTTAAATGGTTTATAACGGTGTTGCTTTAACACTCGCCAAACTGTCGTTTTTGGCACTTCAATAGTTTGCTCTATTTCTCTGGTAGATGTTGAAGGATTTTCTTGAACCTAAGATGGATAACATAAAGTCATAACTCTCCAAAAAAAATGTCTGCTGAAATTAGCAGTGAAGTGAGTGGAAATTCTTATAACTAGTATAATACTAACAAATAGTACCTGATGTAATATTTCTTCTTCGGCATCTCTGTCTAGTCTGCTACCATATGCATTTCGATGTTTCTGAAAACATCCAAATTCTCGTAAATTTTGGTCTAATTTTAAAAAATATCTCCGGTTTGGTTGCTGCCTCTCCGGATATTCCTCTAAATATCTTTGTTCTGCTCTGACACTATTTCTATTGCAGCTATAAAATATCCTTATCATGTCTCGTTTTTCTGAATTTGAAAACATTCTAAAGAAACTTACAAATTTTAAAGCACTAACACGAAGGATCTTGCAGTTATTACCCTTTTTACAATTAGAAAATGACATGACAAAAGCCAACTCCTGAGTTTTGTTTGATTCATGGGTATCGTGATAATTTAATATTTAGTTTTTAATTTAAGAGTATTTTAGTTCGCAGTCGATCAAACCATGAAGTGTTATATATTGCTAAAATCAGCATAACATTCTCCATCCAACGCCATAAAAATATGTCTTAACCCCGATAAGAAAAAATAAACCTGATGATGGTTCAGAATAAACAAAACGTCGCATAATATTTTTAATACCGTATTAGTATTGTGCGTAAAAGTTGCCTTAATAATGTTTAATCGAATTTTGAAAATTCCTAATAATAAGGTAGTCAAACGCGAAAAACAAACATCGAAATTTTTAGTTTTTTGAGCAAAAACCAAATCCATTCGAGTTAGCTCAAATTTCTTTTCAGATTATTACTCGGCATCGAATTTAGCAAAAGTGCCGAATTTAAACCTATATCCTATCTCTTATAATAAGCGAGATCCCCATGCTTGCCCTCGAATTTGGGACAGCCTGTACAGACTGAGAAATGTCAATTTAATTTTTGTTTTCTACGCCTACTAAGTATTTTTATTGAGCTGTCCCAACATTTAGTTGCCAAGCATAATTCGCAATTCGCAATATATCTTTGTTTAAATTATTTTTTTATGTTTAACAACACATTCAAAGAATTAGTTATCAGTGTTTACTTGTATAATCCCATTAACGCCCAACTTTTTATTTTTTCAAAAATTAAATATTTTGGTTAATAGATCAATTAGTAATGTCAAATTGAAAATTAAAAACATTGAAAAAAAATTTTGTTTGTTTAATTAATGTAGATACAGCGCGTCCTATAAATAGGACGCTGGGCGTTAGGGGTATCAAAATGAGAGTTTTCGTTCACAAAGTGACAATGCGATTTTAAATGAGAAATTGTGTTAAACAATATAATTATATTTATTTATTATATTTATATTTATTTCGTATGATAAGGTACAAAACAGTTTCGACACAGTGTCACTCCACATTTTTCACAAAGTGTAATAGGCTTTGATTTACAATTTTCTCCCTGACAGCGTCTTCGTTTATCAGGTTTGATCATGAAGTGTGCTTTATTGTCGTATCTCACATCTTCGAAGACTATATGATGATGTTCGGGGCCTTCCAAGAGGTGGTTTTCGGTTTAGTTTCATATATGACACGGCTACAGTTCTTCGGAAATCTTTCAAACTTATATCTGATTTCTGTACTAATTTATTTATAGATCAACCATGAATTCACAAGTGCCATATCAATTACTCTAATGATTAAAGGCCAGTACCATTTCTTTGCTCTCACATTGATGGCATATTTTCCAACTAACCAATCATGTTGGCCCACCCCACCCATGTATGAATTATAGTTTTTAATCAAGCGAGGTTGTGGTATCTCTCTTTTCCTTTGCTTTTCTATCCCTTCTACTGGATTGATGAAGAAGCTCTATCTCATCGAAGTTTGAAGCGACTGTAACGCACTTATTATCATTCCATTTGACTATCAGAATTTCGGTATTTGTATCAAACCGATAATCAAATGATCCCCGTTCTTGCTTCCCTAAGGACTTAGAATCTTTTATAAGGTACGACGCTAACCTATTCTCTCGTAAAGTTCCAGTGGCACGAAACTCCATTGTTTGTAAATGAATCAGCAGATCGCGACTCGTAAAAAGATTGTCCAAATATATACGATGACTTGTTGGATCCGAAATGCAGTCTAACATGTCAAGCACGACTCTCGAGCCCAACGTCAAATCTTCTCGATCATTTTTGGCTCTAGTTTTTCCGGTATATAAATCGAAATTATAGCAATAACCACTACTGCCACAGAGAGCCCAGAACTTATATCCAAAACGGATAGGCTTGCCGCGAATAAATTGTTTTAGGCCATGATGTCCAAAATATTTGATAATCATTTCATCGACTGACAAATTTTTTTCAAATATTCCAAGTTTTTGAAATTCTTTATTTATCATTTTTATCAAAGGTCTAACTTTAAACCCTCTATCTTCTTTATCAATTTGGGTATTGTTGCAAAATGTATATAACTCTTAATTTTTAAATATTCATTTCTGAACATGCAATTTTTGACGAACTCTGTACCAAGATCTTCTTGCTCGCTCCAATAATCTCGTTCGGATGGAACTTGATGATATCCAGAAAATAATTGAATACCCACAAACGCTTTTATTTTCTCTGCAGATAAAGTAAAGCTTGGATCATTTTTGTTTGATGCGTACTTTAGTGTTTCTTGTAAAATATGTTCAAAAATAGCATCTGTGAACATCTCTTTAAACATTTCCAAACAAGATTTTTGTGATAAACTTTCTATCAAATGTTCAGTGTTTATAGTATCCTATCGGTGGCAGTTTTGTGTAGGAGGGTCGAACTTTTCTCCACGCACAAATCTCTCCAGTGAGTAAAGGTCTTTTTTTAGATTTATTTAAGCTAGATATTGCCTTTTCGAAGCTGAAGAAGGTCCAGGTTCATTCTTCGCTAGATTCCAGTGTTTCAGAATTATCAGGTACTCGAAATTCTACTACAATTTCTCCTGGCACATCATTGACTTCTACTGTTCCTAATTCATCACTGACCTCATCCTCATCAGTTAGCTCATCTGGATCTGGTGGAAGAAGTACTAAATTTATGTCTTCCGCTGTCATAAAATTCGAATCGTTTACAATATCCTCCATTTCTTGTAATGTTAACGCTTTTCGATACATCTGTTAACAAATATTTATCGTCAGAAACATTTCGAGAAAAAAAAACCGCATATGCCGTGCCATACAGAACAGAAAATTATTATACTCGCCATGAAATAGATTACTTCAAAAAGTAGCACTATTAGACAAAATAATATATATAAACTTATACAATTTATAAAACTGTACAATAACACAAAATTTACGAACACTAGTTACACTATTGAAAGATAGTTGTAGACTAACTAAATATCTACAACTTATTATTTGAAACAATTCTGAGAAGGTCCTGCAACCCACAAAGGGATTGTAAACCAGATGTGCGTAATTTGACAAACAACATAAACAATTGGGGAATACCGGTTTCAAACTATTGTTTACAGAGGAATGGAGCTACACATTGTGCATTTGATACCTCAAACGCCCAGCGTCATATCTTTAGGACAGTTGTACCATAACAATCGTAATTTTGCCATTCTAAATATTTATATAATAGTTCATATAGACAAGGATAATACAAACACTTTTCCATTAGAATAAAGTGAAAAAAGTGAAAAAATCGTACAAATGTAAAGTATTTGGATATATATTTGTTCTCAAACAAGACAGCTAAATATTTGCTAAGTTCAATAATTTTTTATTCACAAGATAATTTTAGATATTTAACGAATATTATACTAACCTATTCCTTAGTCTTTATTGTATTAATGTTATTTTGAATTTGAACTGTATTTAAAGATAGAAAAAAAAATGTAATATAGTGTCCTATAAATAGGACGCTGGGCGGTAACGGGTTTTAAAATGTGTTCACTTACAGCGTTTTTTTTTTAGTTCCATGCAATTTTATCCAAACAAGAAACCAATGAACAATGTAAATAAATATGTAAATAATGTTACGTTTCATTTTGAAAAATATTTCTTTTTAAGGGCGATTGAAATAATTGACTGATTATAAGTATCAGTAAACGACAGATGTGGTTATTTTATAATCACCAAAAAAGACAGACATGATCTTATTATTTATCGTTATTACATCAATACATAAGTACATGAGAATATAATAATAATAATGGCAAGAAAGTAATAACATAAGAAATATTCTGTTAACAGTAAATACTGCTTAAATGTATTACCACAGGTATTACATTAACAATGCAAAAAGTGAAAAAGTACTATATATCTATTTTTTGTCGTTTGTTCTTATTATTTTCGTTAAATATGTATGCCTTGACACAAGTGGCTGATCTTTTACTGAGAATATCGTATTTTTCTAATACTTTGTCACAATCAATTAATGTCGGTAAAGTATGATTTTTAAGTTGGTGTCCAAATGATTGATTAATGATTTCCTTTTCTTCTGGAGTCCACCTTTTTATCTGAAATTAATACAGTTGTACATTTATGACAAAGTAGAATATACTCAACTAAACTTACTGTTGGTTGTTCTCTTTGATTTATCTTTTCTTCTTTTTATTTCCCCACCAATCCATGCTTTTACCTGTGCTGCTGATCTACGCTCCAATATGGAAGCACTGCTAATTAGTCTTTGCCAATCATTTAAAGAAGGCACAGTTTCGAGGTCGAATTGCGCAGAAAGGAAGTTTTTAACGCAATCTTTAGCCAAGACCTTCTCTTGACAGGTCCCATAGGTGATACTGAAAAATTAGAACGATGTGTACTAATACAAAAACGTTTATAAATTGTTTGATCAAAATACATAATCCAATTAAAACAGTTAAAGGAATATTTGGAAATCTTACCAGATCTGGTGTTTTTTCTTGTTGTGTTGCTTGTGGGTTTTGGCGGATTGCTATTGATTTGTTCTACTAAAAGTATAATTATAACATTGTACTTTATATCATACAGATACATTCATAAAGTATTACCTAAATTGTTATTACTGAAGCAAGAATTGGTATTAAATCTGTCTGTGGGATTGTTTTCATTTTCTACGGATTCGGTCACATCCTGAGATGTATTAGTGGTGATGTCTCCTTGTGCAATATGCAGCAATTTTGACATCCTTGTAATGTCCCGGGCTACTATAGGTAACCTGTATATTCGTCTATGTATTTTTTCATCATGTCCCATAAAATTCGCTAAATCTTGAACTTCATTGTCCGGGAGATCCATAAGCGCCGTTTTTGTGGCAAAATGTTTTCGTAAGAAAGTTCCACGTAGCGCTTGTGGATTTAACGCTCCACACTCTGTAGAATATCGGCGCAGTAATTGGCAAGCACGTAGAAACTTTTTATTGCCTGGGAGATCAAAAATAAATGGATTATCTGTTGGAACTCCTGCTTCTACGCGAGGTTTTAGAATTATTTCCAGACACTTTAATGTCTCTTTGCCAATTAAAATCGGTACGCCCCTAGCTAGTTTACCTCTTAGAGTAATTCTTGCGAATTCGTGTATTGCTTTTTTCTCGACTTCTGTCAGAAAACTGTACACGCACATGGGTCGACTGTTTACCGATTGAGAAAATCATCTATACACATGCGTTCAACTTCACCAGCTCGTTTTCTATTGAAAACTTGAATAGATACCAATGTTAATCCAGCCAAGTCCTTCCAAACTTTGAAATCAAATTTAGCCATTAGTAGTTGGACACAACGTACGGTATTTTGCTTTAAAAATTCATTTAAACTTTTAATATCAGTAGTATTTGGGAGAATATGTTTTTTTAACCGTTGTTGTTGAAGTTGATTCTCTACGACGGTCTTGTTTATGGTAGTAGAAAATTCTTCTTCAAGTATTTTTAAAAAGTCTTCTGCACAATTTCTTAGTTGTATATTTTGATCCTTTATGCATTGTGTAATGAGTACCTTAGTACTCTTTTTTAAAAGGGTACTTAAAACAAAAGCAGTAGATGGAGCTTTATATCTCCCTTCCTTTACGTGTAAAGGAGCAGCCACCTTATTGACATCGGCCGTAACTGTATCAAACCGTTGTGGATGAAGCATTGATGTGAAATCTGTAATTTGTTCGTTGATTTCTTGCGCACATGTAACTAACCGTCCAATGAGCCGTAATCTTGTACGGATCATAGGAAAATGATGCTTTTGTCGGTATTTGTCACATAGTTTGTTACGAAACAATATTGCCAAGTGATCGTAACGAATTATGTTGGTAATTGAGTCATCCAGTAGAACTGGAAATACCTCTTCTCTAAGGATATTTGCTTCTTTATGTATCTCGCACCGAGTACGTCGTCCAAATATTTGATTGTTTTGAGTATTACTGTTATCGTTTTTTAAACAAATAGTAACGTGTTTACGTAAAGCTTTGCTTGAATAAAAACCCTTACAATACCCGCAAACTGTTATATTCCATATTGCTATTATACAGAAAATCTCCGTTTTTACGAATTTCTTCAATTTGTCGTTTTCTTTCCAAAGAACCTAATATAATTTAAAAAATTATTATTTAATGCATAGGGTTAAAATACACGAATCATTAAACCTTTAAATGTTCAATCAATGAATGAAAAGAAAATTGAATTACGTTTCGGTAAAACCATAAAATTAAATACTTGACTCTCTTCTTTGTGAGTTTCTAAATGGCGAGCTAGTTTTGAGACTAATTTTTTACAAAAGATTGAAGGTCTTGTTTCTATCGTATTTTTATTTAAGCCAGATATTCCTATTTATTTATGACGTGAAATTTATATAATATTTTTTTGAAAAGTGTTTATTTAGACACTTGTAAAACAAATTTTTTAGGTTTTTGCAAAATATTTATTACAAAATTATGTTTTTGAAGCCGTCCTATATACATAGGACAATAGGAACATATACAGCTATTCTTAATAGTTAATACTACTGCACATTTAACTTATTTTGTATGGTACTTCAAAAAACACTTTACATGCACACCTTTATCACACTTTTGGCACTTAGTAATGGTTTTTTGGTGACATTCTCCACACCGTATTTGTTTGTCTTGTGGTACGACAATATGATCTAAACGATCAAAGCGCAGCTCTCTGTTTTGTGTTTCTGATCGTCTTCTTTTTTGGTAAGTGAATTGCTTTCTGTTCTGTGTAAGAAGGGTTGTTGCAATATTACGCCTAAATGCTAAATGGTCTTGTTTTCCACCATAATATTGATAAAGCTGCCAACTATTATGCACCGTCATATCAACACAATGCGACAACAATGGGAAATACCACTTTTTTCCTCGAATTAAAGTTCTGTACAAACTTATATTATGATTATACAATTTTATTATATTTGGTGAATAAATTTTTTTTTCTTTCTGTGAATATCGTTTCACGGTATTTATTGGGCCAACTCCACCAAAATTAGAGCAAAACGTAACTAGGTTATTATCATTCCACTTTACGAACACTACATTGGCATCTTCTATTTTTATGTAAGAACCTCTTATCTCCTTTTTCATATACTTTGAATCCTTCAGAGTACTTCCAGGGATTCTATTTTCCCGTATAGTACCTGTACCATACATATTTTTCTTTTCTAAAAGTTCTACTAAAGCGACAGACGTAAAAAAATTGTCAAATAATATATGAAAGCGTTCGCTTGGATATTTTGTTCTGAGAGTATCACTATACTCTAACACAACAGCTGCACCTACCCCCAATTCCTTGTATTTAACACTAATATTAGTATCTGCTCCTTGATAAGGCTCAAACCAATTAACATATCCAAGTTTTGTCGCACCAACCCATAGTTTGAAGCCGTACCTAATTGGTTTTCCATGTATATATTGCTTACAACTATGCCTTCCGAAATATGGGACCATTGCCTCATCGACGCTATGATTTTCTTCAAGAAAACCGTGTTCCAAAAATTGTTTGTTTAGATGTTCAAAAAAAGGGCGTACCTTGGCAAATTTGTCGGTTTTATTTAGTTTACTGTTGTCATAACAAAGATAGTTTGACATAATAAGGTCAAATCTATCCCTGGATATTGCGTTTGACACTAATTTATTCTGTGTGTCTGTAGAGGTTTCCCAAAACATTCGCCTACGTGGAAGATCGACATACCCAGAAAGAATTAGTACACCAATAAAACATTTTATTTCAGACACTTCAAAGTTTATTATTTTATTTTTCTGTGCTGCATATCTGTGGGTTTCTTCTGTAATGAAGTTGAATAATTCCTGATCAAAGAATTTACTAAATAACTGCATGGGAGCAATGTTATGATCAAGAGAACTTACATTATCTTTCTGAGGGAATGAGTTATCGTGCACAGGCAAATCCTCTCGAATGTAATTATACACTTTTTCTTTTTTTTTGATGACTGCGGTCCTTTATAGCTAGCTATAGTTCATCTTCAGACGACCAATCTACATATTTATTGGAACTTTTTATTTCCACTTGGCTTTGCATTTGGGAAGCAGGCAAATTATTGATGTCCACATACTCTTCTGCCCCGGAATCCTCATCCATACCGTCATCACATGCATTGCCAGGCGGTAGCAATACAATAGAATCAGTATCTAAATCATCGTCCTGTATCATTGATAACGCTTCATGAAGTGTAAATCCTATAAAATAAAACGCACATGTTTTATGTAATTTCTGCCAATTACAATTAGTAGTAGCCCTTATTCCTAATGTCCTACATGTAGGACAGCAATAATTATGCAAAAAAATAATGTGTATATGTTTATTTTAGTCAATTGGTTAAATTAAAGTCTGAAAGTTAAATATTTTAAGTTAACAAAAAGAATATTAAAAAGGTGTTATAAATTTAAAAAAGTAATATAAAATGTACTTACCTAAAAAAATTTGGTACATACTCTGACATCTTGAAAACAGCAACTTTCAACAAATAAAAACTACACTAAATATTTGTATTAGCTAACGGCACAACTTTTAATAGTCAACATTCACTAAAGGACTAACAGATAAAGACACTTTTACCACGCTCTAACTTACTGCACTGACAAGAATGAACTTCCCATTTTTTCCATTTTATTGATTATTCACGGTATTTCGGGGCAAGCCCCTTTATACCTTCGTCTCTTTGTGATTTGTTTTTTGTTTTGTTCTGTGTTTGGTCCTGTTTGGTCCTTTATTGTTGTTTGTCGGCTCGAATTGCCTTTAGGATTCGCATAATTAAAGCGCCTTCTTCGTCTTCTGTTGTCGTATGTTGTGGTTGTGTTATTGACGTAATTTTTGCGTAGCTTAGTTGTTTGTCTACTGTTCTTGCTGGTCTTGTTTGTTGTTTGTTGTCGTAAATCGGATGTTCCGGGCAGCCCCGGAAGTTGGCGGTATGCGGCCCGGTGCAGTTGCAGCACCTTGTTGGCTGGCCGGATTCCCTGGTTAGGTGCATGTGTTGGTGTGCTATGCCCCGCGCACTTCACACACCTCACTGGAGCGTGGCAGCCACTGGTCGAATGCCCGTACCTTTGGCAGTTATGGCACTGCCCTATGCCGGATCTTCGGTGTGGGGTCTCTACTTTTATTTTGAGGTACCCGATTGACGTGAGTTCGAAGATCTCCTTCGCTCGTTCGTTTCTGCGTAGTTGTACCAGCACCATGCTGGTTGTTCTTCGGTCGGGGCCTGCGAACATGCGGCTTATTTTTAGGATTTCGAAGCCCATTTCGGTTAGTTCGTCTTCTAATTGTTTGATGGTTTTGTCGTCCTGTGGGATCCCTTTTAGGACTGCTTTTAGTGGTTTTTCCGCTTCTAGGAGGTAAGTGTTGAATTGCGTTTCTTCTGCATCAAGGGCCTTTGTTGCGGCTCTGAAGTCTTCCGGCGAAGTTAGGTTAATTTTTATGCCGTTTTTTGTGGTGCATACGTTTTTGGGGACTATGTTTAAAGAGGACAGCTTCTCCATCGTGTTTGTGTAATCCTCGTGGCGATGGAGGATGATCGGCGGTATCCTTTCCGCTTTTGTTGGCGGTGTTTTCGTACTGTGCTCTTCCTCGTCGGTACGTGGTCGTTTGTTTTTTCTGCGATTGATTATGGTGAAGTCTTCTTCGGGAAGGACTTCGGATTCGGCGTCGGAGGTGGCTTCTTTTGTATGTGAGGGTGTGTTGACCTCACTTTCGTTTATGGAAATTTCCATTGTCTGTTCTGCTTTCGGTCCGTGTTTTTTCTTTTTCTTTTTTCGTCGTTGGGGGTTTTCGTCGTGTTCAGGATTGTTTTCTACGTACTGTGCTTTGTTAGTGGCGTTTTCTGTTTCGGCCGGTTTGTTTTGAGCGAGTGCTTCAATGTATTGTCGTAGTTCGTGGACTTCATTTTTCAGAAATTCGATCTCGCGGAGTTTCATTTCTCCGGAGCCTTTGATGCTGTCGATGTGCAATTTCAGAGCATCGTTTTGAGTTCTAAGGGCCTCGACCTGGAGTTGGAGGGCTTCTTCCCGGTACCACGACATGTTGCAAACCGGATCTATGTAGTGAAAACTACACAAATCCGGTTTGTTTTGAGTACTAGGTGGGCTACCTAGCACTCGAGGGTTCTTTTAGGACGTAATTTCACTCCGAGGAGTGCGCGCGCGAAAAATTCTCCCTAGGCACGTGTGCTTCATTCGAAAGCCAGCCCAAGTATCCCAGAATGAACTTGTTTGGGGTGTACTATATATAGGACAATAGGAACATCTGGGTTAATGTCGTCTCAAGACGTTTAGAAGTTGATGCTTGTGCTAGGGACGATTTCCAGATAGGGCTTGAATTTTCTGCAAAAGAACAGTTTGAATGTCAATGCAAAGCAATAAAATGCTTCATTTAGTTAAAATTAATTACAATACTTCTATTAATTGATTAAACCAAATTCATTAACTGCTATGGTATCTATTTTACAGAATCACTGCAATAATGAAGGCTACGTTTGCTTACCACTTATATTGTTTGTAAGACTATCTGAAATTCTAGTTTTGGGTTATTCTGATTCATTGTCCGTCTCCAATGTCATGGTGGCTAAAGCATAGAAAATTATAACGTATTTATCAACTAAGTGAATATAACAGTTTACCTTCACTGTGTTTCGAAGTTAATTCAGGTTGCCATTCTGTATCAGCGTCAGAATCCAAAAAAACCGAGGAAACTAAAATAATATTCATGTTTTTATAATTATCGGATATTATTTTTAACCCTTGTACCACTTAACACATTGGCTGCGGATTTTTTTAAGCTTATTGAACCTGGGTGCTATAATTTTTTTTATGTTTTTCTCTTATTATCTTGTTGTAAATATAAATTCACTATTTTTAGTGACATATACCGAGTGTTCGTGAACTTTGTATGCATGACACGAATCCGTGTCATGAGCATATAGTAAAATTTTTCTTGTTTTTTGCTGACCGACACGGATCCGTGTCTACAGGTTTCTAATGTTTTTGCTCTTTTTGCAGGCAGTAAAATTGCAAGCTTCATTCCATTTCGTAAAAAAAATTCAACAAATTATTCCAGAACACAAATATATTGAAACAAATAAAATACGTCGTGTCAAACATAAAATACATACATGAAATGGCAAAATGAACATGAAAAATATTTTTTTCTAAGATAAAAAGCATTATTTGGCATGGTATATTACAAAACATTTTCCTGGACACAAGCCAGGCGCATCAGAGCATTTCTCGCAGTGATATATAGTGCTTTTTCTAATCATATTTTGCGAGCACACCTTACACCTCTTTCTCTTGGTTTCGTTCTTAGTAGAAACATCAGGAATTTTTGTTGGGTGGTGGGAAACGACTGTGGTGGCTTTGAAATCCGGAGTAGCTTTTGTCTCTATTTCCAACAGCTCTTCTATAACCGCCAGACGAAAATCATATA
Source organism: Vesta saturnalis (assembly GCA_036346205.1). Classification (NCBI taxonomy): domain Eukaryota; kingdom Metazoa; phylum Arthropoda; class Insecta; order Coleoptera; family Lampyridae; genus Vesta; species Vesta saturnalis. The sequence continues at coordinate 237,785 of JARFJB010000056.1, forward strand.
ATAACATTCTTTGTTTTGAAGAATATTTGCCGTGCAAATAATACACATTCAAAAGCATTAGCTGGATAATATGAAGACCTAATTTTTTGTACCACCGAAGGGTCTTTCTTTCACATGGATAATACGATAATACGAGGTCATTTGATCTTGTCTGTCAACCCCTCCCATGTACTTATTATATTCAAGGACAGGCAAAGGCTTTACTCGTGCTCTATTTCTTTTATCTGTATATTCAATCATTTCATTTTCAAACTCCGTTGATATAAAAAGAACATCCCTCCTGTCTTTCCACTTTCCCACTAATATTTTCTTTGGATATTTGGATATAGTCTCTCCTTTTCCCAATTTTTCTTTAACAACTTCCTTTGGATTATTTTTCCGATCGGCACGAAGTGTTCCAGTACAATAAGTCTGTTTTTGTAGTAAAGTTTCTGCTAAGCCACAACTGTTGTAAAAGTTGTCCAAGAAAAGGGAATGGCCACAATTCAGTTTACCTTCCATCAGATGCAACACAACGTTTGCCGCATGACCCTTTCCTCCTTTACTATCTAGAACTCCAGTGTACACAGCTATATTTAAAATGATGCCATTTGGTTCCGAAAGCATATAGAGCTTTATTCCATATTTATGCCGCTTGTTTTTTATGTATTGCCTGAATAACAAGCGGCCCCTCCATAAAACCATGGACTCGTCCAGCGAAAGTTGTTTTCCTGGGTAGTAAACTGCGGCCATCTTTTGATTGAAAAAATTCAGAATGGGTGATAGCTTATATAATCGATCATTTGTAGTTTCGCCCTCAGTTGGATTCTTTGCGAAATGCAAACATCGCATAATGAGGAGGAACCTGTCACCACTCATACGACTCGAAAAACATTTGAAATTAAATAGTGGATGCACTTTCCAGTAGTCTTGAATTTTGTTTAATTTTATCGTGCCTGTGTGCAATACCAGACCCAAAAATCTGAGTACTTCCGCTGTCGATAATGGTTTCCATCGAACAATTCTGGAATTTTCGGATATACCTGGCTGACAAAATACTTCTTCGACATAAATATTGGTTTACTCCACTATTAGGTTCAGGAAATCGTCGCCGAGCTGGAAACGGAAATAATCAATTGGTTTGTCACCCGGTAAGGGGACCAGAAGCTCATTTCTTTTCGAAAATGGGGAGTTGTACATCTCATTAGAATTGTGATCCCATATAAATGGAATATTATCGGTGTCAGGCACTGCATTATTTGATGCTTGGTCATTGGCCACGTTAATTCTTGTAAAATTTATCAGAGGTACATCATCATCTGAAATTAAAACAATTGACTCCTGAGTCCGAATACAAAAAAAAAAACACAATAAACACACTTACCCGAGTCGGATGTGTTAAAATTCTCATTGTAATAGTCGTCACTAGGAATGTAATCCGACGCTTCATCAGAATCAAAGTCGCTAAAGCATTCATACATTGCTGTCTGAAGCTCATCTTCCGTCAATTTACAAGGGTTTTTAAAAGTCAATTTCCTTTTTTTAGACTCCGAGGGCCCTGCCACACTATCCGCCATTTTGTTCTAATATCAGCTGTTACGAAAGTCCGATACGGAAACGGCGCGAAAAATACGAAATTCCTATGCTAATAAACGCACAACTGCTTTCAACCGATGCTCGCGGTACACTGCCAACCTGACTGAACAAATACGGGCGACACGGATCCTTGTCATGCGCACATGGCTACAGGTTAGAGGTGACACGGACCGTGTCATCAGCATTGAATGTGTTAAACTGGATCACAAATAACCCAACATTAATATTTTTATTTATATATTTTTTATTTTTGTTTGTTATGATTTGGGCGTCTAGGAACGCTCCTTTGAGAACAATTGCAACAGTTTTCAATAAAATTCATTATTATGTAAAACATGATTTTGCAAAAATTAATGTAAATATTGATAGGACCACGAATGGCCCGCCCGATTTCGGTGCTGTGCGTTTGGACACTATATTTCTATGGAAGTGTGTACATGTCTACATGCCCACCGACGTGGAAAGCTGCGTAAGCAGCATTATTACAGTCTCATAAAGTGTATCGACTTGTAAAGTGTAATAATGAATGAAAATAAATTACCGTTGACTGAAAAGGAGGCGGAGGCTGTTGCATGCGCTTCTCCTTACTCAATGGTAGTATTAACGATGTTGGGGAATGTATGGAAAGTGATTCTTCCTATTCAAATAATGAAGAACTCATTATAAATCCGACAAGTAACAGCGAGAGTTCTTCAAATGATTCAGATGAAGATGTTGAGGACCGGATGAGCGATGCAATCGGTAATAATATAATAAATTTGAATCAATATCTAGGTAACAAGTAATATAATATTTGCAGATACAGAAGAAGACGAAGAAGTATAGTTCTAATTCCAGAAATCAAAGTGTGACTGGCCGTACTTGGAAATATATTTCGGCAAGACCAATAAAAATCAGAGAGGCAAACATTTTGGCAGAAGTACCAGGTATAAATAATAAAAGTGCTGGAATTTCAACAATCATGGATTCATTTTCAGTACTGATATCGGATGATATAATAGAAGTTATAGTATTGTACACAAATATGAAGGCTGTTTTTTTATCCTAATTTTGGCCAGTCATTTTCGTGAATCAAGAGAGGATCCTAGAAATTTGTGGATGGAAGATAATGTACTCAGAGATATGGAAGTTGAAACACCAAGAAGGGGTAGGAATTTTTTGACCAAACTTGACAGAAACGTTTAGCTACTAAAAGGCAGCAATTGATTAAAATTTCATTCATATGGATCAAGTGGTAATGGTTTATCTGATAGAGCGTTCGGTTTTTTCGAAGAATTTTGTCAGGTGTATGTTGTGCGAGATTGTATTCAGATCTTTATTGTTTTGCCTGTGATTGTTTGCTTTGAGGGCGTGATCATGCCTAAGTGCGCCAACGTGGAAATTACCGCCAATTAAGCGACTTTGACATAGGTCGAAGGTGGTTTTTCGTTTAGAGAAATCGCAAATCGCCTTAACAGAAACCAAACCATGCACTGCTACCAGCCATGGACTAGGGAGAGTCAGGGGACTAGGGAGAGTCAGGAACGCCGCAGAAGAGGAACCGGGGGGCGAAGAAGAACAAATGAGGTGCAGGACCGCCATCTTCAACTTATGGCAACAAGAGACGAATTCTGAAGCACCAGATCATACCAATTATGGTAGTCCACTTTTGCATTTTTTATTGTATTACGAGGGTTAAATTATCAATTTTTTATTAAAGAAAATTCAAATTTAACGGTCTCTCATTATAGCGAATCCTCGATTTCGACAACAGTAACTTAACTTGAATTAACCTTTAAACAACAATTAAAACAAGGGGATTCGACACTCAGTATACACTCAACATGGTGCACATCAAAATACACTAGTTTAACAACGAGGAAGCATGAATATATTCGAAACGTTTAAGGATTTATAATTTTCCAAATAGGCTAGTAATTTTTCCTTTAAAAAAGAAATAAAGTAGTTTCTTACTTATCGTCCTCATTAGATTCTAATGTAATTGGCAAGTGTTCTACAAATATTAATTTTAAGTTAATAATGAGTTTCAGTATTACGTCCATCTTTACCTTGATCCACTTCACTGTGGTGATTATCTATTGTTTTACCATGGTCCTGCTTTGGTTCTAATTCTACAAATAATAACACGTGTACGGAAATAAAACAGTAGTATTAAGTTACCTTCTGAATTTCTCCTAATATAAATCTTAGTAATGCGTTATAGTTTCACAATACAATCATTATATAACTTTTTGTCGTGCACGTCATTCTCTATAAAATTTGTATAAGAATCTAAGTAAATACGACACTAATTATTATTGAATATTTATATATAATTTGAACTGTGTTAAATCCATTGAAAACGAAAAATTAGAAAAAGGGATATTGAGGTAAATGCTTTGCTTAATTATTATAAACATCGATACACCATTATACATCAAAAAGAAAATACTTTTCGCTTAAGCCGACTCGGTCAATATGACCAAGAATTTTTTTTGTTTCCCAAGCCGACTCGGTCACTATGACCGAGTCCATAATGTTCATCCTACACGCCAGTGACTCGGTTTGTAATGCGTTTGACGGTGTAGATTGACCGAGCCAGCTTGGAGTAAGTGCTGCGCAATGTCAATTTTGTGATTTCGAATTCAACTTTCAAGAAATAGCAAATAAACATAAATACCATAAAGAACAGTTTTAATAATAATTAATTATTAATAATAATTTATATAATGACATGATATTCTATTCTGAACCATAACGATGTTTTTTATTGAAACACTCAATGCACTGAAAAGGTTCTCTTACAAATCCTTTGCAGTAGGTTCTAATTTTTTTCAAATTTCTAGCTATACGCCAACCATGAGTTTTCTTCGCAGTCTCGTAACATACCTGACAAGGTTTACGTTTGCTAACATCGCTTTTAGACAATTCGTGACGGAAACGGCGTGTTCTTGTTGAAGTGGTAGCTTGAGCTTCTTCTGCTAGAGCTGGAGTAGAAGGCGGAGGACGTGCATTACATAAACCATATGCAACTGCCTTACAAAATTCTAAAATACCTATATGTTCTTCTTTAACTTCTTTGTACATCAACCACGCATTTACCATAGCAGTATTCAGCAAGATCTCAAACGCCAATTTGCGATACCACTTGATCGTCTTTCTACGTGCTGATTGGTATGCAGTCATTTGATGTGACTGATCTACAGGCGATTTTCCCTGATTATAAGCCACTATTACTTCGGGTTTTTCCTTTGTCTGTCCTCTGCGATTTTGCACTCTAACTTGAGAATCTGAATATTTTGTAGAAAGCATCAAAACATACCTTTTGTCTCTCCAAGAAAGAACAGTTATCCCCGGATTTGAGTTTTTTATCAACCACGTCGCGCGTGTTACCTTCGCGGTTTTTTCGCAATGTGCCAATTAGGTGTGTTTGTCTAGATAGTAACTGCTCTGCTAATGATAAGATGGTATACCAATTATCGGTGACCATAGTTCTTCCGCTATCAAGCAATGGTTCAGCTAGTTTTATTACTACTCTAGATGGGGTCGTTTGGTGTTGGTCAGATTTTTACCAGCGCAGATTTCTATGTTATAAGTATAGACTCCGTTACAACAAAGCTTAAATATTTTGATGCCATACTTGTGACGTTTTCCTTTTAAATATTGTCTCATGACAACTCGACCTCAGAATGGTATCAGCGACTCGTCGATACAAACAACTTCCTCGGGATCTAGTGTTGATTGAAAATTGGGGACCACTTTATTCACTAAAGTCTGGATTTTGTGCAGACTATCGTTTTGGATGTTGCAATCGTTATCTGCAAAGTGAACCATCTTAAGCAGTAGTTCGAACCGGTTCCGGGACATTACTGAAGCAGCGAAGTCGTTTTGGAACATTGGTTCCTTGCTCCAGTAATTAGCGAACTTTGGTAAATGGACTATACCCATGTAAATAATTAATCCAAAGAACCGCTTTATTTCATAACTGTCTGTTGGAAACCAATCGTGTATTCTTGAATGGGGTGTAACATCGTTCTTCTTGATAATAGTCTGAGTGGCATATAGATTTGTTTGCTCAGCAATATACTCAAATATGTTATCGTCAACGAGCGCAGAATAAAACTCAAAAGATTGCTCACCGTTTAGAAGCTCGGATAGATTTTTATTGACTCCTGATTCCTTAGTAAATGGTATTAAACTGGTTGACTACCTAGGGAAATTTGCCATTCAGGACTGTCAATATTTCTGTGCGCAACTGGAATTTGGTCATTTTCAATATCAGAGACTATTTCTTCTTCTTGGGTGTCACTTTCACCTTCAAGTTGTGGTTCAGCGTTTTCTTCCAAGTCTTGAAATTCGCGACTATTAACTTGCTAAGGGTTTTTATTTATTTCTATGTCACCGATTCGCTCCTCTTCATCTGAGGAATCATCCAAGCTATCACCTATGTTAGGGAAATATATCGGTAAAAATAATCGGATTTTATTTGTAAAATGACTTTTTTACCTTCGGAGTCTGATAAATTATTCTACATGTCTATAAGTTCCTGGTCTGTCAGGGATCCTTTTGATTCGAATTTTTTATTTCGAGACATGTTGAAAGTACAAAACACAAGACTAAAACACTCAAGTACTAAACAAGACAAACACTCAATACGACAAACAATCGAATGAAGATGTAAAATGAAATTGATTTGCGGAATTGCAGGTGTAAAGCAAGAAAGATATAAGATTAGATAAAAATATTTATAAACAAACGTTTCAGTCTCAAATAATAGCTAAAAATTCATTGCTGTGTAATATTTTATCTTAAAAAATTAACTTGATAAAATTGAGATTTTCCTGGAATAAAAAGTCATTATTTTAAATTTATATATCTTATCAATTCTCGCTAAGCTTTTTTGCTCAACATGATTCACGAAACATAATAAAAGCTCTGTATACATCTCTATCTGTTCATTGACCGAGAAATTGACCGCGGCGGCGCCATTAGTTACTATGTAGAATACTGCGCCGACTCGGTCACTATGACCGAGACACATTTTCACGATTTTCTTAGCTTAGATGATAGGTATTCGAAAATTTCTTGTACTACGATTCATTATTCGTCGATATCTGTCTTTGCGCATCACGCCCCAGAGAATGAAGATTTTAACATAACATGAAATCCGCCTTCTGGCCTAAACGTGAAATATATAAAAACATCCCTCGGCAGTCAACGTGTTAAACGTAAAGCAATGCAGTTAAGTTTAGAGCTATGATTTAGAGAATAATCTTCCATAATAGGTATTTTTTTCTAAAGTGTGTTAACAATTTTCTTGTTTTAAAAATTTAATCAATAAAGAATGGCAGCATTATTAGATTTAGCAGTATTAGGGGAAATGGATGTTGATGATATAGAGGATGCACTAATTATTGAATTAGTAAGAATACCTCGAAGGAATAAAAGAATTCGAGCTGAATAGTATGGGCGATTCAATATAGTTAATTTAACACCAGAAGAAATATATTCCAACTTTCGGTTTACTAGAGCACAGCATATTGAACTAACCAGAGCCTTGCAGATTACGGTAGAAGTACGAACTGAAGATGGCCACGTCACAACAAGTAAGATTTTTATTACCGTTTGATTAGATAACCTTAATTACAGACTAATGATTTTGTTTTTCTAGGTTTCGAGGGCCTGTGCATATGTCTCCGAAGACTAGCATACCCAAATGGACTATGTGATTTGGAACCATTGTTTGGATTATCAAGTCCATATTTATCGCAAATTGCAAATACCATTACCAACCACATTTTTAATCATTTTGAACATTTATTGCCCAACTTGAATAATTTAACATGGTTAAATTATGATAAATTGCTGCAATGTAGCCAGGTAGGTATTAATTCTGATATTCAAAATACATTAAAAACATGTTTTGTCATTTTAGGCCATCGCAGATAAAAATGCTCCGTTATTAAACTGTTGGGGTTTTATTGATGGCACTGCTCGACCCATTTGCCGACCATCACACGGACAACAAGAGTACTTTTCAGGGCATAACGTGTTCACTGCGTCAAGTATCAGTCTGTTGTAAGTCCCGATGGGATAATTTGTAGCCTTATGGGTCCGTATGTAAGACGTCGCCATGATGCCGGTATTTATACCCAGTTGGAAAGGCGGTGTAAAGTCAATAATGGACAAAATTTTGTATTGTATGGTGATCTCGCATATGCAGTGAGAGAACTGTTAATTGCGCCATTTAGAAATCGACGGCTCACCGACGAACAACAAAATTTTAATACCCGAATAAGTTCTGCCAGACAGGCAGTAGAGTGGTGATTTGGAAAGATAATTGCTGAATTTGCCTTTTTAGATTTAAAAAAAAATCAAAAGTTATTGTTGCAAGACTTGAGAAAAATGTATATGGTTGCTGCAATATTAACAAATTGCCATACATGCTTAAATGGTAGTCTGACATCACAATATTGTAATGTAGTACCGCCTACATTGCAACTCGATAAATTTTCCACAAATTATAAAATTAGTTCATTAGGTATGTCAATAAATAGTGTATTTTAATAAAATTATATTAGGTGAATACTTCAATAATATATTTGAAATTTGATAATTTATAAAATACATACTACAGTATAATTAATTTTATACTTAAATTAATAAAAGGAACAAAATTATGCTTGTTTTTTAATTAAATGGTCTAATAAAACAGTAAATAGTTGCTGTTGTTGTTCCATCAATTTATTTTGCTGTTTTCTTCCCTCTATTTCCGCTTCCAATCGTGCTCGGCGTTCTTCGTTCTCTAACGCAACTTTTTCTATTTCTAAAGACAATTTGTTCTCCTCTAGAGCAATTTTTTTTCTTCTAAACTCAACAGTTTCTGTTTGTATTCGTATTCTAATGAAGTTTTAGACTTTAAAAAGTCCAAACTACCTTTCAAACTATCCTTCCTTTTTGCTCGTTTGCGCACGGGATCTAAATACACAAATACATAGCATAATCGGTCACTTAAAGCTCCGTTATAAAATACTCATCTGGTGTTACTGTTCCTGAAGTGGATGCAACCATTTCCGTCTCGTTTCTCTGATTGTATCGCACTTCATTTATTAACGTACCATCATCTCGCAAAACATACATTACTGTGTAATACATCACATAAATTATATCCGTACTACACAAATTATTGTATACTTACTTGATTCTTCAGCTGCTTTCTCACGGATTTCAATTCCTTTACGTTTGGATGTGGAAGCAGACTCCACGATCTCGTTCAATTTTAAATGCGACGAATTAAGCGAAGCCGCAAAATTTTAGTCACTTTTTTTTGACGTATGATATTAAAAACGCTGGGCAATATAGAAAGAAAAATGCGTTTAAGTATTTATTATTATTATTACAAAGACATGAGCAGTAATCCTAGTTATGGTACCTAAAAGTTACTTTTTATGATGATATTGGCGAAAACATACGTGTGGATGCAACCCAACACAGCATTTGAGACATGAGGATAAAATTGCAAGCACTATTCTGCTGCGCCGAAATTCTAATAATGAAATGGTTTCATTTTGGGTTTGCAGTTCTCGACAATACAAGTGCCATATATTGACAACACGCCCATCTAGACAAAAGCGGAACAGAGGCCAATACCATTTTTTGGATCTGATTTTTGACCTGAATAAACCTCTCATTTGATCAAATCGATCTATGCCTCCCATTCCTTTATTGTAAAGACTTATAATAGATGGTTGATCGAGTTGAACAGATGACTTTTATTTTTTGGCCCAACGCTTACAAGAACCTTTTGTCTTATAAACAGTTTCATCTTGTATATTTGAAATAACAGTTACCTGGCTATTGTCGTGGCAACGTGACAATGATATATTGTGAGTTTTTTCGTGAATGGCGTAATGCGAGCCTCTTTTTTTCTTTTTTTAATTCTTTGAGGGGAGCTTTTTCTGCTCGGTCGGCTCGTATAGTGCCCACACAAAAGAGGTTGTGTTCTGTAAAGGACTCTTAATAAAGTTATCGAAGTATAATAATTGTCAACGAAAGCAACACTCTCTCCTTGAAGAAAATTAAAACACAATTTTTCCGATACACCGGATCCTAATGTTTTCCCTTGTATTTTATCACCAGCACGAGTATATACATCAAATTGATAAGGTAACCGCCAAATGTACACAAACACCAAAACTTAAAGTCAAACTGAATAGGCTTGCGTCTATAAATTGTTTCATATCATGCCTACCGTAGTAAGGTTCCATCTAAATCTATTGAAAAGTACTTTGCAAAGGGTCGGATGCATTCCTCTGATATTTTATTTATGTTGTCTACTAGAGGAAAGATTTTATCTCCTTTGTCAATTTTCGAATTATCATTTAGGTGAAAGAATCTGTGAATATTTTCAAATTTGTTCCTTGGCATAGCATTGCTAACTAAGGCCTAGTTGGTGTCAGGGCGCGTTTCCCAATAAAAACGCCTTGAAGAACTGTGCTATATCCAGAAAATAGAATTATTGCAAGATACACTACTTTTCAAATGAAATGCATCACTTAGAAATAATAATGTTATGATCTTGAAAGTATGGTAAAATAATACTTTATTAACATGTATAAGATGATTAAATTTTGAAGGCAAATATTAACAGTTTTTGTAGCATGATTATCTGTGCGATTTTCCATGCACTTTGATTGAGTCCCGTTCTAAGTATGGCGTTGTAGATTTGAGTGATGCCTCGTATTGGTTTTTTAAGCAGTTCCTTGGTTATTTTTCCTGTGATGATGTCAGAGCCTGGAGCTTTTTTAGTATTAATTTCTTTTTGATAGCTTCGCTTACTTCTCTGTTTGTTATTGGTTTAACCGGTGACCTCATCTGATGTGGTGATTCTAGAAAGTCCATTATCTTCTCTTCTGTTTCGGGATAGTGGTCTGGGTAAGGTTTGAAGACATTAGCTAAGTGTTCGGAAAATATTGTTGCTTTTTCTTTACTACTTCTGGTCCAGCTTCCCAGGTTTTTTTTTATAGGTGGAATTTGTATCGTTGGCCTCTTCATCTTCTGCATCGGCTTCCATAAGGAGTAATCCGTATGTACGGTAGCAGATAGGGATTCGATGTAGTCTTGTATTCAATGATTTTGGTGACGTGGCAGTATTCCTTTTACTTGCTTCGTTGCTCTAATTAGGGCCCATTTATCTGCTTCTGCTCTAGTCGCCAGCGGCGTCTAAGTCTTATTTTTCCATTACCTTGTCTTTTGTACCTTTAGGGCACTCTGTGTATCTTGACTGATTTTGTAATTCTGGCGTTGCTTCCCTAGCTACCTGCTGTATTAATTGTGTGAATGGAATTACAGCTTGTTCCACATCTAAGCTGGTTTTTAGAGGAACATCTAGATCTGTTAGGTACTGAAGCGTATCAAAAAAGTATTCCCAGTCTGTGTTTTTGTTGCTTAACGTAGGTTGTTTTTTTGTTTCAGCTATATTTGTGTGTGACGTCATTATTAGAGACGAATGAACCGCAGCTAATTCTAGACCAGTTTTTATTTCGCAGTGCCTAGCATGATTCCGAAATAAATTCTTGCGTCTGTGGACCAATATGTTGGTTCTCCTGTGGTAATGTAGTAGATTATTTTCTTGAATCGCAGCTAGCAAGCGTCGTCCATTAGGTCTTGTTACCCGCTAACCCCATTGTTCATGCTTTGAATTAAAGTTACCTGCTACCAAAAATCTGTTGCCCAGAGTTTTATAGGAGTGGGCGAATTCTTCTTTTGTACTTAGGTGGACAGTAGATGGCGGTAACTTTCAAGCGGAGCTATTTGATCTTCGATTAATGTGGTTGTAGCTTGTAGAGGATTTTTTGATATTTGTCAAGTTCGTGGTGTTTTATATTGGATTTCACTATTATTGTAGTTCCCCCGTGGGCTGTACTTTCTGGGTGATTTGTAGAATAGATGTATATATTGTACTGTATGGTTGACTACGTCAGGACCTTCTGCTACAAAATATCTCTGCAGCTTCCAATCGTGTAAGCCATGTTCCTGCTCAGGTCAAAGTCGGTTTTCCTTGGAGCAATCCTTAGTAAGTGCAGTTTCGCCATCCTCCCTCCATTGTTGACTCTCCGGGATAGCTGGCTTCTTACTTTAAAAGGAAAAAGCTGAGTTACAAGTTCGTTTCGATACGCTGGGTCAACCAGGGCGGCGGAGAAAGTTTCAGGGATAGACTGCCCGATTATGGAGAGCACGGATATATCGATTACCATAGCGCTAGATAGATCCTTTTGCGCGGCGAAATGCCCCTCCCCATGCGGAGGGCATAGTGGACCTTTGAATAGGTCTCATTCGCACTTGCCCTGCGTTCCTTTCTTGATTGTAGAATGGAGCCCGATGGGTCTGGTACCCCTGCTGCCCTAACGGCCCATGGTGATGAGAGGAGAACGTCCAGCTGCATATTTCACAATCAGGATTTATTTTCTGTTCAACCAGCGACGCGAAAGATTCCGCAATTGTGCCGTCGGCCAAAGAGTCACACAGATACGCCATGACCACCACGTAGCTACATAATTGGTCCCTGCTCTCGTGAGTGAGGAAGGCGCTAATATGAAGCAGCCCACCCACCCAAGGCCTGGGCGCGAAGACAACATTGATGATTACCCGTGAGTCAGACTTCTTGACCTTTTTGCATGTGAGTGCTGGTAGCCTGACGCATTTAGAGACGCATGCGTGTAAGAGGCCAATGGACAAGCTTCTTTCTCGACAGACGACCTAAACATCCCGATCACGGTATCCATCTGGGAATGAATGGTCGCAAATCTTCTGTTAAACTCTCTGTCCACCCTTACGAACACCTTATTCGGCGCAGACACCTCAGACCCTTCGCAGAAAAACCTGTTTAGAAAGATAAACTTGACAGAAGAGTAAAGTGTTTTCACAGAGTCAATCTTATCCGCCCCTTTCTCCCAAGTGTCAAGAGTAATTTTGAAATGGCTATCTGCGGCTATCTGACAACGTTTCTTCCCTTTCCCTTCCTCTAGCACCACCCCTTGAACGGCATATGCGGCATCACCCTTGAAATGAAATACGGCCTTTCTAGCTTGCCTGGCACAGTATAATGATAGTCGCACATTCAGGAGAGTATCCATCGTTCCAGTAAAGCTCTGGAACAGCCCTTTCACTATCTTACATTTCCCAAGATATCCTCGTTTGGAAAGCGTAGCATGAATGTCACTCCAGATGAGTCCAAGTCGAAGTGAGTTGGGCGCTTTTGTGGTTGTGCAAACGTAATCATGATGCATGGTTCATGCGTTCCTGTCCGCCTGTGGGTTCCAGACGGACACATCGTTGCTGACAATTATTGTTAGTTTTTTGTTGTTAGCCGCAGTGAGGTTGCATATTGAGTCAAAGATTGATTGGACATGTATATGCCCCCGCCTGCCTGTGATCCCTGCTTAACTGAATTGCACACCTGTCGTAGCATGAAGTCAACTCTTGTGATGTCATCGTCAGACCATGTTTCCCTAACTTTGGCTCCCGGTTTGGTGTTTTCGCATTTCGCCGTCATTTCCCCAATCCTGTCCCAGTGATCTGTTCCTGTCTCTAGCATGTTGTATACCTATTCTGGCCTGACCACCTTGCTCAGGTTTGCGGCATGTTTACGAGCATACAGCAATTCATTGGACGAGTCTCACCCCTTTTTGCTGTAAGCACCTTTATCCGTGTAGACTGTGAGGTCTGACTCCACCCTAGTGACGTCGGCTGTCTCTCGGTACTAGGTTGGCAAAGTATCGTTGAACGAGAAGTGTTTATTCATCCAAAGATAACCTTGCTCATCCTCCGGAGGAAGAGTCAGCTTTCCCTCGCAGCACCTCTTGTACCATTCTGTCTCCTCAAATGAATATACCTCTTCACATCTGTGCCTAGTTAGGCTTCTTTCTCGACATAGTACTTTGCAGAAATCTAACGATTTGCAGTAAGCCAGGAAGTCCATCCACATACCCCAATCAACATCCCTAGAATTCTGCATGAACTCGGTCGCTCTGGCAAACAATTCCTGCAAGTCGCAGTCTGGGGTAGGCAGTGCATAATACATGTTGGCGAAATCCATTCTTGCCCAGCCAGGAATCCGCCTTGACAACAGTGGGTCATGCCAGTATGTGACCATCTGCAGAATGACTGCTATATCCTCTCTTAGCTGTGTAGTTTCAGCTTCGTGTCCTGTGTTCAACTTCTCAGATTCAGAGTGCATCATATTCTGCACCAGCGCTAGTGACTGATTCATGCTCCTAGCCAGTTTGTCGGAATATGTAGAGTGACGCAGTACGTCGGATATCCACTTGACCGCGTTTTTCATTGCACCCAGATAATCATATTCCCTCGATTCCATCCGACCACACAGCCGATAATTGGTAGCGTAGGCCCAGGTAACCTCTAGCATCTTCGATACGTCGTGCATCTGGTCAGTTGAAGAAAAATCTTACATATCGATAGCGTCTTGATACTCGATGACATTCAGTCCTAACATTCTGATAGTCTTCACTCCACCCATCACCTCATAAAATCCTGATTCAGTGTTATCAAAAGCATGCAGACCCACGGATGTGTCCCCGTTGCCAACGCGTTCGTGAGCGTCGTGGATGTGTGGGATTAATACCTCTTAGCCTCATGTTTTCCATACCCATGTTCCAAGCAAATGCCCTTTTCCAGTCAACGCACCCGCTACTGACATCCCTGACCTCTGACACAATCTTGCCCATAATGTTCCGCCCCATCCTACAGGCTACAACCCCAATCGGGACTATTTCTTTCCCAACTGTGTGTTAATAAGCGCAAAGTTCTCGTCACTAATTATTCCTGACAGGTCTAGAGCCTCAGCTGAATAGTTGCCTGACATTAGCTCTTCCGTGTGTCTAAAGGTTGCGTCATTATCGCACCAAATTTTCTTGCCATAATCCGTTGCATATTTGCATAGGAAGCGTGCTGCTGATCGCTGTATACCTGACGTGCTGCATATCTGTCGTACATCTCAGGTTCGGAGATCCTACCCGACACCTCCCCTATGTGCTTGGTCAAAGTGAATAGATACCAATAGAAATTATTTAATGTACGGGTCTATATCACACAGTTGTATATTGAATGTCTTTTTCAGTTCATTTTTTTTCGCTAGTATTCGGCCATTTTTAACCCACACGTATTTATAATTATAAATAACCGCTCTTTTCCTTGTTGTGGTTTATCCTTGTTGACACCATGAATTTCAATAATTTTTCGCATTCCATGCTTCTCCAATTTTTTTACATGTATTGATAGGGATTCGATTTGTTTTTGTTTGGCATCAACCGTTTGCCACAACAATTTTATCTCCTCCTTAAGAGACTTGATTTCCTCAAGGTTTTCTGTCATAATTAGTTTTATTTCCTTCAGTCACACGAATTGCATTGCCATTAGCCCATTATCATTATCTCAAGTAGCTGGTCAGCAGCGGGACTGGCTTCCTCTTTAAAACACGAAACCTCCTCGTCCTAAATTGATGTTGATCCGGGAGCACTTGGTTTACCAGTAGCACTGGTTCTTTTTATCCCGGCATTACGTGCACCTCCATTCTAATCTTAACGCTTTAGACTTTGCCCGATTCGTCTGTTCTGTAATCGAACAAGCGTATTGATAATGCTGTTTACAGCCGTGGTATTTTATTTCTTAACCTTTGATAGCACTATCACAATGATTACATTTCATATTTTAAATTTTATTTTACTTCAATTATCATAAGCACTAAAGCTACTTATTATTTTAAACAATATTTAAATACTTGTATATAATACACTATTATTATATCTCTGTGTCCGCCCTTGCGAACACCTTATTCGGAACAGACACCTCAGACCCTTCGTAGAAAAACCTATTTAAAAGATAAACTTGACAGAAGAGTAAAGTGTTTTCACAGAGTCAATCTTAGTCGCCCCCTTTTGCCAAGTGTCAACGGTAATTTTAAATGGCTGTCTTCGGCTACCTGATAACGTTCCTTCCTTTTCCCTTCCTCTAGCACCACTGCTTGAACGGCATCGTCAATGAGACCAGCTGCATATGCGGCATCACCCTTGAAAAGAAATCCGGCCTTTCTAGCTTTCCTGGCACAGTATAATGATAGTCGCACATTCAGGAGAGTATCCATCGTTCCAGTACAGCTCTGGAACAGCCCTTTCACTATCTTACATTTCCCAAGATACCCACGTTTGGAAAGCGTAACATGGATGTCACTCCAGATGAGTCCAAGTCGAAGTGAGTTGGGCGCTTTTGTGGTTGCGCAAACGTAATCATGATGCATGGTTCATGCGTTCCTGTCCGCCTGTGGGCTCCAGCCGGACACGTCGTTGCTGACAATTATTGTTAGTTTTTTGTTGTTAGCCGGAGTGAGGTTGCATATTGAGTCAAATATTGATTGGACATGTATATGCCCCGCCTGCCTGTGACCCCTGCTTAACTGAACTGTACACCTGTCGTAGCATGAAGTCAACTCTTGTGATGTCATCTTCAGACCATGTTTCCCTAACCTTGGCTCCCGGTTTGGTGTTTTCGCACTTCGCCGTCATTTCCCCAATCCTGTCCCAGTGATCTGTTCCTGTCTCTAGCATGTTGTATACCTATTCTGGCCTGACCACCTTGCTCAGGTTTGCGGCATATTTACGAGCATACAGCAATTCATTCGACGAGTCCCACCCCTTTTGCTGTAAGTACCTTTGTCCGTGTAGACTGTGAGGTCTGACTCCACCCTAGTGACGTCGGCTGTCTCTCGGTACTAGGTTGGCAAAGTATCGTTGAACGAGAAGTGTTTATTCATCCAAAGATAACCGTGCTCATCCTCCGGAGGAAGAGTCAGCTTTCCCTCGCAGCACCTCTTGTACCATTCTGTCTCCTCAAATGAATATACCTCTTCACATCTGTGCCTAGTTAGGCCTCTTTCTCGACATAGTACATGTTGGCTAAATCCATTCTTGCCCTGTCTGGAATCCACCTTGACAACAGTGGGTCATGCCAGTATGTGTCCATTTGCAGAATGGCTGCTATATCCTCTCTTAGCTGTGTAGTTTTAGCTTAGTGTTCTGTGTTCAACTTCTCAGATTCAGAGTGCATCATATTATGCACCAGCGCTAGTGACTGCTTCATGCTCCTAGCCAGTTTGTCGGAATATGTCGAGTGACGCAGTGCGTCGGATATCCACTTCACGGCGTTTTTCATTGCCTCCAGATAATCATATTCCCTTGATTCCATCCTACCACACAGCCGATAATTGGTAGCGTAGACCCAGGTACCCTCTAGCGCCGTGCATCTGGTCAGTTGAAGAAAAATCTTACATATCGATAGCGTCTGGATACTCGATGTCGTTCATTCCGAACATTCTGATAGTCTTCACTGCACCCATCACCTCACAAAATCCTGATTCAGTGTTATCAGAAGCATGCAGACTCAGGGATGTACCCCGTTGCCAACGCGCTCGTGAGGTTCTTGGACGTGTGGGATCATTCCTCTGAGCCTGATGTTTTCCATACCTATGTTCCAAGCAACCCTTTTCCATTCAACGCACCCGCTACTGATGTCCCTGGCCTCTGATACTATCTTGCCCATAATGTTCCGCCCCATCCTACAGGCTACAATCCCAATCGAGACTATTTCTTTCCCTGACAAGTCTAGAGCCTCAGCTGAATACTTGCCTGACATTAGCCCTTCTGTGAGTCTAAAGGTTGCGTCATTATCGCACCAAATGTTATTGCCATAATCCGTTGCATACTTGCATAGGAAGTGAAAAACATATCCTATTTTCCTAGCCTGTCATGTCTCGTGCTACTGATCGCTGTATACCTGACGTTCTGCATATCTATCATACATCTCAGGTTCGGAGATCATACCCGACACCTCTCCGATGTGCTTGGTCAGAGTGAATAGATACCAATAGAAATTATTTAATGTACGTGTGTATATCACTCAGTTGTGTATTGATTGTCTTTTCCAGTTCATTTTTTTCGCTAGTATTCGGCCATTTTTAACCCACACGTATTTATAATTATAAATAACCGCTCTTTTCCTTGTGGTTTATCCTTGTTGACACCATGAATTTCAATCAGTTTTCGCATTCCATGCTTTTCCAATTTATTTATATGTATTGGTAGGGATTCGATTTGTTTTTCTTTGGCGTCAACCGTTTGCCGCAACAATTTTATCTCCTCCGTAAGAGACTTGATTTCCTCAAGGTTTAAGAGACTTGACTTCCTCATGTTTTTGTCATAATTAGTTTTATTTCTTCCAGTCACATGATTTGCATTGCCAATAGCCGATTATCATTATCTCAATTAGCTGGTCAGCAGCGGGACTGATTTCCTCTCTATACACGAAAGCTCCTCGTCCGAAATTGATGTTGATCCGGGAGCACTTGATTTACCAGTAGCACTGGTCCATTTTATCCCGGCATAACGTGCACCTCCATTCTAATCTTAACACTTTATACTTTGCCCGATACGCCTGTTCTGTAATCGAACAAGCGTATTGATAATGCTGTTTACAGCCGTGACATTTTATTTCTTAACCTTTGATAACACTTATCACAATTATTACACTTCATATTTTAAATTTTATTTTTCTTCAATTATCGTAAGCACTAAAGCTATTTATTACTTTAAACAAGATTTAAATACTTGTATATAATACACTATTATTATATCTCTCAGCCGGCCCTTGCGAACACCTTATTCGGAACAGACGGGCGACTACGAACATCCCCGATACCTAGATTTTATTGGGTTGAGTTTTAAAGTAAGATTAAGAGCGACTACGAACTGCCCCACGCTACCTAGATTTTATCGGATTTTAAAGCCGAAAATTTGAAATTAATAAATAATGAAACTATCACAATTTAATCGAATAAAGTTTGTTTATAAATCTACATTAACTTATATACAATAACAATAACTACACTACAATAACTACTTAAACAATAACAATGCTTAATTCTAATGTCTGATTAGTGATTAAAATAAGTAAGTGTGAATACAGTATACAGTGAACACTATATTTTTGTTTATCAAAAGTTAGCTGCATAATAATTGCAAACTGACTTAATGAAGCTAATTTAGTAATGTTTTGATTAACATAATATTCAATTAGCCTATTTTCAATAAAATCAACTTTTCTTTTTGCCGTTTTATCAAGTTATTTTTCTAATATATGTGCAATTCTAATTTTCACATATACTTCTGCTTGAAAATTTAACAAAATGTCTGTAAATTTAAATATGTCAGGATGTGATTTATAAAAACATTCGTTAAATTTCGAGTGAAATGATTCACATGCGTTTGTAGTAAATATAAGAGAATGATGAATTCGAAGCCACATGTAAGGTGGAAATGTTGAATCTTCCGTTAAATAATTATCAACTAGGTAATCACAAAATTGTAAAACTCTGTCATCTTCTGGCATAATATTAAAAAGTTCATCAGAAAAAAAGTCACCAACTGCATTTGGAACTAAATAAGGAATGCCGAAAAACAATTTTAAATATTTTCCAATAACAGTTTGATTTTTATATTCCGAGGACAAACCTAAATTTTGAATTTTTCTAAACCAATTTTGTGTTAAATGAAATTTGCAACAAAAAATAATAATGTCGGACCATACTAACTTGGCTGCATTTTGAATTGCTTTTTCAAAATCAGAAGTTATTCGCTTCGGTTTGAAATTCAAATTCAAATCTGTACATATTGTTATTAACCCATAAGAGCCCAAATATTTTTTTTGCCGATTTTGGTAGTTTTTTTGATTTAGTTATGTTATTTTACCTTCACTAAAACCATACATGTGGTTTTTTGAAAAATTTGGTGTTTAGGTTTAAAAAAAAATGGCGTTGCATATATGCAACGCTAGGCTGTTATAGGTTACAAAACTTTAATTACAATTATTATGTAAAGAAATACAAAAATTATATAAAAAATCTCATTTTGAGTGAAACAAAACATTACAATCGATACATAGACCAATATTGCATTTATTACACATCGTCCGGATAATGGATTTGCATCCCTCTCTTGCACATCTTCTTCTTTTATTGTCTGGAATATATGTCAATAAGTGATCAATGTTGTCAAATCTTATATTGTCACTAATTTGGTTTTGTGTTACGCTTGTAAGAGAAGCGGACGGTCTTCCTGGACCTTTTGAGGCTGTTCCATACTTTAACAAATAGGTCTGAACGATATCTCTTTTAAATTCAAGTTGGGTGCACGATTTTCCTGCTTGTTTATATATTATCCACGTGTTTGCTACTGACATATCTAACAACCACGTGAAAATACTCCACCACCACTTTTTTGAACGAATTGCAATTCTGTATCTGCCTACATTCTCATCCATAAGATCAGTACCTCCCATGGAACTGTTATACCTGGATATGCAATGGGGACGTGGGACAGCAACAAATTTTTTTTCCGATTTGGAAAACCTTTTAACAGTTGCCCGAGGTTCCACACCGTAAGAGCTGGATGCTACTGTAACAACACTGTTATCTACCCAGCGTGTTACTAGAATTCCACGATTTTTTTCAATAATACTATGTTGACTCCCTCTAACAGACTCCTTCTGCAGAAGTTGTTTAGAGGGCAACGGTATTCCTTTGGGTAAACGATTCTCCCTTATTGTTCCAGAGCACCAATATCCTTTTTGTTTTAAATCATAAATTAGATTGAAACTCGTAAAAAGATTATCTGTGTATGGTAAAATGGGGTAACATTGACATGGGGGAAACATTGACACATTTTCAAAATTCCCTCCTAATTTTAGTTGAAAAGAAATTTACGTTTTGTCTTTTGTTGTAAAATTATGTGTATAGTTCCGCCATCTAGTAACCTATACTTCAAACACTTTGTTCTAATTTTATGGTTTGTAGCGTCTGTTTAATGGTTAAGCACAAGAATTTGTTGAGTCACGTCTATAGAAAACTTTGCCGGTGTTAATTGTTTTTTGAAGATTCGACCTATAGTCGGCCAAGTAAGTAATTTCTTATATTACGAGTTAACAAATATTAGTTTATTTCAATTTAAATTCTGTAATTTGATGAAGTTCTACTTTCGTAAGTGAAGGTTAAGATTGACACCTGTGTCAATGTTACACTCTATAAATTTGTCAATGTTTTTCCTCTTTGCAGAAATGCCCCGCAAAAAGAAGGTTGGCGTAATTCCCAGAAAATATAAAACCTATGATGAAGACAGTATGGTAAACGCCATAAATCAAGTAAAAAATGGAAGTTTAAGTGTCAAAAGAGCTAGTGAAATGTATGGAATTAACCGTTCAACGTTAATAAACCACTTGAAAAACTATAAATGCAAAGCAGTTGGCCGCCCCACAGTACTCACTTTACAAGAAGAAAAACTCTTGGTAAATGCTATAATAAAAGTAGCTGACTGGGGCTTCGGACTCGATCGTTTTAAATTACGTATTTGTGTTCAGGATTATCTCAAACGAATGGATCGTCCAAATCCATTTAAAAATGGATTAGCAGGTATTGACTGGATTAAATCTTTTGAACGTCGTTGGAAGAAAAAACTCAGTAACAGAGTCGCACAAAATCTACCTAAAAATAGGGAGATGCTTGTTCTTTGGAAGTGCTCAATGATTTTTACGAAAACTAAAAGCCACGATTGAAAGGCTGGAATTGTCGAATAAGCCACAGAATGTGTTTAATTGTGACGAATCAGGCTTTCAAACTGACGCTGGTATTCAAAAAATTTTATGTCGCAGAGGTTCACACAACCCACTGAAACTTGTGGGTACTGTAACAAAAACTACTTACACCGTTCTAGCATGTTGTAGTGCAATCGGTGAATATCTTCCCTTATTTGTAAATTACAAAGGTCTACATCTTTACGCAACATGGTGTCAAAATGGACCAGAAAATACTGTGTATAACTGTTCTCCATCCGGCTGGATGGAGGCAGCCCAGTTTGCAGATTGGTTCGAAAATGTTTTTGTGAGAGCTACTGCTGCGTTAAGTGGACCGAAACTGCTAATATTTGATGGCCACAATTCCCACATAACACTACAACTTATTGACATGGCTATAAAAAACAATATTGAACTGTTCTGTTTGCCCTCGCACACAACGCATGTTCTACAGCCGTTAGATGTTGGAGTTTTTAAACCTGTTGGCGTAATGTTCTAAAAAGTTTTTATCAAGAAACTGGGTTTAAGAACGCCGACAAGGTAGTGTTTCCTGGTCTGTTAAAAAAACTTCAAGAAACTGGGTGTTTTTCTAAGGCCAATGCAGTAGGTGGTTTCGAGGGGACTGGAATTTTTCCCTTATCTAAAGAAAGGATATTAAAAAAATCCATATCATCAACCGTCATATGTTCTTCAGAAAATAAAATTCAACCAACCACATCCACAGTAGAAAAAGAAAATGAAACACCAACACCCGATTTTGCAGGTTACAGTCAATCCTCACCACCAACTACTCCACTTCCTGAACAGTTGGAAGATATTACACCTACTAAAAAGTTGGAATTATCACTAATGACTGTATTAAGACGGCAAGAAGCCAAAACAGTAATACAAAAAAGAAGTAAACTCAGAAGAAAATTTGCGGAAACATTAACAGCGGACGATGTTAGACTAAGAATGATAGAAAATGAGAAAAACAAAAGAAAACCAACAGTAAGAAAAACTCAAAAACAAAAAAGCAAGAAGCCTGTTGAAAAAACTGAAGAAACCTCAGGTAGTGATGCTAGTTTACAACTTGTCCATGATACAGATGATGACATTTCACACGATGAAAATAATAGCAGTGTAACAGAAGAAGATAATTGTGGTAAAGCAAAGGAATTTGTGAAGTTCGACGGAAGTAACCAAAATATAGTTGCAAATTCATGGGTCCTTGTCAGATTTAATAATTCTAAAAGTTGTGTAGAAAAGGAAGAATGCATTCACTATGTTGGACAAGTGTTGGAAGTAAATGACAGCGAAATTATGGTCAACTTTTTGAGAAAGAAGAAAATACATTTTGTGTACCCTGATGTGCCCGATCAAAGCCTGGTATCTGTAGATGATGTCGCTATGGTTCTGCGCGAACCTTATATTAAAAGGGGAATGCATTACTTTCATGTCAACTTTCTTCCTTCTAATTATAAAGCGCCTCCTAAGATTAACTAGGCTTTATTATAATACGTAGGTGTATAACTATCTAAAATTAAGTATAAAGTTTCTTAATTAAGTATTTATTGTTTTATTTCTATGATTTTCCATAAAAATATCTAGGACATTTGTCAATGTTACACTATACATGCAAAATATTGACATATTAGCTGTTTTTATGAGTGTGTCAATATTAGACTTGCCATGGGTAACATTGACACATTACCACTTTAAAAAAAAAAAATAAATTCTGTAAACGACTTGGTGTATTCATATTCTATCATATACAGTGTAGAAAAGGTTAATATATCTTCATTCTGTCACAAAAGCAGTCATATACCAAACTGCTATGTGCCAAAAAAAAAATCAATTTTAAAGTTGTGTCAATGTTACCCCATTTTACCTCATACTTTATAGGGAAGGCATCGTTTCTCTGTAAGCAATTCGCCCAAAAAGTTAATAAGTGAGGCTGTTGATTTGCCATATCTTTTCTCCTAAGAGGAACAAAGGAAGTCGTTGATTACGTTAATTGCACACTATTTTGAAGAGCGAGGACTCAAATTAACCCTACCTGCCAGTTATCAGCTTGAAAAGGAAATTTTAGACAGATATAAAAACAAAACTAACCTAATACTAGCAATTTTGCGTCGTATAATAAGAATTTTTAGAAATCGTTAATGCTTATAATCATTTTCTTAGTAAAAACTAATTCTAAACTGCACGTTAGGTTATTAATAATATTCTCACAGATCAGTTCGAAATTTGAACTTTGTGAATTTTTTCGGTATGAAGGATGGCTCGCAGCCCAAAAGTGAGGCGAGATTTGAATTCCTCACATCCGATTTAGCCTAAGGCCAAAGTTTCGCGATGATCGGACAAAAAATGAAAATTCTCGAATTTTTGCTGAATTAGCCTTAATGATTGCAAACCTCCAATAGGAGATGAACATGAAGAAGTTATTAGGATGGGGAGATAAGCTTTATCTAAATTTTAAATAATAAATAGGGTGTCCCATTTAAAAAAAAAGTATGTTTGGTTCACCCTGGTAATATGTAACACCCTGTACATACGGAAATAATTTTATAATGTGAAGTTTGAAGTTGCCTATAATTTTTGTAAAATAGCATTTTCGACACTAAATCGATTTTTAACATTTTTTCTTGTATCGAACATGGCAGACTCGTTTGCAAATTCGAGTTTTAGACGGCATTCGATTCTAATTCGATAACGTACGTAACTTAATCACTGAAAAAGTCGATAACCGTCCGTAAAGTTTCTTTCAAACCGAAAAATCTCATTAAAATAGCATTTTCGCCAGCCTCGTGTTCCGCCGTTCTACCCACTTAAAGCCCTCGTCGTCCTCTAAAAGACCCGCGGCCTTCGTAGGCATTTTCGCCGGGTAATTATATATTCGCCCCGAAAGATTATTTTAAATAAAATGCGCTGAGGGCGGCGGCGTGGGTAAAAGTGGTGCACTCGCGAAGCGTTTCAAAGCGAATGATCGCTTGTTTGCTTTAGAACATAGGAAACAAGAGTACACTTTTCCCTAGAACCAAAAATGCTTGAAGTAACAGCACGTTTTGAATCTAGGCAATTTTGCGAAATTTGCGGCTTATTCTTTTTTACCGTTCCTACGTAGCTGAGTCTGTACGTTTTCAGCTCTTCAACCAAACTGATGTGTGTAAACCAGTTATCGGCAGTGACATTACGACCTGAACCGTAAATTGGAGCAGCTAAATGCTTAACTACATCAACAGGTTTGTTACTAATTGCAAGGAGAATCTTCAGGTTGCGTTCCACAATAAACTTCTAAATTTGACACATAATAGGTTTCACTATCAATCATCGCGTAAATTTTGATTTCATATTTTCGTGGTTTTGACGGTATGTACTGCTTGAAAACACAGCAGCCTCTAACACCTTCCATCAATAGTCACATTTGGACCCGCCGAATTTTCGATTTCAATTTTACAATTTTCGATGAAGATCTCCCAAAAATCTCTTATAGGAGCCAACCTGTCCAACTCTTTTCTGGCCAATCTCGTGTCGCGATCGTCAAACCGTAAACATTTTAGCAAAAATAAAAATCTTTTTCTGCTCATTGTACTTCCAAATATTTCTACTCCGTGTCCAGTAGTATCAAATAGATCTAAAGTATTCAAATGAACATTGACGAGTACGCTTGCGCATAAGACCCCCCCTTCCACCAGAAGTAGCCTGTACTACCAAGTCAAGGTAAGCGATTTGTTTTTTTTTTAGTTCTGTATGATAACAGATTTGACAATTCTTAAAGTACAATTTACAGTCCACAATTAAAGCAATATTTTTTATCTATCTCTTGCACAAAATCGAATCCCCTTAATGTGAACTAAACACTAATAGTGTGCTGATGGAATGCACCGCTTCGTAAAGTGAGCATTTTTAAATATTAGTAAATTACAATGAATATTGTTATGAGAGGTTATTCAGATATCACACAAACCATCCCAACAACTCTTACCTCAAGTAGGATTTCAACCTACGACATCTACTTTGCTAGAGTAGTGTAAATTCTAAATATAATGAGATTATAGTCTAATTGCTTATATTAATGGAATGTGAGCCTGCAATATCGCAAGGATTCACACATACCAAAGCAACTTGACTAAAGTTAAATATTATAAAAACAAAAGTAGACGTTCTTAAGGTAAAAACTTAAAACTAATACATTTTACAAAATAAAATCGGGATATCTTATTTGATCTATATTCCTCCGATTTTTCATTAATTGTATCAAATTTTTGTTTATTATTATTACGCTTTTTTTTAATAGAGGAATTGGCGCTTCTTATTTTAATATATGTTTCGCACTGAACTTGTAATAAAATATTTGTAAAATTGAAGATATTAGGATGGTGTGAATAAAACTCGGAATTTAACTTAGAATGGAAAGATTCACAGGCATTTGTTGTTCTATATAAAACGTTACTATCTCCACACCAAACCGCTGGCACAAAGAATGCGTTTTCACTAAAATAATTGCAGACTCTGATGCAAGAAGGGGATAAGTAACATTTTTTTACATTTTACAGGAAAGGCAAAAAACTTTTCTTTTTTTTTTGGCTTGCATTTAATATTATTTAAGGTAGAGTTAGAAAAGGTAAATATTTTTTTTTCGGTATGAAGGGGAGCTCGCGAGGCGAGATTTGAATTCCTCACACCCAATTTAGTCTAAAACCAAAGTCTCGCGAAGATCGGACAAAAAATGAGAATTTTCGCGATTTTTCTCTGTCCTAGACCCTAAAAAGTGAAAGTTGTAGTTGTGGTGTCTTTGCTCTGACGATGGTTATTTATTTCAATTTATCCCATATGGTGGAGCACGCGAAAATAAAACTGATATGGGCCTTGGAGCAGATGTTGTAGTAGATTTACTAAAGATTGTTCCAAATACGTCAATATTTTTTGACAACTTTTTATGAGGAAAACCTCACCTTCCCGACGTTCTTTGTAGGAGATGAAGCATTTCTCCTTAATAAAAATATTATGCGACCATACACCAAACGAAACTTAGCTAACCCTAAAAGGATATTCAACTACAGACTTTCGAAGCTAGAAAAAGTGTTTGGGAAGTTGATTCATTCCTGACAGAAGTAATAACCCTAAAAATGTTTTGAATTCTGTCACAGTCAGTTCTTTCCATTCCGTTATTCGGGACTGTACTTTTGTTTTTTCTAATAAAAATATATTTACCGCATATTTATTTGTTTTTTCGACAATGATTTGAAAATTTCGAGAAAAACGTGTTCCGAGCGTATTTTCGAGAAGAAAAAAATACGTGCCGGTAGAACTCGTCGCCGTGAACAGAAATTAAAAAAAATCAGTTTAAAAATACGACGGGAAGTGGTTCAAAAAAATTGCCAAGGAATCAGTAAATCTATAGCATGGAACATTTTGCAAATAATGTGTAAAATAATGTTAACATTTAATACTCCTTACAAAGTACTGTGGTGGCCAGAAGAACAAAGAGCTACGGAAATTATACCATGCTATTAATGAATTTCAGGTACGACTGTAATAAATATTTGTTTTTAATTATAGGTTTCATTGTTTGCATTGATGGAACCCATATTCGCATTAGTAAACCTAAAAATCATAGCAATTCATACATATACAGGAAACACTATTCATCTATAGTTTTACAAGTGGTGTGTGACCATCAAACGTTGTTTCTTGATGTACCATTCAGGACTGCCTGGCTCAATGCATGATGCATGAGTGTTTCTAAATCTGATTTATATACATCTATTAATAATGGAAGTATACCTTTTCCTGACAGCAGTCACCCAATTGATGATCTAAAGAGAAACCTTTGAGACAAGAAGTTTGTTTCACCTTCATATACAGGGTGAGGATTTTAAAGTGTTACCAGGCGATATCTCAAAAATGGTTAGTAATATTGTAATGAAAATTCGGTAAGCTCAAAGGGAGGCAGGGGGACAGATTTTAAGATATTTTTGACAGTTACTCCCCAACATTTTCAATGGCGACTGTCAACTTTGAAATGTCAAATGGAATGGTATTATTTTTTTCATAAATTCGACTCTTTGACAAAAACTACGTAAGAACTCCCAAAATTATTGAATTTGCGAATTTTCAGATATCGCCATGTAACACTTTAAAATCCTCACCCTGTATACAGGGTTATTCATTATATTTTGACACCCACCTACAGCTGTAATTATAGGTTATAGGTAGTAGAGAAATACTTGAAATACAAAAGTTTTAGGGTTTTATATGTATTATCTTTTAGAGATATCGAACAACAGAAATGTGCATCTCATATTAAGAGAAATATACAAGTACAGTTTTTTTTAATGGCACATCCTATATATTATTTCATATTTTGAAAGATCTTTTTCTCCTGATTCCAAAAATATATCATATGTCGATATTCACTTTAGCCGTTTTTGAAATATTTGAGTTTGTAACTCACATAAAATGCAATACATACATTTCAACCTTACGAGTTATTAAGGCAACTAGATTTTCCAGTACTTAATGCGATTTCAAACTTTAATATTTCGAAAGTGACTGAAGTGAATATAGACATGTGACATCTGTTTTTGGGACAGGAGTACTTGTATATTTTTCATAATAAATATGAGATGCGCGTTTGTTTTTTGTTCCAATATCTCTAAAAGGTAATACATATAATAATTAAAGCTGTAGGTGGGTGTCAAAATATAATGAATAACAATATTGCTTGTTTAAAAACAAATGACTGATTAAAAAAATCGCCTTAAAAGTTTATTCTATTGATATAAACTTATACGGTAATATCGGCAATCATAGTTTGTTCGCGGTACTCCGGGCTTCTAGCCCCCTATACCTTCGTCTGAGTGCGTTTCGTAATGGCATTTATTTTATAGATGCCTGTTTTGTTTATTTGTGTTTCCGCTTTCGCTTTGTGCGTTGTCGGGTTCCCATTTAATTTTGGGGTGGGCGCTTAGTTGGCTGCGGCTGTGTTTTCATATATTGTATTTAGTTTCTTGTCGCTTTAATTGCTTTTAGTATTTTTACAATTAATTCGTAGTCCTCATCTTTCTCTGTTTCTACGTTAGTTTGATTTGTTTTGCTGGCGACCACCTGGGCGTAGCTTGTTTTCGGATCAATGATCCTCGCTGGTTTCCTTATGGTTGGATTAGGGTCGTTTGTTGCCTTCCTTTGATTGTATGGGTGGCCGGGGCAACAGTGGTAATTTGCCGTGTGCTGTCCCGTACAGTTACTGCATTGGGGGTTTCCCGATTCCCGTGTTTTCGTGCACTCGCGGGTTTGATGGCTGCCCGCGCATTTGACACATCGCGGTGCTGCGTGGCATCCGCTAGATGTATGCCCATATCTATGGCATTGAAAGTATCCAATTGATTGTATATTATAAATGTCCTTGGCTTTCTCGTTCCTTGTTAGATGGACTAGCACCATTGACGCTTTCCTTCTTTCCCTGCCTGCAAACATGCGGCTTATTTTTTATATTTCGAATCCAGCTGCCTGGAGGTGGTCTTTAATTATGTGTATAATTTCGTCGTCCAACGGTATGCCCTTGATCACTACTTTTATGGGTTTTTGTTCGGTAAGTAAGTATACATTAAACTGTATTCCTGCGTCGTCCAATGTTTTCGTGGCGTTTCTGTAATCCTCCGTGGTATTGAGAGTTACGTTAACGCCGCCCCTGGTGGTTTTGGTGGTCCGTGGGGTTCGTCGATAGTTTGCTCATGACTTTCGTGTAATCTTCCTGGTTATGTATTATGAGTGGCGGGATACGTTCCTTGGTTGTCTGAGTTTCTTCCTCGTTTAATTTTACGTCGTCGACGCGTTGTCGTTTATTTCCGCTTTTCTTGATAATTTTGTTGTATCCTTCCTCTTCCGAGAGGGGTTCATCTGCTCCCTTTGCGTGGGAGGTGGTTGTTTCTTGTTTTTCTTCTTCGTGGTCCATCTGTTCTTCGTGGTGTTCTTGTTTATTGTGTCGCTTCTTCTTCTTTTTCCTTTTGGGGACGTCGGTTGCTTCGTCCTTGTCGTCGTCGGTTGGGGACGCTATGGGGGCTTCTCGTCTCGTCTCCAATTGGAAGGTGAGGTTTTCATTTGTTGCTTTTAAGTTATCTATTTGTCTTTGTAGTACTTCGATTTTTGAATCTTGTCGCTCAATTGTCTCTTTTTGTTGTACGATCATCTTTATGTATGTTCTTACTTGAGTACGAAGTAGGTCTTTGTTATTCAGTATATCATCGTCCGAATCTTCGTCTTCCATGTTTGCCGGGTTTTGTGTTGTGAGAACAACACAAGTCCGGTTTGTAGTTGTTATAAAAATAACAGTTTATTATGTTTTACCATAAAACTCGCTCACTCGTGTATGTCTGTCGACTCTCTCGTATACCTGTCGACTTATACAGTAATAGAAAGAAAACCAAACTAATATACTTGGTACTTATGGTTGAAATATCTACCAAACCTAACCTCGAAATAGCAAAGTACCTAATATCTAACAATACATAATAATTATGTTAATATTTACATCAGCTTCTGCTTGTGTATAGATTTTCAATTTATACGAATTCATTGAGATTTGAATGTAGTCTACGGTTTCTGGTAGACTATCCATTTTTAATTACTATCAGGTACCTACAACTACTTGCTACAATCGCAAAATAATAAAAACGTTAATAATTGGAGGGAAAAAGTATTTGGAGGATTTAATTTACTTGCTAAATAACCGACGTGCCGGAAAACGGGACTGACGGATTGACTGTTGTTTAGTATTTTGCATTCGGCTAAGTTCGGTCGCAGTAGAATGGATAGATTGACCCCGAACGGGGTATTTCTACCCCATTTTAACATTATTCCGCTCTCTCGCTCCCCTGAAGCAAATCTACCCCGCTCGTTATTTACGACAGAAGTATATTTTTTTAATTCCAGATTAAAAAATATCTGAGCTGTAAGATTCGCTTTATTTGGCCGCACAAACCCTTGTGTCAGCATAATTAAAAGTATAAAGATTATTTACCCAGAAAGGACCAGACGGAAACGCTAATCTCTTCAAAAACTCCTTAAGTTACATGACCA
>JARFJB010000057.1:0-62500 GCA_036346205.1 Vesta saturnalis
GTCTGCGTCTGCGTGTCTGCGTGTCTGGTCTGGTGTCTGCGTGTCTGCGTGTCTGCGTGTCTGCGTGTCTGCGTGTCTGCGTGTCTGCGTGTCTGCGTGTCTGCGTGTCTGCGTGTCTGCGTGTCTGCGTGTCTGCGTGTCTGCGTGTCTGTGTCTGTGCGTGGTGCTGTGCGTGCGTGCGTGTGATGTGTGTGTCGCGTGCTGCGTGCGTGCGTGCGCGCGCGTGGGCGTGCGCGTGGGCATGGGCGTGCGCGTGGCGTGTGTGTGTATGTGAGTGCGCGTGTGCGTGCGTTCGTGCGTGCTGTGTGTCTGTCCGCGTCCTTCGTGTCGTCGTGTCATGTCGTGTCGTGTCGTGTCGTGTCCGTGTCGTGTCGTGTCGTGTCCGCGTCGAGTCTATGTCCGTTCGTAACGTGTCGTGTCTGTGTCCGTGTCGTGTCGTGTCGTGTCCGTGTCCGTGTCCGTGTCTGTGTCCGTGTCCGTGTCCGTGTCCGTGTCTGTGTCCGTGTCCGTGTCGTGTCGTGTCCGTGTCGTGTCTGAGTCGTGTCGTGCCGTGTCCGTCGCGTTCCGCGTCCGCGTCGTGTCTGTGTCTGTGTCGTGTCATTGTGCGTGTCGTGTCGTGTCCGTGTGCGTGTCGTGTCTGTGTCGTCGTGTCCGTGTGTCCGTTCGTGTACGAGTCCGTGTCTGAGTCTGTGTCTGTGTCCGTGTCGCGTCGCGTCCTCGTCTGCGTCTGTGTCCGTGTCGTGTCTGTGCTGTGTCGTGTCCGTGTCTGTGTCTCGTGTCCGTGTCGTGTCCGTGTCCGTGTCGTGTCCGCGTCCGTGTCCGCGTCCGCGTCTGCGTCCGTTCGTGTCCGTGTCGTGTCTGTGTCCGTGTCGTGTCCGTGTCCGTGTCGTGTCGTGTCCGTGTCCGTTCGCGTCGTCCGCGTCGCGTCCGTGTCGTGTCTCGTGTCCGTGTCTTGTGTCGTGTCCGTGTCCGTGTCGTGTGTGTGTCCGTGCCCGTCTCCGTGTCCGTGTCTGTGTCCGCGTGCGTGACCGTGTCCGTGTCCTGTCCGTGTCCGTGTTCGTGTCGTGTCCTGTCCGTGTCCGTGGTGCCTGTCTGTGTCCGTGTCGTACCGTGTCCGTGTACGTGTCCGTGCCATGTCCGTGTCCGCGTCCGTGTCTGTATCCGTGTCGTGTGTTCGTGTCCGTGTACGTGTCGTGTCCGTGTCCGTGTCCGTGTCCGTGTCTGTGTCGTGTCCGTGTCGTCTCGTGTCGTGTCCGTGTCCGTGTCCTGTGTGTCCGTGTCCGTGTCCGTGTCCGTGTCCGTGTCCCTATCCGTGTCTGTGTCCGTGTCCGTGTACGAGTACGTGTCCGTGTCCGTTTCCGTGTCCGTGTCCGTGTCCGTGTCCGTGTCCGTGTCCGTGTCCGTGTCGTGTCGTGTCCGTGTCCGTGTTCATGTCCGTGTGCGTGTCCGTCTCCGCGTCCGTGTCTGTGTCCGTATCCGTGAAGGTGCACGTATCCGTGTCGGTGTACGTGTACGTGTCCGTATCCGTGTCTGTGTCCGTGATCGTATCGGTGTCCGTGTCCGTATCCGTGTCCGTGTCAGTAACAAATCAACGTCGCTTCTAAGACGCTTTTGACCTTGTACCATTCGTACGTCAAATTTCAAGCTCATGTGTTGGCGGGAAATTTAAAATTTTAACATTGAGTCGAGCGTTTCAAGGACAAAATTTATAGGTATCATGTTACACTTCTTGGAAATCTAAAAATAGAATTTCCAGGGTCAAAGCTTATTGACCTGCAGGAAAGTCATATTATAATTCCTATAAACCTGAAAATAGAATTTTCGAGGTCACATTTATTGGCCTGAAGGGTCTTAAAAATTTAGAAATATAATTTTCAAGGTCAAAGCTTACTATCCTGCAGGGTACCTTATTATAATTCCTAGAAATCTACAAATGAAATCAGTTCTTGGAAACAGGAAGAATGCCAAGTTGCTGTCTACACTAAAGGGTAGTTCAAGGTTTAACGGTTCTTGTAATGTCTCTGTGTATCTGTGTACACACACACACACACACACACATATATATATATATATATATATATATATATATATATATATATATATATATTATATATATATATATATATATATATATATATATATATATATATATATATATATATATATATATATAGATATATATATATATATATATATATATATATATATCTACGTATCTGTTTATCTGTGTATCTGTGTACCTGTGTATCTGTATATCTGTGTATCTGTGTATCTGTGTATCTGTGTATCTGTGTATCTGTGTATCTGTGTATCTGTGTATCTGTGTATCTGTGTATCTGTGTATCTGTGTATATATGTATCTGTGTATCTGAGTATCTGTGTATCTGTGAACCTGTGTATCTGTGTATCTGTGTATCTGTGTATCTGTGTATCTGTGTATATGTGTATCTGTGTATCGGTGTATCTCAGTATCTGTGTATCCGTGTATCTGTGAATCTTTGTATCTGTGTATCTGTCTACCTGTATATCTGTGTATCTGTGTGTCTGTGTATCTGTGTGTATCAAATTGTTCATTTTCAAAGTATTTATTGTGTTTGACTAATGCTTGTGTCAACTGGGATTTATTTGCTTTTCCCATCATGGTTTTCTATTCAAATAGTGTTGCAGGATACGCTCAGAATTCATGGCGCATGGTATCTTCCAGGTTCAAGTTATAAGTGGCAACCGCCATTCTTTGGAAGAGGAGAGCTGGGCCTATTACTAGAACAGAACTTCCGGTAGTACAAATTGCAGCTTGTTTTACTTTATCTGACCATTTGGCAGAATACCTGAAAACAACATGTCCTACCATTTTGGAAATAATAGTTGCACCTAAACGGTGGAGCTCATCTACATTGACTTCTACGCCAACTGTTACGCCTGTCACAATGTTCCGTAGAGTAGGTTCAGACTGAAACGGGGATATCGGTTTTAGCACGTTTAGTACTTTTTTAATATCATAGCTGTCCCTATTTTGTCTACTTCCTTTCAATTCTTTATGTTGTTCATTACTTTGCATAATGACATCTGCATAATCCTGCATTGTTGTAAGCTGAACAGATATGCATAGAAAACAACCATGCAGACCTTTGATATTCTGTTTGCTCACTTCCTCTAGTTAAACCTCCTCTACTTTTCAGGGAGCGCTTCAGCACTTGTTCTATCACAAGATCTGCTCTAAGTCCACCCTATAATTGGTCGCTTCTCCGTATTAAAAATTTTTCCCCCAGCAACATTTTGCATACTTTTTCGTTTTTAGATGAGATGTATTGCAAGTGCCAGTAAAGTGATTTTATATAACTGACCTGACCTGCTGCTAAAACTACGGGTAGAATTTCACGCACAGAATACAAGTGTAGATTTAATTCTGTCGGCTCCTATCAACATTGGTACAGTCATGATCATTTGCTGATACTCCAACCACAGTTAACTAGTTCTCAAGGAATATTGCATTGGCAATTAAAGATACCACGTCACTTTGCTCAATGTCCTTTATTTTTTTTTGACCAGTTATAACACTGTCGAGTATGTCACAAGCTGCCCAGACAAGTTCTTGAGAAGATCCATCTTCATTGTGCGAAAAAACTTCTGACAATATTAGAGTACTGAGGGCTGCATCTACAATCATATGTCCTCTCATCGCCCTAGAAACAGCTTTTCCAGTCATCATATGTACCACAGTATTCGATCCATAGATTTCTACAAGAATTTCAAACAAACCTGAACCATTCATGAAGTACCAATTGCGCCGAATACATTCATCAGCGTATGAAAAGTTCCAAGCAATAAAATAATGTCTTCAAGCTCTTTTCGAGTGTTTATGATTTGAGAAGCTTTCCAAAACAAGGGCTGATCATGGAAAACCTTGATTGGTTGCTGATTTGTTAAGGTGTGTTAGTCTAGAAAAAATACGACTCATATCCCCTGCTGTCATAGCAAATATAGGAAAAAATGAAGTAGATGATTTCCTGGAGATGTAACACCTGCATTAGCTGCACACCTCCAGACCAACTTGGACTTGGTTTTTCCACAATAGATAGAGTTTATTTAGCGAGCGTTTGGTAATATTGGAAGTTTACAGAATATGTTTCCTAACATGGCTTTGGCAAGTCTATAATTCAAATTGTCAATTTTGTCAAGTTTTTAATGACAATATCACCAACATTTTCTCTTTTCACAGTAGGGTACGTTGTGTTTTTTTGAGTAATTGCTGCAATCATACCCATACAATGAAAGGTATTCTTTCCATCCAAATTATAAGTATTGTGGTCCACATTGTCTGGTCCCAGCAGAAGGGTAGTGTTTTCAGTAACATATACAAAAAGTGCAAGCACCAGAAACTGCTGCACTTTTTTCAAATTTTTTTTCTGCGTAGGATGAACAAAATCCAAGATTGTGTAGAACGTCAATAGGGCACCTTGATCTATAATTATAATGACGCTGAACAGACAGACCAATTTGTAAAGGACATAGTAACGCTCTAGGGCGGATAGATTGCATAATAGACTGAACCACAGAACCAATTTTCACTGATTTATCCTTTCCAAGAAACAACAGCAATGTCAATGTACTATGAATAAAATTCAACGCATTTTCAACAGTTAGGTCATTAGGTGATGGGTACTCATCGACGTTAGTATTGGTAAGGGATTTGACGTCACTTTTTTATTATTTTTGCGGTAGCTTTTAATAATTGAATTTTCTGTAACTCAATATCATTATAATGTGATGTCTTTTCATGGTAACTTCGAAGAATACCATTTGCTGCATCACCTAACGTTACTATGTCTAATTTCCCTACACTACTAGACATTATATTTTCTCCACGGTACTCTAAACATAAACAAACTCAAAAAAAAAATAACCGCTGTTTTGCAATTATAATACAAGCAGTATAATAAAACAGGGTTGCCAACTCATAATTTCTATTTTTTTTTTAATATAATGCCAAATAACATTGGAAACAAAATAAACTAATCTTAATACTATATGCTAAACTAATTTTAGAGTTACAGTCTTTTACACCGTGTCCGCCATTTTGAAAGTGATATTTTAGGTGATTGGATTTTGGATATGTTATAAAGCAATAATTTCTAAATAAAAAGAATTCTGAAAAGCTTCTGTTGCTATAAAGGTATGTTAATTTTAGTTTTCCTGGACTAAGTGTACGTTTGTAAACTTATAACAATTTCTTTTATTTACAAGATATGCATGTTTTCTTTTAATCAACAGCAAGCTTACGTACGATAGTTTCTGAATGAAAATTTTCAGCAAAATTTCATTTTGTATCTTTCACTAGTTACTGAAAGGTACCTGTTTATTTTCAGATTAAAGTTTTTCAAATACCGACGCATACACCAACTTGTAATTTGCCTTACTTAGTGCATAGTTAATCGAAATTCTACTAAACGACACCTAACCACAATAATTTATTAATAATAACCATGGTATTCGACAACATAAGTTCACAAAATACCAAATACTACTAAAAGTCTTTTAGCGGGTTTATCAAGTCTAGTTTCTTTTATACTGGAAAATTGGACACAAAACTCAATTCCATAGACTTGTAATATAGTTTCGCGATCCTGACATAATTTTTGTCGTTTAATCTTTGCAAGGAAGATTTAACAATCTCACTACAGTGAAATTTAATTCAATTAAAATAACATTTTCTGACAGTCAAAGTATCTAATTTTTTTTTATATGGCTTTAGTAGTTTTATTGTGGCATTCTATTAATTAACTTAAGTTAGTTTAGACGTGCGACAGATATTCATTGAATTCTTGTTCAGTGCACTTTAAATTTTGTTAAGTACTAATGGTATTGATTGTCAAGAGTATGCTGTCGGACTTATTTAATTTTCTACAATTCCCAAAGTACAGTGGTTGTTTGGAGTTCGCTGATTAAATGTTTTCCATCGTTGTTTATCTTTTGCAAAATCCCTTTAGAATTTAAATAATAGGAAATGTGCAATTTGATTTAATTTTAAACCGTATTGTATTTTTAACTTTTAATTTCAAATCGTAATTTGAAATGGAGATTGGTAAATATACCCATATAAACTTACATAATTTATTGAAAACATCACAAAGCATTTGAATCTTATCAAATTTGATTTCATTACGAACATAATAATATAATGCGTATGTCGTATTAATTACGGTTACAAGTAATTTGGCAAATTCATTTACTTTTGAAGAAGCATATATTTGTCAACTGGGTAAATACTAGACTTTTTCAAAAGGATTCTCTGGTTAAACTAATTAATTTAGTAATACCTATTGAAAGGTGAGATATGTTCACTGACAATTGTACCTTGGCTATATTCCAAGGATTCAACAGACAAAAATGATATTAAAATTGAAACTTATCTAAGGTCTATTTAAAACATATCTATTTTAATTTAAATTTATAAATCTATTTGAACCTTGAATTAATATGAAGATGTATTTATTTATTGCATATAAATCTCTGAAACATTAGACATCGCAATGGCAAAGCTTTAAAAAAATTCTGACCAAGTTAGATTTGTGGAAACCCTTAACTTGCCATGTGCTGAAAGTACCTTGCATATGAACCGTGGTTTTTTGTTGATTAGAGTGGAAGGAGGTTAATTCTAGTACTTAAAAGCCAGAAAATAAAACGCCTAATCCCGAGAGTTAACTTGATTAAACTCTCAACCAAAACCAAAAGCCCCTAATTAATTTACACACTTCGAGAATCGCGAAATCAAGCATGAAACGGCAAATTAAAGCCAAAAACTTTTTAATATAATTATCTAGCAAATTAAATCCTTAAGTCGCCTGAAGTAGTTCGATTACCACACAAATCAGTTTAGCAAGCCTAAAAATTCCAGGAACTAAACCTAGCAACACCAAATATTAAGAAAGTAAAGAGGTAAGTGCCCCCAAATCGCGAAATAATTGTAGGGCTAGTGGGCTAAAAAATACTAAGTGTGGGGATCAATCAATGGAGGGCACGTGGAGGTGAAGTGGGAGTGTAAAACCAAAAAAAAAAAACATGTGAGGGGACCATTCAGAAGGGGGGGTGTGTGTGACAATATAAGGTGTTTGTGATATCTTTGTCATAAAAATGTTTTACTCAGATATCAAACATTCTTAAGCCTAGGATTAAATGCCTAACAAAGAATAAAAAAGTGTGCCAAGCACATGTTTGTATTAATAGCAAAGACGTCCAGTTTTATACTGCAGAAAAAGGGAGTTTGTGTACTACTTCTCATACTACACATATTTTGTGAGATAAACAATGGATATTAACATAACCGGAAGAAAGTAATATGTTTTTAAAATGTAAATACGGTAGCCCTATCGTGCTAGAATATCCAATGATTAAGTATAATATTGTTTTATGCGAAAGCACATTATAATATGATAAATGTGGGGTAGCTAGTTATATAAACGTTCGATCAAAAGTTAACAATTAGGAAGATATCGCGGTACAAAGATGGCGGAAAAATAACTTTTCTTTAGCTTAACAAAGAAACGCAATAGAACAATGAAATTCTATGGAAATATTAATATTATAAATATTTTCTCACTTTTTATATTTTATATTTTATATTTACATTTTATATTCTATACTTTATAGTTTAAACATTATATTTTACACTTTATACTTTACATTTTACACGTCACACTTAACACTTCACACCTCACACTTCACACTTTACACTTCACACTTTACCATTCACACTTTACACTTCACACCTTACACTTTACGCTTTGCACTTCACACATTATACTTCAACATTTACACCTCACCTTTTACACTTCACACTTTACACTTCACACTTACACTTCACACTTTACACTTCACACTTTACACTTCACACTTCACACTTTACACTTTACTCTTCACACATTACACTTCACACTTTACACTTCACGCTTTGCACTTCACACCTTACACTTCACACTTTACACTTCACTTTTTACACTTCACACTTTACAATTTACACCTTACACTTCACACGTTACACTTCACACTTTACACTTCACACCTTACACTCCACACTTTACACTTCACACTTTACACTTTACACTTCACACTTTACACTTCACACATTGCACTTCACACTTTACACTTTACACATCACACTTTACAGTTTACACTTTACACTTCACACACTACACGTCACAATTTACACTTTACACTTCACACCTTACACTTCACACTTTACACTTTACACTTTACACTTCACACTTCACACTTTACACTTTACACTTTACACTTTACACTTTACACTTTACACTTTACACTTTACACTTTACACTTTACACTTTACACTTTACACTTTACACTTTACACTTTACACTTTACACTTTACACTTACACTTTACACTTTACACTTTACACTTTACACTTTACACTTTACACTTTACACTTTACACTTTACACTTTACACTTTACACTTTACACTTTACACTTTACACTTTACACTTTACACTTTACACTTTACACTTTACACTTTACACTTTACACTTTACACTTTACACTTCACACCTTACACTTCACACTTTATACTTCACACCTACTCTTATCACTTTACACTTCACAATTTGTCGTTTGGCGTTTGGCGTTTGGCGTTTGGAGTTTGCCGTTTGCCGTTTGGCGTTTGACGTATGACGTTTGGCGTTTGAATTTTGACGTTTGAAGTTTGACGTTTGACGTTTGAAACTAGACGTTTGGCGTTTGGCGTTTGCCGTTTGCCGTTTGACGTATGACGTTTGACGTTTGACGTTTGCCGTTTGACGTTTGACGTCTGAAGTTTTATGTTTGACGTTTGACGTTTGAAGTTTGACGTTTGACCTTTGGCGTTTTATGATTAACGTTTGACTTTTGACGTTTGACGTTTGACGTTTGAGGGTTAACGTTTGTCGATTGACGCGGAAGTTTGACGTTAGACGTTTGTCGTTTGACGTTTGACGTTTGACGTTTGACGTTTGACGTTTGACGTTAGACGATTGACGCATGACGTTTGACGTTTGCCGTTTTCCGTTTGACGTTTGGCATTTGGGGTTTGACGTTTGGCGGTTGACATTTGACGTTTAACGTTTGACGTTTGGAATTTGGCGATTGACGTTTGAAACTAGACGTTTGGCGTTTGGCGTTTGCCGTTTGCCGTTTGACGTTTGACGTATGACGTTTGACGTCTGAAGTTTTATGTTTGACGTTTGACGTTTAAAGTTTGACGTTTGACCTTTGGCGTTTTATGATTAACATTTGACATTTGAAGTTTGACGTTGACTTTGACGCTTGACGTTTGAGGTTTTAAGTCTGACGTTTGAGGGTTAACGTTTGTCGTTTGACGCAGAAGTTTGACGTTAGACGTTTGACGTTTGCCGTTTGACGTTTGACGTTTGACGTTAGACGATTGACGTATGACGTTTGACGTTTGCCGTTTTCCGTTTGACGTTTGACGTTTGGCATTTGAAGTTTGCCGTTTGCCGTTTGACATTTGACGGTTGACAATTGACGTTTGCCCTGTGCCGTTTGCCGTTTGACGTTTGACATTTGACGTTTGAAGTTTGACGTTTGAAGTTTGAAGTTTGACGTTTGACGTTTGGCGTTTGACGTTTGACGTTTGACGTTTGACGTTTGACGTTTGACGTTTGACGTTTGACGTTTGGCGTTTGCCGTTTGACGTTTGACGTTTGGCGTTTGACGTTTGACGTTTGACGTTTGACGTTTGGCGTTTGACGTTTGACGTTTGACGTTTGACATTTGACGTTTGACTTCCAGACGTTTGGGCAGTTTGACGTTTGACGTTTGGACTGTTTGCGTTTGACGTTTGGCGTTTGACGAGTTATGTGACGTTTGACGTTTGCTGATTTGACGTTTGACGTTTGGACGTTTGACTGGTTTGGCGTTTGACGTTTGACGTTTGAAGTTTGACTAGTTTGACGTTTGACATTGTTTGAGTTTGACGTGATTTGGCGTTTGGCGTTTGACGTTTGACGTTTGAAGCTTTAATGTTTGACGTTTGACGTTTGGCGTTTGAATTTTGACGTTTGACGTTTGGCGTTTGCCGTTTGACGTTTGACGTTTCGTTTGACGTTTGGCGTTTGACGTTTGACGTTTGAAGTTTGACGTTAGACGTTTGACGTTTGAGGTTTGACATTTGACGTTTGAGTTTAACGTTTGACGTTTGATGTTTCACGTTTGGCGTTTGGCGTTTGACATTTGACGGTTGACGTTTGACGTTTGGAAGTTTGACGTTTGACGTTTGAAGTTTGACGTTTGACGTTTGACGTTTGACGTTTGACGTTTGACGTTTGGACGTTTGAAGTTTGACGTTTGACGTTTGACAACGTTTGGGTTTGCGTTTGACGTTCATCGTTTGACGTTTGACATAGGAGTTTGACGTTTCAAGTTGACGTTTGACGTTTGGTGTTTAAAGTTTGACGTTTGATGTTTCACGTTTGGCGTTTGAAATTTGACGTTTCACGTTTGGCGTTTGGCGTTTGACGTTTATGACGTTTTGGGTACGTTTGACGTTTGACAGTTTGGACGTTGTGACGTTTGACGTTTGCATTTGACGTTGACGTATGTTTGCGTTTGGAGTTTGACGTTTGACATTTGACGTTTATAGTTTGACGTTTCAAGTTTGACGGTTGACTTGATTTGACGTTTGACCGATTTGAAGTTTGCCGTTTCCTGACGTATTCCGTTTGACGTTTGACGTTTGACGTTTGACGTTTGACGTTTTAAGTTTGACGTTTGACGTTGAAATTGACGTTTGCGCCGTTTGACGTTTGACGTTTGACGTTTGACTTTGATGAATTGACGTTCATGCGTTTCCGTATACGTTTGACTATTTGACGTTTGACGTTTGACTGGACGTTTGGACTTGATTTGAGTTTGACGTTTGACGTTTGACGGGTTTGGCATGACGTTTGACGTTTGACGTTTGACGTTTGACGTTTAGTACGTTTGTCGTTTGCGCGTTTACGGTTGACGTTTGAGTTTAGTCCGTTTAACGTTTGACGTTTGACGTTTAAAGTTTGACGTTTGAACTTGTTTGACGTTTGCGTAGCGTGAGCGTTTGACCGTTTGGCGTTTGGGGTTTCATGCTTGACGGTAGACATTTGACGTTTAACGTTTGACGTTTGGAATTTGGATTTGACGTTTGACGCGACATTTGACGTTTCCGTTTGCCTGTTTTGACTGTTTGACGTTTGACGATTTACGTTTGGCTTTGCCGTTTGCACTTATGGCATTTGACGTTTTGACGTTTGTGACGTTTGGAATTTGGGTTTGACGTTTGACGTTTGTCGACATTTGACGTTTGACGTTTGCGTCTGGCGTTTGACGTTTGACGAGTTTGACGTTTGACGTTTGCAGTTTGACGTTTGACGTTTGACGTTTGACGTTTGAAGTTTGACGTTTGAAGTTTGAGTTGGTTGACGTTTGACGTGTGACGAGTTTGACTTGACGTTTGACGTTTGACGTTTGACGTTTGACATTTGACGTTTGACGTTGACGTTTGACGTTTGACGTTTGACGTTTGGCGTTTGACGTTTGACGTTTGA
Organism: Vesta saturnalis; assembly: GCA_036346205.1. Taxonomy (NCBI): domain Eukaryota; kingdom Metazoa; phylum Arthropoda; class Insecta; order Coleoptera; family Lampyridae; genus Vesta; species Vesta saturnalis. The sequence continues at coordinate 11,592 of JARFJB010000057.1, forward strand.
ATTTGACGTTTGCGTTTGACGTTTGACGTTTGACATTTGACGTTTAACGTTTGACGTTTGACCTTTGACGTTTGACGTTTGACGTTGGAAGACGTTTGACATTTGCCTGCAGTTGATAAAAGTTTAAACGATATTAAGGTCTACGTTTGTACGTCTGTAAGGTTTATAAGTTGACGTTTGAAGTTCGGCCACGTTGTAACCGCTTTGGCGTTTGTTGCACTTGACGTCTTAAGTCATTTGACGACGTTCACTTGAAGTTTGAGGTTTAGTTTGACGTTTGACGATTTACGTTTGACTTTTGCCGTTTGCCACTTGATGTTTGACGTTTGAAGTTTGACGTTTGACGTTTGACGTTTGACGTTTGACGTTTGGTATTTGGCGTGTGGTGTTTCCGTTTGCCGTTTGGAGTTTGTCGTATGACGTTTGACGTTTGTCGTTTGGCGTTTGGCGTTTGACGTTTGAAGTTTGACGTTTGAGGTTTTAATGTTTGACGATTGACGTTTGACGTATGACGTTTGAGGTTTGACGTTTGGCGTTTGACGTTTCGCGTTAGAGGGTTAACGTTTGTCGTTTGACGCAGAAGTTTGACGTTAGACGTTTGACGTTTGCCGATTGACGTTTGACATTTGACGTTTGACTCTAGACGATTGGCGTATGACTTTTGACGTTTGGCGTTTGCTGTTTGACATTTGGCGTTTGGCGTTTGGAGTTTGACGTTTGACAGTAGTATAGCTAGGCCGATCCTGGCTCACTTTGTCACTTACATTAGGATATCGAAATTTGTCCTGCTAAGTCTTATAAAAATTATTAAATCAGAATAATGTCAAGGTCATCACATTGCCTACGTCCAAGTACATGGTTTATCAAGGTCATCATCTTTAAGGTCACCTCGGCCACGTGATAGGTAACCCCGCCTCTTCAAGGTTATGCTTGCACGAGTCCTTCAAAGTCAGTAGAAAAGTCACTAGAAAAGTTACTAGGTTTTTGATTATCCTCAAAGTCATTGCACTCATTCTCAAGCAAGTCTATGCATGTTTCAAGGCCACGCCCCCCTCAAGTGCCCTATTCAAATCAAGAACAAAGGGAGCCCATTGTTCAAAGTCTATACTTTCAAGGCCACATGAGAGAACAAAGACGATCTATTGTTTTGGCTGTCATAGCTTCTGAAATTTGGAAATCAAGAATAAAGACGATACATTGTTCAACGGTTCAAAGTCTATGCTTACAATTTTCAAGGCCACATGAGAGAACAAAAGCGATTCATTATTCTGGTCGAGTTATAAAAAATAGATTGTTATCTAAATACATCTCAATTCTAGGAAATCAAGAACAAAGGCGGTCCATTGTCAATGCTTCAAAGTCTATGTTTATCATTTTCAAGGCCACATGAGAGAACAAAGACGATCTATTGTTATGGATGAGTCATAGCTTCTAAAATTCTGAGAAATCAAGAATAAAGACGATACATTGTTCAACGGTTCAAAGTCTATGCTTACAATTTTCAAGGTAAAAGAACAAAGGTGATTCATTGTTCCGTTATAATTTCTAAAAATAGATTGTTATCTAAACACACCTCGATTCTGAGAAATCAAGAACAAAGGGGGGCCCATTGTCAACGCTTCAAAGTCTATGCTTACAATTTTCAGGGTAAAAGAACAAAGACGATCTATTGTTATGGATGAGTCATAGCTTCTAAAATTCTGAGAAATCAAGAATAAAGACGATACATTGTTCAACGGTTCAAAGTCTATGCTTACAATTTTCAAGGTAAAAGAACAAAGGTGATTCATTGTTCTGGTTGATTTATAAAAATAGATTGTTATCTACACTTCGATTCTGAGAAATCAGTTTTCAAGAACAAAGGCGATCCATTGTCAACGATTACAAGGTCACACCTCTGAGAAATGAACAAAGACGATCCATTGTTCCGTTATTTTAAGAATAAATTGTTATCTCAATTCTAGGAAATCAAGAATAAAGGCGATCCATTGTCAACGCTTCAAAGTCTATGCTTACAATTTTCAAAGTAAAAGAACAAAAGCGATTCATTCTTCTGGTCGAGTTATAAAAATAAATTGTTATCTCAATTCTGAGAAATCATGAACAAAGACGATGTATTGTTCAAAGTCTATGCTTATAATTTTCAAGGTAAATGAATAAAGACGATTCATTGTTCTGGTTGATTTATAAAAATAGAGTGTTATCTAAATACATCTCTTTCAAGAACAAAAGGCAATCCATTGTCAACGATTTAAAGTTTATGCTTATAAGGTCACACCTCTGATAACAAAGACGATCCATTGTTCAGTTAGAAATAGATTGTTATCTCAATTCTAGAAATCAAGAGCCCTGAGGTGCATGTTTCAAAGCCACGCCCCTCAAGTGCTCTAAACAGGTGGCCGTTTCCCTAAACAGGTAGCCGTTTCCTAAAAACAGGTAGCCGTTTCCTAAAACAGGGGGTCTGTTTCCCAAAACAGGGGGTCCGTTTTCCAAAACAGACGGCTGTTTCGCAAAACAGATAGCTGTTTCGCAACCGTTTCCCCCGAAAAAGGCGGTCTATTGTTCAGGTCGAAAATAGATTCCATATCTCAATTCCACGAAATCAAGAATGAGGCTCATTGTTCAAAGTCTATGCTTACAATTTTCAAGGTCTAAGAGCAAAGACGATCTATTGTTTTGGCTGAGTCATAGCTTCTGAAATTCTAGGAAATCAAGAACAAAGACGATGTATTGTTCAACGGTTCAAAGTCTATTCTTACAATTTTCAAGGTAAAAGGACAAAGACGATTCATTGTTGAGTCGTAGCTTATGAAAAGGTGATCCGAACTTATCCGACCTTACCCGATCTTATCTCTATATAAGTAGATAAAAAACAGTCCTTAGACGATTAACGTATGACGTTTGACGTTTGCCGTTTGGCGTTTGGAATTTTGTGTTTGCCGTTTGAGGTTTGAAGTTTGGCGTTTGCCATTTGACGTTTGACGTTTGAAGTTTGGCGATTGGCGTTTAATGTTTGACGGTTAACTGTCGACGTTTGACGTTTGACGCTTCGCGTTTGGCGATTGGAGTTTGACGTGTGGGGTTTATGTTTGACGTTTGACGTTTGAGGGTTAACTTTTGTAGTTTGACGTTTGACATATGGCGATTGGCGTTTGGCTATTGGCGTTTGGAGTTTAACGTTTGTTGACTGTTGACGTTTGACGTTTTATATCTGCCGTTTAACGCTTTGCGTTTAACGTTTGACGTTTGACGAGGACGTTGACGCCTGGCGCCCGCCGCCCGGTGACGTTTGACGTTCGCCCGACGTTTGACGTCCGAAGTTTATGCCTGACGCCCGGACGTTTATGAAGCCTGACTATGACCCGGGCGTTTATGTTTTATGATGTTTGAGCTCCGTGCCTGACCTTGACGTTTAACATTTGACGCCTGGCGTGGCGATTGCAGCCTGACGTATGACGTTTTAAGTGACGCGTGGCCTGACGGTTAAGGGTTAACGTTTGTCGTTTGACGCACTGACGCTTTTGCCTTTGACGCCTGATCGCCTTTGAAGCCTGACGCTTTGACGCATGAAACCAGGCGCCTGTGCCTTTGGCGTTTTATGTTTAACGTTTAACGTCCGACGGTTGCCTGAGACGTGTTTGACGTTTGACCTTTGGCGTTTGAACGCCTACGTTTGAAGTTTGATTTTGACGGTTGACAACCGACGCCTGCCCCTGTGGAGTTTGCCTGACGCCTGATCGCCTTTGACGCCTGATCTGACGTTTGGCGTCAGCGCCTGACGCATGACGGCCGACGTTTGACGCTCCGGCATTTGACGCCCGACGTGCGACGATGGACGCCTGACGTTTGAGGCCTGACGGACGTGAAGCCTGACGCCTTTGACGCTGACACCTGACGCCTGGCGTTTGACGCCTTTGACGTGTGACGATTGACGCCTTTGAGGCCTGATGTTTGACGTTTGAAGCCTTTGACGCCTGACGCCTGAAGCCTGACCCTTGACGCCTGACGCCTGACGTTGACGTTATGACGTGTGTTTCGCGTTTGCCTGGGGTGTCGCATGACGCCTGACGTTTGCGCTGACGGTTTGACGCCTTTTTCAAATGACGCCTGACGTTTGAAGCTTTGATGCTGACGTTTGACGCCCAGCCTTTGAATGCTTTGACGATCAACCGGCGTTGCCTGGCGCCTGACTTGACGCCTGACGCCTGACCTTGACGTTTGACGTTTGACGTTTGACCTTTGACGTATGGCGTGGTGTTTCGCGCCTGCCGCCTGGAGAGTTTGTACAACGTCTTTAACTGACGCCTGACGCTCAAGTTCTTTTAAATTGGGCGTTTGACGGCTCGACGCCTTTGACGATTGACGTTTGCCTGACGCCCACGTCGAGGCCTTAAAGTGACGCCCGATTTAGCGCCTGGGCGCGACGGTTGACAACTGACGCCCGCCTGCAGAGCCTTTGACGTGACATTTGACGCTCTGAGCCTGATGCGTAGCCCGACGCCTGACGCCGTGTTTAAAGTGCCTGAGCCTGACGCCCATGCGCTCATGCCTGAGCCCGACATCTGACGCCGACGCCTGACGCCTGGAAACCTGACGCCTGGCCCGAAGCCTGACGCAGCCTGAGCCTGACGCCTTGACGCCCGCGCCCATGCCTGGAGCCCGTCGCCTGTGGCCTGACGCATGACGCCTGGCGCCTGAATGCCTTGACGAGCCTGACGTCACGCAAACCAGGCGTTTGCCTGCCGCTCCGACGCTCAGCTCATGCCTGACGTTTGACGCCATGACGACGCATGACGCCTGAGGTTTGACGCTCTGACGTGACGGCGCTCTGCCTGACGCCTGACGCTCAACGCCTGACCTGCCAACGCTCAACGCCTGACGATCACGCCTGACCCAGCCTGTTGACGCCTGACGCTTTGACGGCCCAGACTCTGACGCCTGCCGCTCCGCCGCTGAAGCCTGGACATTTGACGCCTTTGAAGCCTGACGCCCATAGCCTGACGCCTTGGGCGCCTTTGATGCCTGACGCAGCTTGACGCCTGTCCTCTGATCGCCTTTGAGGCTTTGACGTTTGACGCCCGACGCCTGACGTGAAGTTTGACGTCAGACGCCTGACGCCTTTGACGCCTGACGCTGACGTCCGAAGTTTGAGGCCCTGACGACGTGAAGCCTGGGACGTTTGCCCTGACGCCTGACGTGCGGCGTTTGCGTTTGGGTCCGCCCGCGACGCCTGGCGCCTGAATTTTGACGCCTGACGCCCGCCGTATGACGCCTGGACCCTGAAGCCCATGTGATGCCCTGGACATTTGAAGCGACGCCTGATCGCCCATTTGACGCCTTGCCCGACGCCCGCGCTTTGACGTTTGGTGTTTCATGCCTGACCCTGATCGTGACGTTTGACGCTCCAGCCTGACGCAAAGCCTGACGCCTGACGAGCCTGACGCCCGACGCCTGGCGCCTGGCGCCTGAGCCCGGGAGCCCGCGATGCCTGACTCACCCTTGACGCCTTGGATGCCCGATCCTGACGCCCGACGTTTGACGCCAGGCGATTAACGCATGACGTCACGCCTGACGCCCGGCGCCTGGCACCAGTGCCTTTGCATCTGACGTTTGGGTTGCCTGATCGCCTTGACGAACGACGCCTGACGCCTGGCCATTTGACGTTTGACGCTGGCGTGCCTGGAGCCTTTGACGCCCATGCCTGGACGCCTGACGCCAGGCTTCGTATGACGTTGCCTGGACGTGGGCGCATCCCGCCGTTTGGGGTGCCTGTTCGCCTGAGGCGGACGCACGACGCCCGACGCCTGCCATCTGACTTGACGCCTTTCTTTAAATGGGGTTTGACGTCTGACGCCAACGTTTGACTGCCTGACATCTGCCGTTTGACGCCTGACGGCGCCTGAAGTTTTGACCCTGACCTGACGCCTGACGCCCGACGCCCGTTTGAACGCCTGACGTGACGTTTGAGGCCCGATCGCCCGCCTGACGCCCGCCGACTGATCGCCCGAGGTTTGACGTCCTGGCGTTTGACGTTTGACGCCAGACGATCACCGCCCATGCCGTTTGCCAGGGCCGACGCCCGGGTGACCGTTGCCTGACGTTTGACGTGACGTTTGAATTTGACGTTTAACGGTCGACGCCTTGTCGCCTTTGACCGCCTGACGCCTGACACCTGACGTTTGACATTTGACGCCTGACGTCGACGCCCAAGCCTGACGCCCAGTTTGGTCGCTCGTTGACGTTTGACGCCTGACGAGCTGGACGCCTGACGGCCTGACAGACGGGCGCCTTTGCCCCGTTCCTGGCCTGATCGTGACGCCCGACGCCTGACGCCTGAAGCCCGACGTGATCGCCCGAACTCCGGACGACCAGACGCCGACGTTTGAAACATTGCCAGAGCGCCTTCTGGCGTTGCTGACGTTTGACGTGCCCAACATCTGACGTCAACGCCTGACGCCTGTCGCCTGACGGACGCCTGACGTTTGACGCTGACATTTGACGTTTGAAGTTGACGCCCGAAGTTTGACGTTTGAGTTTGTCGAAAGTTTGAATGCCTGACGCCTGACGCCCAAGCTCCATGAGCCTGACGCCGATGGGCCCGTCCTGACGGGGCCTGGCCTGACGCCCACCTTTGACCGTGACGCCTGAAGCGCTGACGTTTGACGCCCGACGTTTGACGCCTGACGCCCGATCGACGTTTGACGCCTGACCTGACGCCCAAAGCCTGTCGGTCACGCCTGACGCTCGACGTTTGACCTTTGGCGCCTGACGCCTGACGGCCTGACGCCTGGGCGCCTGGCGTGCCTGTTTGCCCTTTGACGCCTGATCGCCCGACACGCCTGAGCCTGACGCCTGACGCCTGACACCTGACGGCCGACGCCTGACGCTTGAAGCCCGACGCCCAAAGCCCGTTTGACGCAGCCTGACGCCTGACGTGCCCGGGCGCCTTGGAGCCTGGAGCCGTTTGGCCGTTTGGCGTTTGACGATTGACGTTTGATCTGACGTCCGGCGCCTTTGACGTTTGACGTTAGCGATTTAACGTTTGACGTTCACGCCTGACGCCCGCGTTTGCATCTGTGACGTTTTGGGCATTCGCCCTGGCTGCCTGAGGCTGACGAAGACTGACGTTTGAGGCCTGACGTTTGCCCGGGCGCCTGGAGCCTGGAGTCATGCTCATGCCTGACGTTTGGACGTTAGCGATCAACGCGACGCTCACCCTGACGTGGGAGCCCAGCATTCCAAACGCTCAAGTACTGTTTGCTCTGAGCCTGACGCTGACGCCCGATCGCCCGCCATTTGACCCTGACGCCTGGAGTTAGCGATCGCAATGCCGACGTCAACCGCCGACGCCTTTTGACATTTGCGCCTGACGCCTGACGCCCGGAAGCCTGACGCCCGAAGCCTGACGCCTGGACGTCTGGCCTGACGCCTGAGGCCGACGTCCGGGCGCCTGACGCCTGACGCCAGGACGTTTGACGCCTGCGTTTGGCGTTTTCAGGGTTTAGCGTGCTACTGGGGTTTGGTTGACGTTTGACGCCCAAGTTTAACATTTGACGTCAACCAAGCTCGATGACGTTTGACGGGTTTGACATTTGACGTGATTTGACGCCTGAAGTTTGACGTCAGGTTGATCGCCGTTTGTGCCCGTCGTAAAGCTTAAATGCCTGACGCCCGATGAAGTGGCGATGCCTGACGGACAGCCTTGGACGTTGACGGTTGCGCACGTTTGACGTTTGAATGCCTTGGACGTTTGAGCCTGGAAGCCTGATCGCCTGACGTTGACACGTTTGACGCCTGACGTTTGATCGCCTGAAGCTCCGACGCCTGATGCCTTACCAGTTTGGTCGTTAAGCCCCTAATGCCCTGACGTTTGACGCTCCGAAGCCCGGCCTGACGCCCATGGGCCGACGCCGGCGCCTGAGTCCTTGCTTTGACCGCCTGACGCTTTGACGCCTGAAGCTCGACGTTTGACGTGACGCCCGACGTGACACCTGACTGCCTGACGCCTGACGCCCGCCTGAGACGCCCAGCCTGGACGCCTGAAGCCTGTCGCTCAAAGCCTTTAAATGTTTGACGCCTGACGCCTTTGAAGTGCCTGACGCCTGACGCCGACAGTTGCCTGCCCCGTGGTTTGCCTTTGACGCTCTGGCCTGGCGCCCATGCCTGACGACCGACGGCCGACGTATGACGTCTGACGCCTGAAGCTCACGCCTGGAGCCTGACGTTTCCGTAGGCGTGATCGCCTTTGACGCTCATGGCGCCCATGCCTGACGCTCCGCAGCCTTTGCTGCTCATGCCTGACCAAACGACGCCTGCCTGATCGCCCGCCACGCCTGACGTGGAAGCTCCTTACGCCTGACTCGCCCAGCCTGACGCCTGACCTTTGGCGCCTGGCTCAACGCCTGACGCATGAAGCCTGACGCTGAAGGATTTGTCCGCCTGACGTCGACGTTGAAACCTTATGTCTGACGCGGACGCCTGAAGCCTTTGACGCCTGACCTTTGGCGTTTTATGCCTCGAGCTCTGAAGTGTCCGACGGTCGCCTGATCTTTGACGCTTGGACGCCCATGCCTGGCGATCACCTGACGCCGACGCCTGCTCTGACCTGTCGCCTGACGCCTGAGGGTTAACGTCGTTTCACGCCTGAAGCCCAGGCTCTGACGTTTGACGCCCGCCGATTGATCGCCTGACGCCCGACGTCGGCGCCTTTGACGCCTGACGCCAGACGATTGACGCCTGGGCGCCTGGGCGCCTGTAGGGCCCAGCGGTACTGGCCTGGTTGTTGAGGCCTTTGACGCATGACGCCTTGACATCTGCCGCCTGCCGTTTGACGCCCGACGCCCACTTTGGCGTTGCTTCCAAGCCTGACGTTAACGGTTGACGCCTTTGACGTTTGACGCCCGACATTTGACGTTTGCGCTCCAACGCCTTTGACGTTTGAAGTTTGTCGTTTGAAGCTCAATGGACGTTTGACGTTTGCTGGAGCCTCGCCCGGAGCCTTTGGAGGCCTGACGTGACGGCCGACAGCCTGACGCCCGCCTGTGGCCTGACGCATTACAGAAGCCTAGTGACGCCTTTGACGCCTGGCGCCCTGACCGCCCGGCTGCTCGATGCTCCGCCCATGCCTACGCTCTGACTCACGCCTGACGCATGACGTTTGACGCTCCAAAGCCTGACGCCTTTGAGTTTGACGTTTCACGTACGTTTCCGACGCCTGACGTTTGCTGCGTCTGATTTGACGCAGCCGTCATGCTCTGACGAACGACGCCTGGCGTTTGACGCCTTTGCCGCCTGACGCCTGACGTCCGAAGTTTGTACCTGACGTTGACGCCCAGTGACGTTTGACCCTGGCGTTGGGCGTTTAACGCCTGACCTACGGCCTGACCGCCTGACGCCTGGCGCCTGCCTGCCTGATCGCCCACGCCTGACGCCTTTTGAGAGCCAACGCTCGTCGCCTGACGACGTTTAAAGCCCTGACATCGGCCGACGCCTGACGCCCGACGCCTGAGCCGAGGACGCCTGACGCCTGAGGCCTGACCCGCTGCCCGCTGCTGACGTGACGCCTTTGACGTTTGCCCGACGCCCGACGCCTTTGGCGTCTGCACAACGCCTGACGCCTAACGGCCTCGCCCGTCGCCTGACGTTGACGCCTGATCGTTAGACGCCTGACGCCTGACGCTCACGCCTGGGGTTGCGTGAAGCCTGACGTTTGCGTGACGTTGACGCTGGACGTCGCTGCCATTTGACGCCTGACATCTGCGCGGCGCCATTTGGACGTTAACGTGACGCCTGACGCTGGCCTTTGACGTTTGATGCTCCGGCGCCTGGCGTCGACGCCTGACGTCGACAATTGACGCCTGGCCCTGCCAGCGCCCGCCTGCCTCACATCTGACATCCCAAGCCTGATGTGCCCGCTGCCCAAGCCTGACGCTCAAGCGCCTGATGCCCCAACGCCTGGCGCTCCATGCCTGGGCGCCTTTGACGCCTGACGGCCGGGACGCTCTGACGCCCGCCTGACGCCTGACGTGGCCCGATGCCTGACGCCTGACGCATGGCCAAGAGCCTGGAGCCTGCTGCCTGTCGCCTGAAGTGCCCTGACCGCCTGATCGCCCGAACCGGCTGCCCGAAGCCTGACGTCTGACGTTTGACCATCAGACGCTGACGCCCAAGCGCCCATGACGTGCCTGAGTTTGGACCTGACGCTCTGACGCCTGAGGTTTGGACGCCTGACGGTGCTCATGTCATGCCTGATCGCCTGACGCCGACAACCGACCGCCTGGCCCCGTGACGCTTCACACCGACATCTGACATCAGCCTGATGCCCAAAAGCCTGCCTGCCTGAAGCCTGCCTGGATGCTCCAACGTGCCTGCGCCCATGCCTGACCCTGACGCCGACGCCTGACGCCTGAAGCCCGACGCCAGGACGTTTGGCCCTGATGCCTGACGTTTGACGCCTGGCCTTTGACGTTTGGGACGCCCATGTCGCGCCTGGAAGCCTGACCAGATTTGACTGGTGCCTGTGCCTGTCGCCTGATGCCCCTCGCTCCATGCGGCCCGATCGCCTGACGCCTGACGACGCCTGACATAGGAGCCGCCTTGACCGCCCATGCCCAAGTGCCTTCGCCTGGCGTTTGCCGTTTGCCCCATTTTGTTTGACCTGACGCCGATCGCCTGAGTTTGGAGCCTGACGTCCGAAGTGGACGTTTGACGTGGAAGCCTGACGTGACATCTTCACGCCTGGCCTGACATGCCGTGACGCTCTGTCGCCCGATCCCTGACGTGCGCCCGACGCCCAAAGCCTGACCCTGAGGCCTGACGTTTGACGCCCGGACGTGACGCCTGGCCTGGCGCGTCGTTTCCGCGCCTGCCGTGAGCCTTTGGTCGCCTGACGCCTGGCGTATGCCCGACGCCCGACGTGGCGTTCATCGCCCAGCTTAATGCCTGACGTTTGACGACTGACGCCTTTGGCGCCTGGCGTTTGACGGCCTGACAACCGACGCCTCCCTGAGCCTGGACGCCTGACGTCTGGACGTTTGACGCCTGATGCGTAGCCTGACGCCCGCCGACGCCTGACGCCTGACGCCCCGATGCCCGCCTGGGCCGCTCTGACTGGTTTGACGTGACACCACGCCTGATGCCGAACTGCCTGACGCTCTGACGCATGACGCTCTGACGCCTTTGACGCCCAAAAGCCTGACCTATGCCTGACGTTTGACGAACGCCTGATGCCTGACCCTGGCGTGGTGCCCCGCGCCTTTGCCGCCTGACGCCTGAGCTCTGTGCCCTGACGCCTGACGCCCATGCCTGACGCCCGGTGCCAATGCCTTTGACGCCTGACGACTGGCGCTCATGCCTGCTGCCTGACGCCTGACAATCTGACGCCCGTCCTGTGGTTTGACGTTTGACATCTGACGCCTTGAGCCTGATGCCTTAGCCCATCGCCCAAGCCGATCGCCTGACCCTGACTGCCTGACGCCTGACACCTGACGCCTGGGTATGCGTGGTGTTCCGCGTTTGCCCCGAGCCTGGTCGTATGACGTTTGGACGTTTGGCGTTTAACCTGACGTTTGACGCCTGTGCCTTCTTTAAACGCCTGGACATCTGGCGCCTGATGCCTGACATGCACCACCGCCTTTGTCGCCTTTGACGTTTCAGCCTGACCCTGACGCCTGACGTCCGACGCCTGACGTCTGCGTGGCGTCTGCGCCTGCTGCCTGAGTCTGTCGCGACGCCTGGCGCCCATGCGAACCTTTGACGGCCGACGTTTCTTAAATTTGCCTGACGTTTGACGCCCATCGCCCGAAGCCGTGACGCCTGACGCCCATGCCCGACGCCCGACCTGAAGCCTGACGCCTGACGCCCATGCCCATGCCTGGGCGTTTTGACCCTTTGACGCCTGACGCCTGACGTCAAAGGACCCTGACGCCCGACGCCCGACGCCCGACGCCCATGCCTGGTTTGGGCGACGTGCTCGCGTTTGCCGTCGGAGTTTGTCGTACAATGTTTGAACCTTGACTTGACGCTCAAGTTTTTCTTTAAATTTTGGCTGCCTGACGTTTGAAGCCCGACGCCTTTGACGTGACGTTTGATCGGCTCATGCCTGATCGTCACGTTTGGAAGCCTAATGCCTGGACGCCTTGACGATCACGCCTGGCGTTTGGGCGCCTGACGCCTGACAAACGCCCTGTGAGCCTTTGGACGTTTGACATCGGACGTGCTTTGAGCTCTGACGTTTGTAGCTCCGATCGTGACGTCTGACGGGCGCTAAAGCCCTGACGCCTGACGCTACGCCCGCTGCCCGCCTGGGAGCCTGACATTGACTTGACGCCTGACGCCAACCTGACGCCCAAAGCCCAGCCTGACGTGACTTCCGAGGCCTGACGCCCGACGCCTGGCTATGCCCATGCCGGAGCCTGCTGCCTGTCCTGACGTACGACGCCTTTGGCGCCTGATCCCTGACGCCCAGTGACGGCATGAAACGGTGCGTCATGCCTGCCGGCCGTCAACGCCTGACAACGGTCAACGTCAACGCCTGACGCCCAAAGCCCACGCCTGACCCTTGAAGCCTGTTACCTGGACGCCTGACGTTAGCAGACGCCTGACGCAATGCCCGGCCCAAGGCCTGGTCTTGACGCCTGACGGCTCATACCTGACGCCCGTTTGCCGTACAACGCCTGACATTTGACGCAAGCCTGACGTTTATAGCCTGACGCCTGGGCGTACGATGCCTGACGTTTCTTACCGCCGCCTTTGACGCCTGAGGCCTGACGCTCTGACGCCTGACGCCTGAAGTTTGACGCCAGACGCCTGACGTTTGACGACTGGTATGGCGTTTGGCGTCCCGCTCCGATCGCCTGGCGTTTGACGCCCGACGCCTGACGTTTGAAGATTTAATGTGACGCCCATGCCTGGAATTTGCCGCCTGGGCGCCCGAAGCCTTGTGCTCCGACGCCTGACGCCTTTGACGTCAGAGGCCAACGCTCGCCCATGACGTCAGAAGCCTGCCGTTAGACGCCTGATCGCCCGCCGCCTGACGCCTGACGCTAGACGAGCTGCCTGCCGCCCGTCATTGACACCTGACGCCTAACGCCTTTGACGCCCATGCCTGACCTGACGTATGCCTGAGCCTGACGCCTGACGGCCGACAATTGACGCGGTCCTGTTGAGTTTGGACGCCTGACATCTGACCGCCCGATGCTTATACTGATCGCTCAAGTTTGATGTGACGCTTTGGTGACGTTTGACGCCTGACGTTTCGTGGCTGGGCGCGTTTGGCGTTTGCCTTTGACGTTTGAACGATGACGTATGACGTGAAGCCTGAGGTTTGACGTGCTCACCGCCTTTGACGTTTGACGTCAGCCCGAAGTGACCGTTTGACGCCTTGAGGGCGTTTGAGGCCCGACGCCCAGTATGACGTTTGACGTTTGACTGGCGTGCGCCGTTTGCCGCCTTTGGAGTTTGTCGATGACGTTTGCGTTGACGCCTTTGAAGCGTTTGCCTGGCGTTTAACGCCTGACGGCCGACGCCGACGTTCTGAGCTCTGACGTGACATCTGACGTTTGAGCCTGATGCTTCCGTAGCTCCGATCGTTTCAAGCCGACGCCTGGACGTCAGTGCCCAGCCTGACGCCCGATGCTCCTGGCGCCTGGCGCCTGGAGCCAAGCCTGACTGACGCCCGACGCGCCATGCTGACGCCTGAAGCCCAGCCCAGCCCGGGACAGTCGACGCCTGACGCCCAGTGTGTGCCTGAGCCCGCCGCCCAGGCCTGACGTATGACGTTTGCCTTTTGACGCTAGTTTGACGTTTACGCATGAAACCAGGCGTTTGGCGTTGCTGCCTGCCTGATCGCCCAGTTTGGCGTCTGACGTTTGAAGTTTCATGTTGACGTATGACGTTTGAGGTTTGACGTTTGACGTTTGACGTTTCGCGTTTGGCGTTTGGCGTTTGACGTTTGACGTTTAACGTTTGACGGTTAACGGTTTAACGTTTGACGTTTGAAGTTTTACGTTTGACTTTTGAAGCTTGTTGTTTGACGTTTGACGTTAGTAGACGTTTGACGTGTAACGTTTGAAGTTTGGCGTTTGGTCTTTGACGTTTGACGGCGTGTACCTGACGTCCGCCGTTCCGTCGTACAACGCCTGGACATCTGACCCGAAGTTTGACGCTCATAGCCTGACGTTTGACGTGCCTGATGACGTGCCTGTTTTGACGTTTGGCGACGCCCGCCGCCTGGGCGCCCGCCAGTAGCCTGACGCAGAGGTTAACGCTCGACGACGCAAGTGACGTCAGAACCCTGACGCCTGCCGCCTGACGCCTTTGACGCCCATGCCAGACGACTGGGCGATGACGCTGCCCGCCTGCCGCCTGACATTTGGCGCCTGGAGCCTGACCGCCCGCCGCCGGACCTGACGTTCCAACGCCTGACGCCTGACACGCATGCCTGGGGGCCTGACGCCTGACGCGACCCGACGCCTCGCTGGTTGACGCCTGACGCCCTAAGCCTGATGCTCATACCTCTGACGGCCTGATGCCTGACGCCCGGTCAACGCCTGACGCCTGACGCTTCACGTTTGCCATGCCTTAACCTGACGTTTGAAGCATGACGCCTGACGTGAAGTTTGAGGTTTGACGTCATTGACGTCCGACTGCCTGATCGCCTGACGATCTGACGCTCACCGCTCCGACCGCCTGACGCCTGAGGCTCTGACGTCGCCTGGCATCCGTGCCTGACGTTTGACGCCTTGACGCCTAACTCGCCTGGCCTGGTCGCCTGAGCCTGTCGCGCTGCCCCATGCCTGACGCCCGAAGCTCCTGCCTGGCGCTCAACGCCTGACTGCCGACGCCTGACGCCTTTGCCTGTCTCAAACCTGGGCGTTGACGCCTGAAGCCTGACGTTGACGCCTGATCGTTTGACGCCGTTGACGTTGACGCCTTTGGAGCCCAGACGTTTGCCTGACGTGCCCATGCCTGACCTTGCCTGACGCCTGACGCCCTGAACGTTTCGCCTGACACGTTGATGGCCTTTGACGGTTGACGCCTGACGTCAAAGCCTGACGCCTGAAGCGAGCCTGACGTCGTTTGAGGCCTGATGTTTGACGGCATTTGGACGTCTGACGCCTTCCGTTTGACGCCTGACGCATGACGCCTGGCGTTTGAATTTTGACGCCTGAAGCCCTGGCCGCCTGACGCCTGACGCCCGAAGCCTTTGTGTGACGCCCGACATTTGACGTTTGACGCCTTTGACGTCAGGCCTTTGCCGCCTGATCGCCTGGCGCCTTTTGACGCCCTGTGCTGACGCCTGACATCTGACGGCCGATCGCCCGTTTGGTGTGCCTGACGCCCAAAGCCTGACGCCTGACGTGGCCTGGGCCTGGCGCCTGACGCCCATGCCTGATCGCCCAGCCCTTGACCGCCTGATGCTCTGCCGCGCCTGACGCCCGACGCCAGGCGATCAACGCCTGACGCCCCACGCCTGACGCCCATGACGCCCAGCATCGCCTGACGCATTCCGCGTCCGCTGCCTGACGCCTGACGTCTGACGCCTGACGCCTCAAGCCCAGCTCAATGCCTGTCCGCTGTCAGTGGCCTGACGAACGACGTTTGACGCCCGCCTGACGCCTTTGACGCCTGGCGTTTGGAGTTTGGAGCCTGCGTTTGCGTTTGACGTTTGACGTTGAGATTAACGTACGATCGCCTTTCACGCCTGACGCAGTTTGGCATTCAAACGTTTGGCACGGTGCCTGACTGCCTGAGGTTTGACGTATGTTTGACGTTTGCCATTGACGTTTGACGCCTGAGGCCGGCGACTGTCGTCCGACGGTTAACCGTGACGCCTGACGCGCCTGACGCCCAAAAGCCTGACGCCTGACGCTGACGCCTGACGTCGCCTGATTTGACGCCTGACGCCTGCCGACTGACGTTCGAGTTTGACGTCTGGCGCCTGACGCCTGACGCCAGACGATGACGCCTGAAGCTGGCTCATGCCAGGGCCCAGCGTTTGGCATTCCTGGGTGCCTGTTGCCCGAGGCCTGACGCATGACGCCTGACATTCCGGCGCTTTGCCGCCTGACGCCTGACGCCCATTTGGCGTTTAACATCTGGACGGTTAACGGCCGACGCCTGTCGTGACGCCTTTGACGCCTGACGCCTGACGCCCAGTGACGCCTGACTCTGACGCCCGACGCCTGATCGCCCAGCCTGACGCCTGATCGCCTGACGGCCCAGTTTGTCGCCCGCTTCCCTGATGACGCCCTGACGCCCTGAGGCCTGACGCCTGACGCATGACAGCTGCCTGGCCCTGTGACGCCTGGGCCTGCGCGATGCCTGACGGAGCCTGAAGCCTGACCGCCTGACGCCTGGGTGCCTGACGCCCGCCGCCGGTCGCTCATGCCCATGCTCTGGCGCTTTGACGACTGACGGTTGACGTATGATGCCTGACGCCAGTTTCACCGCCTGAGTCTGACCGCCCACGCATGCCTGACGCCTGACGCCCGACGTCCGTGCCTGGGCGCCTGATCCGCAGCCTGCTGTTTGCCTGACGAACGACGCCTGGCGCTTTGACGCCTGCCGCTGACGTTTGATCGTCTGAAGCTCATCTTTGACGTGTGACGTTTGAAGCCTGACGTCTGACCCGACGTTTATGAACGCCCGACGCCCACGCCTGACTTTTGACGCCTGACGCTCCGAGAGCCAACGCCTCGCCTGACCTGGAAGTTTAAAGCCTTTGACATCCGAGCCTGACGCCTGACGCCCGACGCCTGGGCGCCTGGGCGCCAGGCCTGCCGCCCGTTACCTGCCTGGCCGTCCGAGGCCTTGACGCCTGACGTCACGCCTGCCGCCTGACGCCTGACGCCTTGATGCCCATGCCAACGCCTGACGAACGGCCGACGCCTGTCGCCTGAGGCCTGATCGCTCCCTGACGTGATCGCCAGACACTCCATCGTGCCTGACGTCGCCTGGGGCCTGCTGCCCAGCCTGACGTTTGACGCAGCCTGAGGCCTGACGCCTGACGCCCGGGCGGCGTTTGGGCCTGCCGCCCGCCGCCTGGCGCCTGATCGTCACGCGCCTGACGTGCACGTTTGAAGCCTGACGCCTGACTGTTTTATGAACGCCTGACGCCTGACGCCTGACGTCTGACGCTCCGGCGCCTGCTGCCTGATCGCCCGACGCCGACAACGACGCTGTAAGCTCCTTATGCCTGAAGCCTGACATCGCCCAAGCCTGACGTCAAAAGCCTGAAGTCTGGCGCCTGATGTTACGCCTGGCGTGCCTGGGCGTTGCCTGACTACGGACGCCTGACGCCTGGAAGCCCGACGTTGACGTGACCTGGATGCCCGATCGCCCGATCGCATGGCCTCGTTTGAGCCTGGAGCCCGCTGCCTGATCGCCCGAAGTCAGTCTCCTGACCGCCTGATCGCCGACGTCGAGCTGATCGCCTGACGGTCAGACGATCCGTAACGCCTGACGCCAGTGACGTTTGACGCCCGCCTGTGACGCCTGGACCGAGCCCAGTTTGACGCCTGAATCTCTTGGTTCATGCGCCTGACGCCTGACGGCTGACAATGACGCTCATTATAGCTTCTGAAATTCTAGGAAATCAAGAATAAAGACGATACATTGTTCAACGGTTCAAAGTCTATGCTTACAATTTTCAAGGCCATGAGAGAGAACAAAAGCGATTCATTATTCTGGTCGAGTTATAAAAATAGATTGTTATCTAAATACATCTCAATTCTAGGAAATCAAGAACAAAGGCGGTCCATTGTCAATGCTTCAAAGTCTATGTTTATCATTTTCAAGGCCATGAGAGAACAAAGACGATCTATTGTTATGGATGAGTCATAGCTTCTAAAATTCTGAGAAATCAAGAATAAAGACGATACATTGTTCAACGGTTCAAAGTCTATGCTTACAATTTTCAAGGTAAAAGAACAAAGGTGATTCATTGTTCCGTTATAATTTCTAAAAATAGATTGTTATCTAAACACACCTCGATTCTGAGAAATCAAGAACAATCCATTGTCAACGCTTCAAAGTCTATGCTTACAATTTTCAGGGTAAAAGAACAAAGACGATCTATTGTTATGGATGAGTCATAGCTTCTAAAATTCTGAGAAATCAAGAATAAAGACGATACATTGTTCAACGGTTCAAAGTCTATGCTTACAATTTTCAAGGTAAAAGAACAAAGGTGATTCATTGTTCTGGTTGATTTATAAAAATAGATTGTTATCTACACTTCGATTCTGAGAAATCAGTTTTCAAGAACAAAGGCGATCCATTGTCAACGATTACAAGGTCACACCTCTGAGAAATGAACAAAGACGATCCATTGTTCCGTTATTTTAAGAATAAATTGTTATCTCAATTCTAGGAAATCAAGAATAAAGGCGATCCATTGTCAACGCTTCAAAGTCTATACTTACAATTTTCAAAGTAAAAGAACAAAAGCGATTCATTCTTCTGGTCGAGTTATAAAATAAATTGTTATCTCAATTCTGAGAAATCATGAACAAAGACGATGTATTGTTCAAAGTCTATGCTTATAATTTTCAAGGTAAATGAATAAAGACGATTCATTGTTCTGGTTGATTTATAAAAATAGAGTGTTATCTAAATACATCTCTTTCAAGAACAAAAGGCAATCCATTGTCAACGATTTAAAGTTTATGCTTATAAGGTCACACCTCTGATAACAAAGACGATCCATTGTTCAGTTAGAAATAGATTGTTATCTCAATTCTAGAAATCAAGAGCCCTGAGGTGCATGTTTCAAAGCCACGCCCCTCAAGTGCTCTAAACAGGTGGCCGTTTCCTAAACAGGTAGCCGTTTCAAAAACAGGTAGCGTTTCCTAAAACAGGGGTCTGTTTCCCAAAACAGGGGGTCCGTTTTCCAAAACAGACGGCTGTTTCGCAAAACAGATAGCTGTTTCGCAACCGTTTCCCCCGGAAAAGGCGGTCTATTGTTCAGGTCGAAAATAGATTCCATATCTCAATTCCACGAAAATCAAGAATGAGGCTCATTGTTCAAAGTCTATGCTTACAATTTTCAAGGTCTAAGAGCAAAGACGATCTATTGTTTTGGCTGAGTCATAGCTTCTGAAATTCTAGGAAATCAAGAACAAAGACGATGTATTGTTCAACGGTTCAAAGTCTATTCTTACAATTTTCAAGGTAAAAGGACAAAGACGATTCATTGTTGAGTCGTAGCTTATGAAAAGGTGATCCGAACTTATCCGACCTTACCCGATCTTATCTCTATATAAGTAGATAAAAAACAGTCCTTAGACGATTAACGTATGACGTTTGACGTTTGGCGTTTGGCGTTTGGCATTTGTGTTTGCTGTTTGAGGTTTGACGTTTGACGTTTGCCATTTGACGTTTGACGTTTGGAGGTTGGCGATTGGGGTTTAATGTTCGACGGTTAACTGTTGACGTTTGACGTTTGACGCTTGGCGTTTGGCGATTGGAGTTTGACGTTTTAAGTTTGACGTTTGACGTTTGAGAGTTAACGTTTGTAGTTTGACGTTTGACATATGGCGATTGGCGTTTGGCTATTGGCGTTTGGAGTTTAACGTTTGTTTGCCGACTGTTGACGTTTGATCGCCTATCCGTGCCGTTTAACGCTTTGCGTTGACGTTTGACGTTTGACGAGGACGTTGACGCCTGGCGCCCGCCGCCCGGTGACGTTTGACGTTCGCCCGACGTTTGACGTCCGAAGTTTATGCCTGACGCCCGGACGTTTATGAAGCCTGACTATGACCCGGGCGTTTATGTTTTATGATGTTTGAGCTCCGTGCCTGACCTTGACGTTTAACATTTGACGCCTGGCGTGGCGATTGCAGCCTGACGTATGACGTTTTAAGTGACGCGTGGCCTGACGGTTAAGGGTTAACGTTTGTCGTTTGACGCACTGACGCTTTTGCCTTTGACGCCTGATCGCCTTTGAAGCCTGACGCTTTGACGCATGAAACCAGGCGCCTGTGCCTTTGGCGTTTTATGTTTAACGTTTAACGTCCGACGGTTGCCTGAGACGTGTTTGACGTTTGACCTTTGGCGTTTGAACGCCTACGTTTGAAGTTTGATTTTGACGGTTGACAACCGACGCCTGCCCCTGTGGAGTTTGCCTGACGCCTGATCGCCTTTGACGCCTGATCTGACGTTTGGCGTCAGCGCCTGACGCATGACGGCCGACGTTTGACGCTCCGGCATTTGACGCCCGACGTGCGACGATGGACGCCTGACGTTTGAGGCCTGACGGACGTGAAGCCTGACGCCTTTGACGCTGACACCTGACGCCTGGCGTTTGACGCCTTTGACGTGTGACGATTGACGCCTTTGAGGCCTGATGTTTGACGTTTGAAGCCTTTGACGCCTGACGCCTGAAGCCTGACCCTTGACGCCTGACGCCTGACGTTGACGTTATGACGTGTGTTTCGCGTTTGCCTGGGGTGTCGCATGACGCCTGACGTTTGCGCTGACGGTTTGACGCCTTTTTCAAATGACGCCTGACGTTTGAAGCTTTGATGCTGACGTTTGACGCCCAGCCTTTGAATGCTTTGACGATCAACCGGCGTTGCCTGGCGCCTGACTTGACGCCTGACGCCTGACCTTGACGTTTGACGTTTGACGTTTGACCTTTGACGTATGGCGTGGTGTTTCGCGCCTGCCGCCTGGAGAGTTTGTACAACGTCTTTAACTGACGCCTGACGCTCAAGTTCTTTTAAATTGGGCGTTTGACGGCTCGACGCCTTTGACGATTGACGTTTGCCTGACGCCCACGTCGAGGCCTTAAAGTGACGCCCGATTTAGCGCCTGGGCGCGACGGTTGACAACTGACGCCCGCCTGCAGAGCCTTTGACGTGACATTTGACGCTCTGAGCCTGATGCGTAGCCCGACGCCTGACGCCGTGTTTAAAGTGCCTGAGCCTGACGCCCATGCGCTCATGCCTGAGCCCGACATCTGACGCCGACGCCTGACGCCTGGAAACCTGACGCCTGGCCCGAAGCCTGACGCAGCCTGAGCCTGACGCCTTGACGCCCGCGCCCATGCCTGGAGCCCGTCGCCTGTGGCCTGACGCATGACGCCTGGCGCCTGAATGCCTTGACGAGCCTGACGTCACGCAAACCAGGCGTTTGCCTGCCGCTCCGACGCTCAGCTCATGCCTGACGTTTGACGCCATGACGACGCATGACGCCTGAGGTTTGACGCTCTGACGTGACGGCGCTCTGCCTGACGCCTGACGCTCAACGCCTGACCTGCCAACGCTCAACGCCTGACGATCACGCCTGACCCAGCCTGTTGACGCCTGACGCTTTGACGGCCCAGACTCTGACGCCTGCCGCTCCGCCGCTGAAGCCTGGACATTTGACGCCTTTGAAGCCTGACGCCCATAGCCTGACGCCTTGGGCGCCTTTGATGCCTGACGCAGCTTGACGCCTGTCCTCTGATCGCCTTTGAGGCTTTGACGTTTGACGCCCGACGCCTGACGTGAAGTTTGACGTCAGACGCCTGACGCCTTTGACGCCTGACGCTGACGTCCGAAGTTTGAGGCCCTGACGACGTGAAGCCTGGGACGTTTGCCCTGACGCCTGACGTGCGGCGTTTGCGTTTGGGTCCGCCCGCGACGCCTGGCGCCTGAATTTTGACGCCTGACGCCCGCCGTATGACGCCTGGACCCTGAAGCCCATGTGATGCCCTGGACATTTGAAGCGACGCCTGATCGCCCATTTGACGCCTTGCCCGACGCCCGCGCTTTGACGTTTGGTGTTTCATGCCTGACCCTGATCGTGACGTTTGACGCTCCAGCCTGACGCAAAGCCTGACGCCTGACGAGCCTGACGCCCGACGCCTGGCGCCTGGCGCCTGAGCCCGGGAGCCCGCGATGCCTGACTCACCCTTGACGCCTTGGATGCCCGATCCTGACGCCCGACGTTTGACGCCAGGCGATTAACGCATGACGTCACGCCTGACGCCCGGCGCCTGGCACCAGTGCCTTTGCATCTGACGTTTGGGTTGCCTGATCGCCTTGACGAACGACGCCTGACGCCTGGCCATTTGACGTTTGACGCTGGCGTGCCTGGAGCCTTTGACGCCCATGCCTGGACGCCTGACGCCAGGCTTCGTATGACGTTGCCTGGACGTGGGCGCATCCCGCCGTTTGGGGTGCCTGTTCGCCTGAGGCGGACGCACGACGCCCGACGCCTGCCATCTGACTTGACGCCTTTCTTTAAATGGGGTTTGACGTCTGACGCCAACGTTTGACTGCCTGACATCTGCCGTTTGACGCCTGACGGCGCCTGAAGTTTTGACCCTGACCTGACGCCTGACGCCCGACGCCCGTTTGAACGCCTGACGTGACGTTTGAGGCCCGATCGCCCGCCTGACGCCCGCCGACTGATCGCCCGAGGTTTGACGTCCTGGCGTTTGACGTTTGACGCCAGACGATCACCGCCCATGCCGTTTGCCAGGGCCGACGCCCGGGTGACCGTTGCCTGACGTTTGACGTGACGTTTGAATTTGACGTTTAACGGTCGACGCCTTGTCGCCTTTGACCGCCTGACGCCTGACACCTGACGTTTGACATTTGACGCCTGACGTCGACGCCCAAGCCTGACGCCCAGTTTGGTCGCTCGTTGACGTTTGACGCCTGACGAGCTGGACGCCTGACGGCCTGACAGACGGGCGCCTTTGCCCCGTTCCTGGCCTGATCGTGACGCCCGACGCCTGACGCCTGAAGCCCGACGTGATCGCCCGAACTCCGGACGACCAGACGCCGACGTTTGAAACATTGCCAGAGCGCCTTCTGGCGTTGCTGACGTTTGACGTGCCCAACATCTGACGTCAACGCCTGACGCCTGTCGCCTGACGGACGCCTGACGTTTGACGCTGACATTTGACGTTTGAAGTTGACGCCCGAAGTTTGACGTTTGAGTTTGTCGAAAGTTTGAATGCCTGACGCCTGACGCCCAAGCTCCATGAGCCTGACGCCGATGGGCCCGTCCTGACGGGGCCTGGCCTGACGCCCACCTTTGACCGTGACGCCTGAAGCGCTGACGTTTGACGCCCGACGTTTGACGCCTGACGCCCGATCGACGTTTGACGCCTGACCTGACGCCCAAAGCCTGTCGGTCACGCCTGACGCTCGACGTTTGACCTTTGGCGCCTGACGCCTGACGGCCTGACGCCTGGGCGCCTGGCGTGCCTGTTTGCCCTTTGACGCCTGATCGCCCGACACGCCTGAGCCTGACGCCTGACGCCTGACACCTGACGGCCGACGCCTGACGCTTGAAGCCCGACGCCCAAAGCCCGTTTGACGCAGCCTGACGCCTGACGTGCCCGGGCGCCTTGGAGCCTGGAGCCGTTTGGCCGTTTGGCGTTTGACGATTGACGTTTGATCTGACGTCCGGCGCCTTTGACGTTTGACGTTAGCGATTTAACGTTTGACGTTCACGCCTGACGCCCGCGTTTGCATCTGTGACGTTTTGGGCATTCGCCCTGGCTGCCTGAGGCTGACGAAGACTGACGTTTGAGGCCTGACGTTTGCCCGGGCGCCTGGAGCCTGGAGTCATGCTCATGCCTGACGTTTGGACGTTAGCGATCAACGCGACGCTCACCCTGACGTGGGAGCCCAGCATTCCAAACGCTCAAGTACTGTTTGCTCTGAGCCTGACGCTGACGCCCGATCGCCCGCCATTTGACCCTGACGCCTGGAGTTAGCGATCGCAATGCCGACGTCAACCGCCGACGCCTTTTGACATTTGCGCCTGACGCCTGACGCCCGGAAGCCTGACGCCCGAAGCCTGACGCCTGGACGTCTGGCCTGACGCCTGAGGCCGACGTCCGGGCGCCTGACGCCTGACGCCAGGACGTTTGACGCCTGCGTTTGGCGTTTTCAGGGTTTAGCGTGCTACTGGGGTTTGGTTGACGTTTGACGCCCAAGTTTAACATTTGACGTCAACCAAGCTCGATGACGTTTGACGGGTTTGACATTTGACGTGATTTGACGCCTGAAGTTTGACGTCAGGTTGATCGCCGTTTGTGCCCGTCGTAAAGCTTAAATGCCTGACGCCCGATGAAGTGGCGATGCCTGACGGACAGCCTTGGACGTTGACGGTTGCGCACGTTTGACGTTTGAATGCCTTGGACGTTTGAGCCTGGAAGCCTGATCGCCTGACGTTGACACGTTTGACGCCTGACGTTTGATCGCCTGAAGCTCCGACGCCTGATGCCTTACCAGTTTGGTCGTTAAGCCCCTAATGCCCTGACGTTTGACGCTCCGAAGCCCGGCCTGACGCCCATGGGCCGACGCCGGCGCCTGAGTCCTTGCTTTGACCGCCTGACGCTTTGACGCCTGAAGCTCGACGTTTGACGTGACGCCCGACGTGACACCTGACTGCCTGACGCCTGACGCCCGCCTGAGACGCCCAGCCTGGACGCCTGAAGCCTGTCGCTCAAAGCCTTTAAATGTTTGACGCCTGACGCCTTTGAAGTGCCTGACGCCTGACGCCGACAGTTGCCTGCCCCGTGGTTTGCCTTTGACGCTCTGGCCTGGCGCCCATGCCTGACGACCGACGGCCGACGTATGACGTCTGACGCCTGAAGCTCACGCCTGGAGCCTGACGTTTCCGTAGGCGTGATCGCCTTTGACGCTCATGGCGCCCATGCCTGACGCTCCGCAGCCTTTGCTGCTCATGCCTGACCAAACGACGCCTGCCTGATCGCCCGCCACGCCTGACGTGGAAGCTCCTTACGCCTGACTCGCCCAGCCTGACGCCTGACCTTTGGCGCCTGGCTCAACGCCTGACGCATGAAGCCTGACGCTGAAGGATTTGTCCGCCTGACGTCGACGTTGAAACCTTATGTCTGACGCGGACGCCTGAAGCCTTTGACGCCTGACCTTTGGCGTTTTATGCCTCGAGCTCTGAAGTGTCCGACGGTCGCCTGATCTTTGACGCTTGGACGCCCATGCCTGGCGATCACCTGACGCCGACGCCTGCTCTGACCTGTCGCCTGACGCCTGAGGGTTAACGTCGTTTCACGCCTGAAGCCCAGGCTCTGACGTTTGACGCCCGCCGATTGATCGCCTGACGCCCGACGTCGGCGCCTTTGACGCCTGACGCCAGACGATTGACGCCTGGGCGCCTGGGCGCCTGTAGGGCCCAGCGGTACTGGCCTGGTTGTTGAGGCCTTTGACGCATGACGCCTTGACATCTGCCGCCTGCCGTTTGACGCCCGACGCCCACTTTGGCGTTGCTTCCAAGCCTGACGTTAACGGTTGACGCCTTTGACGTTTGACGCCCGACATTTGACGTTTGCGCTCCAACGCCTTTGACGTTTGAAGTTTGTCGTTTGAAGCTCAATGGACGTTTGACGTTTGCTGGAGCCTCGCCCGGAGCCTTTGGAGGCCTGACGTGACGGCCGACAGCCTGACGCCCGCCTGTGGCCTGACGCATTACAGAAGCCTAGTGACGCCTTTGACGCCTGGCGCCCTGACCGCCCGGCTGCTCGATGCTCCGCCCATGCCTACGCTCTGACTCACGCCTGACGCATGACGTTTGACGCTCCAAAGCCTGACGCCTTTGAGTTTGACGTTTCACGTACGTTTCCGACGCCTGACGTTTGCTGCGTCTGATTTGACGCAGCCGTCATGCTCTGACGAACGACGCCTGGCGTTTGACGCCTTTGCCGCCTGACGCCTGACGTCCGAAGTTTGTACCTGACGTTGACGCCCAGTGACGTTTGACCCTGGCGTTGGGCGTTTAACGCCTGACCTACGGCCTGACCGCCTGACGCCTGGCGCCTGCCTGCCTGATCGCCCACGCCTGACGCCTTTTGAGAGCCAACGCTCGTCGCCTGACGACGTTTAAAGCCCTGACATCGGCCGACGCCTGACGCCCGACGCCTGAGCCGAGGACGCCTGACGCCTGAGGCCTGACCCGCTGCCCGCTGCTGACGTGACGCCTTTGACGTTTGCCCGACGCCCGACGCCTTTGGCGTCTGCACAACGCCTGACGCCTAACGGCCTCGCCCGTCGCCTGACGTTGACGCCTGATCGTTAGACGCCTGACGCCTGACGCTCACGCCTGGGGTTGCGTGAAGCCTGACGTTTGCGTGACGTTGACGCTGGACGTCGCTGCCATTTGACGCCTGACATCTGCGCGGCGCCATTTGGACGTTAACGTGACGCCTGACGCTGGCCTTTGACGTTTGATGCTCCGGCGCCTGGCGTCGACGCCTGACGTCGACAATTGACGCCTGGCCCTGCCAGCGCCCGCCTGCCTCACATCTGACATCCCAAGCCTGATGTGCCCGCTGCCCAAGCCTGACGCTCAAGCGCCTGATGCCCCAACGCCTGGCGCTCCATGCCTGGGCGCCTTTGACGCCTGACGGCCGGGACGCTCTGACGCCCGCCTGACGCCTGACGTGGCCCGATGCCTGACGCCTGACGCATGGCCAAGAGCCTGGAGCCTGCTGCCTGTCGCCTGAAGTGCCCTGACCGCCTGATCGCCCGAACCGGCTGCCCGAAGCCTGACGTCTGACGTTTGACCATCAGACGCTGACGCCCAAGCGCCCATGACGTGCCTGAGTTTGGACCTGACGCTCTGACGCCTGAGGTTTGGACGCCTGACGGTGCTCATGTCATGCCTGATCGCCTGACGCCGACAACCGACCGCCTGGCCCCGTGACGCTTCACACCGACATCTGACATCAGCCTGATGCCCAAAAGCCTGCCTGCCTGAAGCCTGCCTGGATGCTCCAACGTGCCTGCGCCCATGCCTGACCCTGACGCCGACGCCTGACGCCTGAAGCCCGACGCCAGGACGTTTGGCCCTGATGCCTGACGTTTGACGCCTGGCCTTTGACGTTTGGGACGCCCATGTCGCGCCTGGAAGCCTGACCAGATTTGACTGGTGCCTGTGCCTGTCGCCTGATGCCCCTCGCTCCATGCGGCCCGATCGCCTGACGCCTGACGACGCCTGACATAGGAGCCGCCTTGACCGCCCATGCCCAAGTGCCTTCGCCTGGCGTTTGCCGTTTGCCCCATTTTGTTTGACCTGACGCCGATCGCCTGAGTTTGGAGCCTGACGTCCGAAGTGGACGTTTGACGTGGAAGCCTGACGTGACATCTTCACGCCTGGCCTGACATGCCGTGACGCTCTGTCGCCCGATCCCTGACGTGCGCCCGACGCCCAAAGCCTGACCCTGAGGCCTGACGTTTGACGCCCGGACGTGACGCCTGGCCTGGCGCGTCGTTTCCGCGCCTGCCGTGAGCCTTTGGTCGCCTGACGCCTGGCGTATGCCCGACGCCCGACGTGGCGTTCATCGCCCAGCTTAATGCCTGACGTTTGACGACTGACGCCTTTGGCGCCTGGCGTTTGACGGCCTGACAACCGACGCCTCCCTGAGCCTGGACGCCTGACGTCTGGACGTTTGACGCCTGATGCGTAGCCTGACGCCCGCCGACGCCTGACGCCTGACGCCCCGATGCCCGCCTGGGCCGCTCTGACTGGTTTGACGTGACACCACGCCTGATGCCGAACTGCCTGACGCTCTGACGCATGACGCTCTGACGCCTTTGACGCCCAAAAGCCTGACCTATGCCTGACGTTTGACGAACGCCTGATGCCTGACCCTGGCGTGGTGCCCCGCGCCTTTGCCGCCTGACGCCTGAGCTCTGTGCCCTGACGCCTGACGCCCATGCCTGACGCCCGGTGCCAATGCCTTTGACGCCTGACGACTGGCGCTCATGCCTGCTGCCTGACGCCTGACAATCTGACGCCCGTCCTGTGGTTTGACGTTTGACATCTGACGCCTTGAGCCTGATGCCTTAGCCCATCGCCCAAGCCGATCGCCTGACCCTGACTGCCTGACGCCTGACACCTGACGCCTGGGTATGCGTGGTGTTCCGCGTTTGCCCCGAGCCTGGTCGTATGACGTTTGGACGTTTGGCGTTTAACCTGACGTTTGACGCCTGTGCCTTCTTTAAACGCCTGGACATCTGGCGCCTGATGCCTGACATGCACCACCGCCTTTGTCGCCTTTGACGTTTCAGCCTGACCCTGACGCCTGACGTCCGACGCCTGACGTCTGCGTGGCGTCTGCGCCTGCTGCCTGAGTCTGTCGCGACGCCTGGCGCCCATGCGAACCTTTGACGGCCGACGTTTCTTAAATTTGCCTGACGTTTGACGCCCATCGCCCGAAGCCGTGACGCCTGACGCCCATGCCCGACGCCCGACCTGAAGCCTGACGCCTGACGCCCATGCCCATGCCTGGGCGTTTTGACCCTTTGACGCCTGACGCCTGACGTCAAAGGACCCTGACGCCCGACGCCCGACGCCCGACGCCCATGCCTGGTTTGGGCGACGTGCTCGCGTTTGCCGTCGGAGTTTGTCGTACAATGTTTGAACCTTGACTTGACGCTCAAGTTTTTCTTTAAATTTTGGCTGCCTGACGTTTGAAGCCCGACGCCTTTGACGTGACGTTTGATCGGCTCATGCCTGATCGTCACGTTTGGAAGCCTAATGCCTGGACGCCTTGACGATCACGCCTGGCGTTTGGGCGCCTGACGCCTGACAAACGCCCTGTGAGCCTTTGGACGTTTGACATCGGACGTGCTTTGAGCTCTGACGTTTGTAGCTCCGATCGTGACGTCTGACGGGCGCTAAAGCCCTGACGCCTGACGCTACGCCCGCTGCCCGCCTGGGAGCCTGACATTGACTTGACGCCTGACGCCAACCTGACG
Organism: Vesta saturnalis; assembly: GCA_036346205.1. Lineage (NCBI taxonomy): Eukaryota > Metazoa > Arthropoda > Insecta > Coleoptera > Lampyridae > Vesta > Vesta saturnalis. The sequence goes on from JARFJB010000057.1 coordinate 40,337, forward strand.
CCCAAAGCCCAGCCTGACGTGACTTCCGAGGCCTGACGCCCGACGCCTGGCTATGCCCATGCCGGAGCCTGCTGCCTGTCCTGACGTACGACGCCTTTGGCGCCTGATCCCTGACGCCCAGTGACGGCATGAAACGGTGCGTCATGCCTGCCGGCCGTCAACGCCTGACAACGGTCAACGTCAACGCCTGACGCCCAAAGCCCACGCCTGACCCTTGAAGCCTGTTACCTGGACGCCTGACGTTAGCAGACGCCTGACGCAATGCCCGGCCCAAGGCCTGGTCTTGACGCCTGACGGCTCATACCTGACGCCCGTTTGCCGTACAACGCCTGACATTTGACGCAAGCCTGACGTTTATAGCCTGACGCCTGGGCGTACGATGCCTGACGTTTCTTACCGCCGCCTTTGACGCCTGAGGCCTGACGCTCTGACGCCTGACGCCTGAAGTTTGACGCCAGACGCCTGACGTTTGACGACTGGTATGGCGTTTGGCGTCCCGCTCCGATCGCCTGGCGTTTGACGCCCGACGCCTGACGTTTGAAGATTTAATGTGACGCCCATGCCTGGAATTTGCCGCCTGGGCGCCCGAAGCCTTGTGCTCCGACGCCTGACGCCTTTGACGTCAGAGGCCAACGCTCGCCCATGACGTCAGAAGCCTGCCGTTAGACGCCTGATCGCCCGCCGCCTGACGCCTGACGCTAGACGAGCTGCCTGCCGCCCGTCATTGACACCTGACGCCTAACGCCTTTGACGCCCATGCCTGACCTGACGTATGCCTGAGCCTGACGCCTGACGGCCGACAATTGACGCGGTCCTGTTGAGTTTGGACGCCTGACATCTGACCGCCCGATGCTTATACTGATCGCTCAAGTTTGATGTGACGCTTTGGTGACGTTTGACGCCTGACGTTTCGTGGCTGGGCGCGTTTGGCGTTTGCCTTTGACGTTTGAACGATGACGTATGACGTGAAGCCTGAGGTTTGACGTGCTCACCGCCTTTGACGTTTGACGTCAGCCCGAAGTGACCGTTTGACGCCTTGAGGGCGTTTGAGGCCCGACGCCCAGTATGACGTTTGACGTTTGACTGGCGTGCGCCGTTTGCCGCCTTTGGAGTTTGTCGATGACGTTTGCGTTGACGCCTTTGAAGCGTTTGCCTGGCGTTTAACGCCTGACGGCCGACGCCGACGTTCTGAGCTCTGACGTGACATCTGACGTTTGAGCCTGATGCTTCCGTAGCTCCGATCGTTTCAAGCCGACGCCTGGACGTCAGTGCCCAGCCTGACGCCCGATGCTCCTGGCGCCTGGCGCCTGGAGCCAAGCCTGACTGACGCCCGACGCGCCATGCTGACGCCTGAAGCCCAGCCCAGCCCGGGACAGTCGACGCCTGACGCCCAGTGTGTGCCTGAGCCCGCCGCCCAGGCCTGACGTATGACGTTTGCCTTTTGACGCTAGTTTGACGTTTACGCATGAAACCAGGCGTTTGGCGTTGCTGCCTGCCTGATCGCCCAGTTTGGCGTCTGACGTTTGAAGTTTCATGTTGACGTATGACGTTTGAGGTTTGACGTTTGACGTTTGACGTTTCGCGTTTGGCGTTTGGCGTTTGACGTTTGACGTTTAACGTTTGACGGTTAACGGTTTAACGTTTGACGTTTGAAGTTTTACGTTTGACTTTTGAAGCTTGTTGTTTGACGTTTGACGTTAGTAGACGTTTGACGTGTAACGTTTGAAGTTTGGCGTTTGGTCTTTGACGTTTGACGGCGTGTACCTGACGTCCGCCGTTCCGTCGTACAACGCCTGGACATCTGACCCGAAGTTTGACGCTCATAGCCTGACGTTTGACGTGCCTGATGACGTGCCTGTTTTGACGTTTGGCGACGCCCGCCGCCTGGGCGCCCGCCAGTAGCCTGACGCAGAGGTTAACGCTCGACGACGCAAGTGACGTCAGAACCCTGACGCCTGCCGCCTGACGCCTTTGACGCCCATGCCAGACGACTGGGCGATGACGCTGCCCGCCTGCCGCCTGACATTTGGCGCCTGGAGCCTGACCGCCCGCCGCCGGACCTGACGTTCCAACGCCTGACGCCTGACACGCATGCCTGGGGGCCTGACGCCTGACGCGACCCGACGCCTCGCTGGTTGACGCCTGACGCCCTAAGCCTGATGCTCATACCTCTGACGGCCTGATGCCTGACGCCCGGTCAACGCCTGACGCCTGACGCTTCACGTTTGCCATGCCTTAACCTGACGTTTGAAGCATGACGCCTGACGTGAAGTTTGAGGTTTGACGTCATTGACGTCCGACTGCCTGATCGCCTGACGATCTGACGCTCACCGCTCCGACCGCCTGACGCCTGAGGCTCTGACGTCGCCTGGCATCCGTGCCTGACGTTTGACGCCTTGACGCCTAACTCGCCTGGCCTGGTCGCCTGAGCCTGTCGCGCTGCCCCATGCCTGACGCCCGAAGCTCCTGCCTGGCGCTCAACGCCTGACTGCCGACGCCTGACGCCTTTGCCTGTCTCAAACCTGGGCGTTGACGCCTGAAGCCTGACGTTGACGCCTGATCGTTTGACGCCGTTGACGTTGACGCCTTTGGAGCCCAGACGTTTGCCTGACGTGCCCATGCCTGACCTTGCCTGACGCCTGACGCCCTGAACGTTTCGCCTGACACGTTGATGGCCTTTGACGGTTGACGCCTGACGTCAAAGCCTGACGCCTGAAGCGAGCCTGACGTCGTTTGAGGCCTGATGTTTGACGGCATTTGGACGTCTGACGCCTTCCGTTTGACGCCTGACGCATGACGCCTGGCGTTTGAATTTTGACGCCTGAAGCCCTGGCCGCCTGACGCCTGACGCCCGAAGCCTTTGTGTGACGCCCGACATTTGACGTTTGACGCCTTTGACGTCAGGCCTTTGCCGCCTGATCGCCTGGCGCCTTTTGACGCCCTGTGCTGACGCCTGACATCTGACGGCCGATCGCCCGTTTGGTGTGCCTGACGCCCAAAGCCTGACGCCTGACGTGGCCTGGGCCTGGCGCCTGACGCCCATGCCTGATCGCCCAGCCCTTGACCGCCTGATGCTCTGCCGCGCCTGACGCCCGACGCCAGGCGATCAACGCCTGACGCCCCACGCCTGACGCCCATGACGCCCAGCATCGCCTGACGCATTCCGCGTCCGCTGCCTGACGCCTGACGTCTGACGCCTGACGCCTCAAGCCCAGCTCAATGCCTGTCCGCTGTCAGTGGCCTGACGAACGACGTTTGACGCCCGCCTGACGCCTTTGACGCCTGGCGTTTGGAGTTTGGAGCCTGCGTTTGCGTTTGACGTTTGACGTTGAGATTAACGTACGATCGCCTTTCACGCCTGACGCAGTTTGGCATTCAAACGTTTGGCACGGTGCCTGACTGCCTGAGGTTTGACGTATGTTTGACGTTTGCCATTGACGTTTGACGCCTGAGGCCGGCGACTGTCGTCCGACGGTTAACCGTGACGCCTGACGCGCCTGACGCCCAAAAGCCTGACGCCTGACGCTGACGCCTGACGTCGCCTGATTTGACGCCTGACGCCTGCCGACTGACGTTCGAGTTTGACGTCTGGCGCCTGACGCCTGACGCCAGACGATGACGCCTGAAGCTGGCTCATGCCAGGGCCCAGCGTTTGGCATTCCTGGGTGCCTGTTGCCCGAGGCCTGACGCATGACGCCTGACATTCCGGCGCTTTGCCGCCTGACGCCTGACGCCCATTTGGCGTTTAACATCTGGACGGTTAACGGCCGACGCCTGTCGTGACGCCTTTGACGCCTGACGCCTGACGCCCAGTGACGCCTGACTCTGACGCCCGACGCCTGATCGCCCAGCCTGACGCCTGATCGCCTGACGGCCCAGTTTGTCGCCCGCTTCCCTGATGACGCCCTGACGCCCTGAGGCCTGACGCCTGACGCATGACAGCTGCCTGGCCCTGTGACGCCTGGGCCTGCGCGATGCCTGACGGAGCCTGAAGCCTGACCGCCTGACGCCTGGGTGCCTGACGCCCGCCGCCGGTCGCTCATGCCCATGCTCTGGCGCTTTGACGACTGACGGTTGACGTATGATGCCTGACGCCAGTTTCACCGCCTGAGTCTGACCGCCCACGCATGCCTGACGCCTGACGCCCGACGTCCGTGCCTGGGCGCCTGATCCGCAGCCTGCTGTTTGCCTGACGAACGACGCCTGGCGCTTTGACGCCTGCCGCTGACGTTTGATCGTCTGAAGCTCATCTTTGACGTGTGACGTTTGAAGCCTGACGTCTGACCCGACGTTTATGAACGCCCGACGCCCACGCCTGACTTTTGACGCCTGACGCTCCGAGAGCCAACGCCTCGCCTGACCTGGAAGTTTAAAGCCTTTGACATCCGAGCCTGACGCCTGACGCCCGACGCCTGGGCGCCTGGGCGCCAGGCCTGCCGCCCGTTACCTGCCTGGCCGTCCGAGGCCTTGACGCCTGACGTCACGCCTGCCGCCTGACGCCTGACGCCTTGATGCCCATGCCAACGCCTGACGAACGGCCGACGCCTGTCGCCTGAGGCCTGATCGCTCCCTGACGTGATCGCCAGACACTCCATCGTGCCTGACGTCGCCTGGGGCCTGCTGCCCAGCCTGACGTTTGACGCAGCCTGAGGCCTGACGCCTGACGCCCGGGCGGCGTTTGGGCCTGCCGCCCGCCGCCTGGCGCCTGATCGTCACGCGCCTGACGTGCACGTTTGAAGCCTGACGCCTGACTGTTTTATGAACGCCTGACGCCTGACGCCTGACGTCTGACGCTCCGGCGCCTGCTGCCTGATCGCCCGACGCCGACAACGACGCTGTAAGCTCCTTATGCCTGAAGCCTGACATCGCCCAAGCCTGACGTCAAAAGCCTGAAGTCTGGCGCCTGATGTTACGCCTGGCGTGCCTGGGCGTTGCCTGACTACGGACGCCTGACGCCTGGAAGCCCGACGTTGACGTGACCTGGATGCCCGATCGCCCGATCGCATGGCCTCGTTTGAGCCTGGAGCCCGCTGCCTGATCGCCCGAAGTCAGTCTCCTGACCGCCTGATCGCCGACGTCGAGCTGATCGCCTGACGGTCAGACGATCCGTAACGCCTGACGCCAGTGACGTTTGACGCCCGCCTGTGACGCCTGGACCGAGCCCAGTTTGACGCCTGAATCTCTTGGTTCATGCGCCTGACGCCTGACGGCTGACAATGACTGGCGTTTAACGTTTGTCGTTTGACGTTAGACGATTGACGTTTGACGTTTGACGTTTGACGTTTGACGTTTGGCGTTTGGCGTTTGGCATTTGGTGTTTGATGTTTGACGTTTGACGTTTGACGTTTGACGTTTGACGTTTGACGTTTGACGTTTCACGGTTGACGTTTGACGTTTGCCGTTTGCCGTTTGACGGTTGACGTTTGACGTTTGCCGTTTGCCGTTTGACGTTTGTCGTTTGACGTTTGAAGATTGACGTTTGGCGATTGGCGTTTGGCGTTTGGCGTTTGGAGTTTGCCGTTTGCCGTTTGCGGTTTGACGAATGACGTTTGCCGTTTGACGTTTATCGTTTGGAGTTTAAGGTTTGACAGCTGACGGTTGACGTTTGACGTTTGACTTTCTTGTATGACGTTTGACGTTTAACGTTTAGCGTTTTATGTTTGATGTTTGACGTTAGAAAGTTTGACATTTGACGTTTGGAGTTCTATGTTTGACGTTTAACGTTTGGCGTTTGGCGTTTGCCGTTTGGCGTTTGACGTTTGACGTTTGGCGTTTGGCGTTTGGCGTTTGACGTATGACGTATGACTTTTGACGTTTGACGTTTGGCGTTTGGCTTTTGGCGTTTGACGGTTGACGGTTGAAGAGTTCACGTGATGATGTACATTTGCAGAATAAATTGCTTTGGTAGTTTTTTTATTCAAAAATGTTTCAAAAAAAATCGAAATACTTGAGAACGTCAAGAATGAGGATCGAAACGTTGAATTATCATTAAGTGTTATACATCGTTGGATTTAGTATAAAAAAGGAATCATTTTATACCATTTAATCGACGAAACGTCGGATTCATTTGGTTCTGACATCGATCAATAGAGAATAAGTGGCAATGGAAAGTGTAATTTATTTTTTTATAGTTGTTCAAATAAAAGAGATATTGCTAAAAATAGAAATTGTCGATTTTCAGTTTTTTTCGAATATTTTGAAAAATATTTGAGATAGCCTTGATTTCAGAATGGCAATTTAGTGGGCTCAAAATTCTCTAAAACTTTCTCCATTTAACCGTCTTTCGATATCTTACACTTTCCAAGATAGCAATTCTGCACACACCAATTTTGGACACAATGTATAGATAACGGACCCAGAATACTCCCCTGCGGAACTCCAACTGAGACTGTTCTTCTTTCAGAAAAAATCTTTGACCATCAACATTGAGTACTACTTTTTACGTATGCTGTGATAAGTAGGATAGTAACCAGCTTCCAGCATTGCCTCTAACTCCGTATTCAAACAATTTACTAATTAGTATTTTGTGATTAACGGTCTCGAAGGCGCGACTTAAAGCTTAAAATACACCCGCTACTTTATTTGCCTTCTAACTTTTCAAGAATGTGACTCACTAGCAATGATATTGCATCTACGGTGGAGTATCTTTTCCGTTAACCAAACTGCTTATTAGATAATATGTTATTAGCGTCCATAAATTTTAACAGACTGAGATAAAATGCTTTTCACAAATTTTCAAAAATACTGGTCGTCCTTTGCCGCTATCTTTATGTTATCCCATTGGATGCGGTGGACTTCGTTCCAGACATGTTCGGTGATTTTAGATTTTTCTGTTTCGCCCTTGCGGACGTTCTTATGTTCCTGTGTTCTCACTTTGAGTGGTCTACTACTCTCTCCTATGTATGCTGTGCCGCATTTGTGTACAACCTACCATGCGAATGGTGAATAAACTATTTCTAGCACGAATTTATGGAAAGCTGTATTGTTGCATTTGTGATCATCAAAAGAAACGATTGGAGAAGAAAACCTTCCCTAGAAACACTTTCTAAAACATACCAGTGACGAACAGCATTGAATGAGGATGTAAGGTTAGGTTATAATAATGGTGAAAAATGGACGGAGTACGTAATCTGCACGCGCATACGCTTTGCAATTTAGAGAATGATCATGTACATACCTTGTGATGGGTTTGATGACTGCTTCACAATAACACAAAAACGCTTCAACACCTTCCTGTAGGTGTTGACGCGTTTTTGTGTTACAGCCTGTTTTGTAACCACGATCGCTCGCTTGAGCATATTGCGATGCGGACATTCTGCTACTGTTGTTGCGATGTTATTACGTGTTTCACGAATTCCCTATATATCCTATAGCTTACAGCGAGGCAACAAACGCCCTCATTAATCCAATGTGACTGTGCTTTTTTTGTCGCATACGCTATTTTCCATGTGCGCTTTTTGTCGTGTGTACTTTTCCCATTTGCACTTCTTTCGTATACGCTTTTTTCCAGTGCGCTTTGTTCCGGTCCCAACGTCACACGCCCTCTTTTCCTAGATCCGCGCCTCAGGGCAAGTATACTTTTCGCCACCCTAGAATTACTCGTTCTTTCTTTCCCTCAAGTTTTCCAATTCTCTTCTCTTTGAGTTCAATTGAGATAACCTTTTGTCCAACGACATTTTCTCTCATAACGTGATTGCTGATTGTATGGTCCAGATGATAAAGTTTAGCCACCAGCCACCCACATGGGATCATTTTATTCTCTCCCACCGCGCGGTTGTCAATGCGAATAGATTCACAGGCATACGCCTCTCTAACAGTGTTAAAATAAATTAATTAGAACAGTTACACTGATGAGTTGTAACCGGTACAGGTTCCAGAATCTTGAATGGCACTAAGATTTACAAATGAAATCCAAAATTTAGCCGTCTAAACTCAGTGGTGAGGTTGTGGGGATGATTTTGCAAAAGTCGTCTTCCCAACAATTGTCGTTGGGCAAATATATTGGGCGCCATTTTATCTTTAGATCAGGTCAAAAGTACTAAATCACTTCCTGTATATTTTAATCTACATGTTTTTGTATAGCCGTGTAGTTAATCACTAAACTACAATTTAACAACTTCTATAGCTTAAAATGCTCAGCATATGTTACGTTAAAATTCACGATAAAAAACTAATAACTAATAATCAAGTAAAACTACCAACATTACTTCACAATTTTTGAAATTGAAAGGTGTAAAGTAAATGTGATTTATCCAACATTATACAACATTTGAAATTCAAGCACAATAATAGCGCATAATAAGCTCTTTAGACAAACAGTAAAATTTGATTATTATAAGTTTTTGTTATGAACGAATAAGTTCAAAGGTAAATAATTATTATTAATAAAATTAATAATAATTTTTAGTAAAATTTGATCTTCAATAAATTTAGATTATCAAACAATCTCAATAGTACAATTCCCAATATGGTTTAAAATGTTAATTGCTCAATTTTCCTTGTGCAGTGTTCCACACAAATCAATCTGCAAGAGGTTATTTCTCGCTGACCCTTAATGACAAGTTCTAAAGAATCAAGTCCTTCAGTAACTTCTCTTTAGTTGTTAAACTTTCAATAAAGTCCAAATAATAAAATCACATAAAGTTAGGAAAGTTTCATTCAAAGTCTGTTTAATATTTTCTGTGATTCTTTTCAAACTGTCTTTTAAATGTGATCTCTCCTACACCCTTTTAACAATAATCTGCCCCGGATATTGTACATCCTACTACGGTGGCTCCTTAAAATGTGTTCTAAGGGTCTAGGAATTTTCAATTAAACACCCTACAGTAACCTACAGTTCTGCAAGTACAAGAAATTTATCAGCAGTCAAAAATGGAATTTTTGCCGCTAATTATGAGTCGTATCAAAAAATTTCATACGACATAATTAATCGATATGTTTATATTTATATTGTAATACACTATCGGACAAAAGTAGAGCGACGAAGTGCTCTTATTTTTTTGAAGTTGAAAAATAAGTTACAGGATTTTAATTCCCAGCTGATTTCTGTAAAACTTTATCGCCACAATATTAATGATAATTCACAACATTTTGGTACACTTTAAGCAAAATGAAAATATTAAAATATTTATAATTTATAAAAATGTATAAAACGAAGTGTGACAAAAGTAAAGCAACAAATTGTTAAACAATATTTTATTTTTCACTAACAAACATTTAAAACACTTTTGAGAATAATTACGGGACGTAGTTATTAGAATATCCATTATTGTTTATTATTTGGCGAGAACGTGGAGGCATTGACTCAATCAACTATTGAATAGTATTTTCAGGAAGATTTGTCCTAACTTCATGAATTTTATTCAGTAACGATTCTTTATTTGTAAAAATTTGTGTACTAATTCGACGTTCCATTTCTTCCCATAGATTTTCAATAGGGTTCATGTCTGTGGATTGGGCCTGTCGACCACTGCAAAACTCGAACGTTATTTTCGTAAAACCACTCCTGAGCAACTCGTGAAGAGTGTTTTGGATCGTTATCCTGTTGGAAGATAAAACGCAAAGGCATTTTCCACTCTGCATAAGGTAGAATTACATTGTGCAATATATCCCTATAGATAAATCGATCCATGGTGTCATTAATGAAATGTAAAGGACCCACTCCATTCCATAAGAAACAACCCCATAAAAAACACTGCATTTACCATGTTTAACTGTGGGTGTAACGTATTTGGGACTAAACCTTATGTTGATTAGCCGTCTTACACGCTTCATTCCATCAGAATTGAAAATATTATAACGCGTTTCATCACTAAACAAGACTTTTTTCCAATCATGTACTGTACGTGCAAATTCAAGCCTAACGACTCTGTTTCTTCTCGTAATAAGCGGTTTTTTAGCCGGATGTATATAATAATTTCTGGAATTTCTGTAATAATTCTAGGTACAGACCAAACCAAGGATCGTTTTGGGAAATTCTTTTAATGCGCTTGTCCATCCAAATTGTTGTTTTTTTGTCATCCCGATTTCGGTACATTCTGTAAATGTCCCCATGCAATTATTTTGGATACGCTGTATCTGGATAAAACAAATGGTCTTGAAATTTTGGCTTGTTTTATACCTTCTAAATGTGCATTCACTAATCTCTGCTTTAAGTCTATCGAAATTGGAATAACTCTTGGCATGATTAATCCAACACAAAATAATTAACTAAACATAAAATAAACTCAGAAAAATTATTCTACTCTTTACTTTCACTAAAACCTTCAATTTTTTAGTAAATATTAAAATGTCGTTCTACTTTTGACGCTTTGCAATACTGTACTTAAAAGATTATGTAAGTATTATTTCATTTGTTTTGATTATTGGAAAAACTTGTAGCCGCCGATGACAGCAATACATATGATATTTAATGACATAATGTATTTAAATAAGATGACATGCATTTAATATTTTAAAATCCAGATTCTTTCACTTTTCTAAAGTGTTGTTCTATTTTTGTCGGATAGTATATATATATATATATATATATATATATATATATATATATATATATATATATATATATATATATATGTGTTACTTAAGTGTATGTACTTATTTTAAGGGGTGATTCCTGAGGCGATTTCGAGCCGGAAAGTTCATATGAATGTATGTCCTCAGAAGCTTCGTTATCGATCTACAGGCTGTTGAAGTTGTTGTGATTTTTCGGTTTTTTCCAATTTTTCGAAAACCCTTCTAGATATTACATTGAAATTTTACATATTGTATAAGGGCATGAAGGCCCTTATTTAAACTAAAAAGCTCATTTTTAATTTAACCAGTGGCGTAGATACAGCTAGGTCATGACATAAATTCCACAAAAAAAATGTGTTACGCCACTGTTTTATATGACGCGTTTACACAGTATTCATCAGAAATCAATTCCGAACAAAAAAGGTCTCTATACATTTTCACGTAAAACTCACCGTTTAAGAAAAAATAATTAAAAAGTGTCGTGTCAGCATAGAAACTATTTACAGAAACTGAAGAATAAAGGGAAAAACTTTTGTGCAGTCATTCATAAAATATGCTGAAAATGTCCACCATCCGCTTCTATACAGGCTTCTGCTCTTCTCCTCATTGAACGACGCACTCTTTCAAAAATTCCCGGTGTGTTCTGTATGGTTGCACAGCCCTCAATTATTCTATTGCGTAAGTCTTCCAACGTCTGAACTGGTGTATTATAAACTAGAGTTTTAAGATGCCCCCAGAAATAAAAGTCTAAGCTGTTCAGATCAGGCGATCTCGGTGGCCAGAACTGAGGCCCTCACGACCTATCCATCGATTTGGGTAAACTGAATTCAAATATTCACGCACCAAAATGGTGAAGTGGGCCGGGGCACCGTCGTGCATGAACCACATGTGCTGATGTACTAGAAGAGGGACATTTTCTAGTAATTCAGGCAAATTATTTTGAAGAAACGCACGATAGGTATTGCCGTCAAGGCGCCTTGGAAGAAAGAATGGTCCAACTAAAAAATCTCCAATAATACCAACCCACACGTTGACTGAAAATTGCTGCTGAAATTTTGTTTCTACTATAGCTCCATAAATGAGCATTACGAAAATTTCTGATCGCTTCTCTGGAGAAATTTGCTTCATCCGTGAAGATAACTTGCCTGTCGAAATGAGGATATTCTGCAACCTTCTGGAGAAACCACATAGAAAAATTCCTGCGTGCTGGAAAATCTCGTGGAAGGAGAGCTTGCACTCTTTGCAAATGATACGGATACAGCAAATATTCCCTCAAAATTTCCCATACAGTTTTGTGGCAAATATTCAACGCACTCCCAATTTTGCGTGTACTAGATCCTGGATTCTGTTCAATTTCATTGAGAACAGCCTCCTCTACTTCCGCCGTCATCACTGTACGAGGTCGTCCCTCTCGGTTTCCATTTTGTAAACTGCCATATTGAGACAGTCGCAGATGGATGTTTGTGAATGTTCTACTATCGGGAACAGCACGGTTGGGAAATCTCTCTTGGTAAAGACGCCTGGCTTGTTTAACATTGCCGTCAGCCAGACCATAGACGAAATGCATGTCGGTCATCTCCGAAATAACATAATTGACCATTTCTCTTACTTTTATGAAGACAAAACACTTGGAAAACAACAAAAAGAACAAATTTTTAAACTAGTTATTGCCTGTCAAGAATAAGACTGACATGATAGGATTATTAGCGAAATACATAGCGATGTTTCCTTATCAACGGACAGAGCTCACTTGTGTTTTTGTGACATATCTTTATCTTGTAAATAAACTGCACGTTATAACGACACGACACTTTTTAATTATTTTTCCTAAACGGTGAGTTTTACGTGAAAATGTATGGAGACCTTTTTGGTTCGGAATTGATTTCTGATGAATATCGTGTAAACGCGTCATATAAAACAGTGGCGTAACACATTTATTTTGTGGAATTTATGTCATGACCTAGCTGTATCTACGCCACTGGTTAAATTAAAAATGAAATTTTCAGTTTAAATAAGGGCCTTCATGCCCTTATATAATATTTAAAATTTCAATGTAATATCTAGAAGGGTTTGCGAAAAATTTGGAAAAAACCGAAAAAACACAACAACTTCAACAGCCTGTAGATCGATAACGAAGCTTCTGAGGACATACATTCATATGAACTTTCCGGCTCGAAATCGCCACAGGAATCACCCCTTAAAATAAGTACATACACTTAAGTAACACCCTGTATATATATATATATATATATATATATATATATATATATAGTATTAAGTAATTGTAAAATATGCAGTACCATTGATGGTAATGATGGTGAGCATCCTAGTCGTAACGTAAACGAATAGCGCGAACTCCAAGAAATTGCAGTGTGTTGTTTAGCATTTCCCGTGAAATAGTACAAAATTGCTCAAGAAATGAATATTGAACCAAGAATAGTTCGCAATATCTTGAAAAGGAATAAATACCGTTGCTATAAGTTGCAAACCACACAAGAAATTTTTACAGATCATCAAAAGCGTATGGAATTTTCTGAATATATGATGAATCGGGCTTATGAAAACGAAAGTTTTATTTAAAATATTTTGTTTACCAACGAGTGTACTTTTAACTTACATGGCCATCACAATCCGTCTGTCGCTGTTGGTTACTCTCGGGAAAACAAACACATTAGTATTCCTTACCGGACACAATACCCCAAAAAATTAATGTGTGGGGAGGAATTTTAGGCAATCCCATAATTGGTCCACTTCTTATCAACGGAAACTTGATTGCGGACAAACATTTAGAACTGTTGAGAAACCAAATAGTTACAGCTGTTCAACGCCTCAATATAAATTTTGATGACATCAAGAAGGTGGCTGTCCTACTCATACTGCAATAAGACTTCAACAGTTTTTGTAAACTACGTACTCTAACCGTATTATTTGTGGAAAAGGTACTATTAAATATCCTCCTCGCTCATCTGATATCGCGCCGAACTACTTTTTTGTTTAGGGATACGTATTCCAGCAAAGTTATGGGCACAGCCATGAACGTGCTAACAATTTGGACAAACTTCGTGTCAAAATTACAGACTCTTTATCATCACCCAAGAAATGTTAGAAAACACTAGAACTGACTTTTATCACAGATTGAGTTACTTCCTTGCGCAAGGTGGAGGTCTTTTCGAAAACCTTATAAAGTACAGTTTTGGAAAAGGTGTATTCTGAGATATATTTAATAACAACCAATAACCTGCCCTGAATAATCCCTCCCGGTAGATGGATTTCAACCAGATTTTAATCAACTTCAGGAGAAATAAAGAAAAGATTAAATACAAAATTTAAATACATTTATACTACGGTTCTGAAGTTATCGTAGATAATAATATACACCCACACAGCGCGAATGCACGCACCCACTTATGCACGCATCCACACACACACACACACACACACACACACACACACACACACACACACACACACAGATATATATATATATATATATATATATATATATATATATATATATATATATATATATATATATCCCAACACACATACACACAAACACGAACACTCACACGGACACGGACACGGACACGAACACGAACACGAACACGAACACGAACACGAACACGAAACACGAACGCGAACACGCACACGAACACGAACACGAACACGAACACGAACACGAACACAAACACTAACACTAACACAAACATGGACACAAACACGAACACGAACACGATCACAAACACAAACTAACACGAACACGAAATCAAACACAAACACGAACACGAACCCAAACACGAACACGAACAGGAATTCTCAACATCATCTTAATTGCTTGGATTTCGTTAGAAATATTGAATCTAAATTGAAGGAGACTTAAGCAGTAGATATTCTGTGCCTACATGCAAATATGTACCAGAGGCAACACCGGTAAAGTTATGTCTCTCTCACACTCATATAATGCTTATTGGGTTTCTTTCAAGCTTATTACAAGTCAGACCCACAATAACGTTTTTCAATACTTGTATATACATACATCAAGAAAACCGACGTTTGAGATATATTTGATAACAACCAAATACTTGCCCTGAATAACCCCTCCCTGTAGTTGGATTTCAACCAGATTTTAATCAACTTCAGGGGAAATAAAAAAATTAAATACAAAATTTTAAATACATTTATACTATGGTTCTGAAGTTATCGTGAATACTAACATACATCCACATACGCGCTCATACACGCACCCACTTACGCACGCATCCACACACACTCACACACACATACATATATATATATATATATATATATATATATATATATATATATATATATATATACAGTGTGTCCGAGATTCAGCATGCATATATTGCTATATTCGTCAATATTCAAGATAGAATGTCGGATAAATGGGGAAAGTCTTAGAGAATTTCATGGCTATCATCATGGTAAAGTCAGATTTGAAGTACCTTTTTTTGTTCTTGAAATAATTGAAGAAAACGAAAATTGTGCATTTACTATTACCCCCTGTAGCTCTTTTATTTGAAGTCTGACAACATTTTGATTTGTACATTATTATGACACTTTTAAAAGACAATTTAAAAAAAGTACCAAAATTTATCTACAATCATTTGTTTTTGAAATATGGACGCCATCTTGCATTTTTACATTATCGAATAGTATTTTTTATCACCTTTTCAGCGATGTATCACATTATACGAGAATTTACTTCCAACTATCAAAAATTTAAACCCTTGCTAATGTATCTGTTTTTACTTACAAAATTTAATACATTTCTAACTTTTGTTTTTGGACGCTATTTGGATTTTTACACTATCGAATAGTGGATTTTAACACCTTTTCAACAATGTATTACATGATATGAAAATTTACTTTCAGCAACCAAACATTTAAACAAAATAAAATATGAGGTCATGGATAATAAATGCAATGACTGACAATAAGATCATTTATTTATTCGCGTAAATTACTCGCAATCTGTGTTAAGTACTTGGAAAAATAATTGTTCTTGTTGTCATTGTTAGTGTTTATTATTGTTGTTATTGTGTTATTCGTTTGTGTTGTTTTTATTATTTGTTCCTGTTGTTATTATTGTTAATATTTATTCATGTTTTGTATCTTGGTGCAAGATTTTTTGAAGTATGGCGTTAAGATATTCCAATGAAGAGAAGCTAGATATGCTTAAAATCTATTTCAAAGCAAATAGAAATGCAGATAATGCAATAAGAAATTATGAAGAAATATTTCCCGATCGGGTTCAACTGAATAAAAGACATTTCAGGGCTTTAGTGATGAATTTATTATCATATGGCAGTTTTGAGAAGGAAAGACCTAAAAAGTATGTTAAAGATAATGAAGGTAATAATAATGCTGTTTTAAATTTTGTTGGTGAAAACGAAGCATCTTCGGTTAGAAAAATGGCCGATGTATTACACATTTCGAAATCCTCCGTCCATGACATTTTAAAAAAAAAATAAATTTCATCCATTCAAACCAATTATTACACAAGCGTTACGAGAAGGTGATTTTGAGAGACGAATGGCATTTTCACGGTGGTACATTCAAAAATCTGGGGAATATCCTCAATTCTCGTCCAACGTTTTATGGACGGATGAAACCAGATTTACAAATTGCGGAATTTTTAATAGGCACAATACGCACTTCTGGAATGTGGAAAATCCTCATAAAGCTTGTGAAAGGAGATTTCAAACCAGATTTGGTTTCAATGTATGGTGCGGAATTATAGGTATAAATAAAATTTTCTTAAAAAGTTTATTTTAAATGCAACATTTTAGGAAATAACTTGATTGGACCATTTATTTTCAAATATAATTTAAACGGAGTCCGATACTTAGAGATGTTGCAAGAACAAATCATACCCGCTCTGAGAAACATCAATCCAAATTTAGAAAATATTTGGTTTGCGCAAGACGGCTGTCCAGCACACAATTCAGCATACGTTAAACAATATTTGCAAAGAGTATTTAATAATAAATTAATTTCCAATAATGGGGACATTTTATGGCCTGCCAGGTCCCCTGACTTGAACCCACTAGATTTTTATTTATGGGGTCATACAAAAAACGAGGTGTACTATTTAGACACTCCAGAAAATCTTGACATTTTAGAAAATAGAGTAAGACATGTACTAAATTCTGTAAATAGAAATACGTTAGTTAGGGTTACACATTCAGTGTTAAATCGTTGTAGAAAATGTGTGGTGTGTAGAGGGGGACATATCGAGCATGTTTTATGATAGTTACTATTATCGGTTTTGTTTTTATTTTAGTTATTAGAAATAACAATAATTAGGAATCTAATTGTATAAATTTTTCATTTATTAATCCATGTCTTCTCAAGGCCTATTATTTCAATTTTATATTTGTTAAATTTTTGATAATTGGAAGTAAATTCTCGTATCATGTGATACATCGCTGAAAAGGTGATAAAAAATACTATTCAATAATGTAAAAATCCAAGATGGCGTCCATATGAAAAAAAATAGTTAGTGTATGTATTTCAAAAACAAATGACTAGATAAATTTTGGTACTTTTTTTAAAGTTGTCTTTTAAAAGTGTCATAATAATGAACAAATCAAAGTGTTGTCAGACTTCAAATAAAAGAGTTACAAAGGGTAGTAGAAAATATACAATTTTTGTTTTCTTCGATTATTTCAAAAACAAAAAAAGTTACTTCAAATTTGACTTTACCATGATAGCCATAAAATTCTCTAAAACTTTCCCCATTTAACCGACATTCTATTTTCAATATTAACGAATATAGCAATACATGCATGCTGAATCTCAGACACACTGTGTATATGTATATATATATATATATATATATATATATATATATATATATATATATATATATATATATATATAAACAAACACCAACACACATACACACAAACATGAACACGCACACGGACACGGACACGAACACGAACACGAACACGAACACGATCACGGACACGACCACAAACACGAACACAAACTCGAACGCGAACGCGAACGCGAAAGCGAACGCGAAAACGAACACGAACGCGAACGCGAACGCGAACTCGAATGCGAACGCAAACTCGAACGCGAACGCAAAAACAAAAACGAACACGATCACGAACACGATCACGAACACGAACACGAACACGTCTTGCGTCTTGCGTCTTGCGTCTTGCGTCTTGCGTCTTGCGTCTTGCGTCTTGCGTCTTGCGTCTTGCGTCTTGCGTCTTGCGTCTTGCGTCTTGCGTCTTGCGTCTTGCGTCTTGCGTCTTGCGTGTTGAGTCTTGCGTCTTGCGTCTTGCGTCTTGCGTCTTGCGTCTTGCATCTTGCGTATTGCGTCTTGCGTCTTGCGTCTTGCGTCTTGCGTCTTGCTTCTTGCGTCTCGCGGCGTGCATCTGGTATCTCTTGGCGTGTCTTGCACTTTGTACCTTGCGTCTTGCGACTTGATACTTGCATCTTGCGTACCATTAGGTACTTAAAATTTCGTGGGTCATAAGTTATTTGAAAATAAAAAAGTAGTGTTGGTGTGTAATGCAATTATTTTACGTTGGTAAATACCAAAATATATCTAGGTAGGGATTGACCACGCCCATTCGGAATTCCCGGATTGTATCACGTTGCCACGGGTTTCAATCAATTGTCAGTAGTTCTTTCAGTGTAAATGCTGCGTGTTGTAAGCTTTATCGGAAGTTTATTGCATTATTTAGGATATAGAAGGGGTGATACCGAAGTAGACGATATTTATGCCTAGGTAGACGATATATATTCGGATCCAGATTGTATTCCAGAATCGTCAGATAATGAGATTGATGATAGTGATGCAAGTGGTGAGAATGAGGAAGAATTTGCAGAACGCATAGAATTGGGAGATTTTACAGTTGCGAGTGTTCCATTTGATGTAAGTTACAGAAGTTGTTTTTGATGTTTATGTAATAATAATAATATTTATAGGACAATCGGTACACTCCGTTGGCATATTTTGATCCTCTGTTCGGTGGTACCCACCCTGAAGTTGACGAAGGAATAAAATCACTAAGAGAATGTTTTGAATGTTTTATGTCAAATACAATTGTGAAAGATTTGTGCCTGTGGACTAATCAACGTGCGACTATGTACTTCAAAAATAAAGATTCTCAGAAGGTATACAATATTGTATAGAAAGAAGTCTGTTTTGAGGAAATGTATGTATTCATTGCTCTGTATATGTTTATAATAATTATAAAAAATCCCTTGGTGCACGAACACTGGAACACATCTTTTTAGTTTGTGAGACCTAAAGTGTTTACATGTGGAATTATGAGTCGTAACAGGTAATTTTCAATTTTAAAATTCCAAATTTTTAATGATCCTCGTTATTACATAGTAAACCGGCTCCTTACCCGTGTGACCATGTTTCATGCATTACCACAGGAAAAATGCATACAACTTTAGCTTATTTATAAGTAAAGCTCGGATTTTAGGCAAATTGCCTTTTTTACCATTTTTGCCTATTTGATTGATTTTCTGCCTTTTTTGCCTTTTACGAAAAATACTGCCTATTGGTGCCTTAATATTAAATTTATATAGGTATTGTTACACTAACTTATCGTTATGTCATTTTAGTGACAGACAGGTAAAATGCGGGCTGAATTCGACCTTCGGAGCAAAGTGTTTATCGGATTAAGTGTGTTTACAAACTTTGGGTTTCCCTTGCAATAAACCACATCCTTTCTTAGTTCTTAGAATTTTTAATGAGGGAAGATAAATACTACAGAGAGGTAATGGTTTACGAATTGAGGAGAACTAAAATCATTTACATTTTATTTTCGACATCTACTTGATTGGTTGTACTTAGATATTATTTTCAGTGTTTATTGAAAATTTGAAAAGTGTATTAATTTAATTTAAAATGACTTCCAAACTGTGTGCTTGGATACGCCCTTACTCTGAACTTTCCCTCGACGGTGATGGTGTTTTTTGCAAACCTTGTGGGAAAGCGGTAAGTAAAAATTTTAAATATATGGGTAATTTACTAAACAGTTATTTTTTAACTTTATCTATGACGGATTTACAGTACGTCAATTAAAAATTTATGCCTGGGTTATTTTCAGCGTCTCAAATTTCTTAATGTTTACCTGTACCTAAATATGAAAATTAAAAAAAAGTCCTTTTTTGGAGTACGGTTGATTAGATTGTATTTGGATACGATTCATTAGATTAAATTCCAGTTTTAGTTTGGCCACCAAATATGGTTATTTGAAAACAGATTCCCATATTTTTTTTGAAAAATTTAAATACATGCATCTGTGTTTTTTTAGTTGTACACCCTGTACGTCAATTGCAAGTTTTATTGCAATTAAGATTTAATGCCGACTTAAAGTCATACTTACACATTCTTGTTGGCTGAATTTAATATTTTTTTTTTAGATTATTGTCAACAAAAAGTATTTTGTTGATCAACATTGCAAAACTGCGCTTCACCAAAAAAATTGTACAGCAAAAAATGCTAACATGTCTCATTTAAGCGTAAGGCAATCACTGTCAACCCATTATAAGAAAAACGAGGAAGATGAGTTTAAATTGGATTTATGCCGGTCTATGCTTCAATCCAATATTCCTTTAAGCAAATTAAATATTCCTAGTTTTCAAACTTTTCTGGAAAAATGGTGTAAAAAACAAGTTCCTGACGAAAGTACTTTGAGAAAGAAATCATTGTTACAATGAAGCTATTACAAATATTAAGGCGTCTTTACAAAATCAGTGCATATATATATATATATATATATATATATATATATATATATATATATATATATATATATATATATATATATATATATATATATATAGTCGATGAAACAACGGATGTGTGCGGTCGATACATCGCTAATTTATTAATTGGTGTTTTGTCTAAAGATGCCCCAAGCGTGCCATTTTTAGTTGCCGTAAAAGAATTGAACAAAACGAACAATGTTACAATTAGCAGATTTATTCAAGAAGGCTTAACAAATATATTTTTGCCGAACGCTGTACCATTTGATAAAATTGTATTAATGTTAACCGACGCCGCATCATATATGTTAAAAGCAGCAGTACATTTAAAGGTGTTCTATCCCAATTTAATTCATTGTACTTGCCTGGCGCACGGCGTCAACAGAGTGGCAGAAGGAATTCGAAATCAATTTCCGCTTGTAAATGATTTAATTAATAGTATGAAAAAAGTTTTTATTAAGTCACCTTTAAGAGTACAAGTATATCGCGAAATATTACCCGATGTACCACTTCCTCCTAAACCTATAATTACACGTTGGGGTACGTGGCTTGAAGCGGCGTTATTTTATTTTAAAGAAATTCTGGAACAGTTTACTTGCGATTCATCGTACGCGATCGGGGAAGCTAAGAAAGTTTTAGATAATGAAAAAATAAATCAATATTTAAGTTATATTAATACCAATTATAAAATAGTTACCGATACCGCTTTAAAACTCGAAAAACAAAACGTGCTACTATCAGATTCGGTAGAATTAATAGAACAGTTAAAGATAAATATTAAAAAACTTAATGATCCAATTGGTCAAATCATTTCAAAGAAACTAGATAATGTTTTACAAAAAAATGAGGGATTTAAAATTTTGTGCAGTGTATCAAACAGTTTAAATGGCACTTTTTCAAATGAATTAGAGCTTAATCCACAAATAATATCTGTCTTAAAGTATGCGCCTATTACTTCTGTTGACGTCGAGCGTAGTTTTTCTGCATACAAAAATATACTAAGCGACAAAAGACACTCTTTTAAAATGCCTAATTTAGTGATAGGTTACAATAACTAATTTTTTTAACTATATTTTAAAAATCATATTTTATAATGTTGTATTAAGCTTATGTAAATAAATCTTGTAGTTTTGTAAGAATTTGCCTTTTTGCCTAAACCTTGCCTTTTTAAAGATTTGTTTGTCTTTTTAAGCCAAATTTCTTGCCTTTATAGGCGCCTTTTTGGTATTATTTTTCTGCTTATAAATCCGAGCTTTATTTATAAGACATAATTTGAACCACATTCCCAACACACAAGACCTGTCCATATCTAAAAAACGTTGTGATACACCTTTTTGAAAACTATTTGGATGAATAACGTGCGATTATTCTTGACAAGAAGGTTAGCTGAGCTTTTGATTGAACGGAGAATCTACGTTACAGACACCCCCAGATCAAACCGAGGTGTTCCAATTGAACTAAAAAATATAAATCTTCAGTTCGAGCAGTCCTGTTTCGTGAGAAAGAACGATGAGCTGATTGTACGATTCAAAGACAACAAAGACGTTTATGTGTTAAATCAAATTAATGTGCGACATGCGAACATCAGCCTGGACTGTGCTAGGGAAGACCATTCTGAGATCTACCACAGACGAAGAAGGCGCTTGAATAATTTTTATCCCTTGAGAAATTTTTGTATGCAGGTTTATGAATAGTTTTTATATTTTTTCAATCATTTTGAAGGAATAGTTATTGTTTTTTTGTTTATCTAATAAAATGTGCTTCTTTTTCCGTTTTGCTCTCTATATTACTTTTCATCCCCCATTGTGGCCTATGACTATTTACATTTTTTTTAGTACAAAAATGATATTTCTCAATAGAAAACTGTCCGAAGAA
>JARFJB010000057.1:67500-137500 GCA_036346205.1 Vesta saturnalis
GCAACTACATCAGGAACTACTACCAACCGATTATGCGACATGTGCAAATTTCTGTCAGTTGCTGATGAATAAACTTCGAACGGAACCCCAATTGTACAATTTCGTTTTATGGACAGATGAATCTACGTTTCATAATAATGGGTTAGTTAATGGACATAAATATCTTTTGTAATCTCCCTAGTGCATGGATTATTTCCGGAAACTTTTTCGAGTCACAAATGTTTTGAAAATTATCCAGAGTCGAAGACGTGGGGGACTCAGTAAGAAAGTATCCCAAGATTATCCGTTGCTATTGACGACGGGATATTTTCATTATTATTCCGATGCGAATCCGCAGATGGTTGTGCAATGTCATAGACAAAATAAGTGGTCTATTAATGTTTGGGATGGAATAATTGGTACTCAGATTATTGACCCACATTTCTTTAATGGCACTCTGACTGATCAAATTTTTCACAATTTCTTGAATGCCACGTTAAATGAATTGTTAGAAAATGTACCTCTAATAAGTCAAAACATGTGGCTGCAACTAGATGGCGCACCTGCACACTTCAGTATTATTGCGAGACAATTATTAGACGAACGATGGATAGGAAGAGGGGGATCGATTGCTTGTCCGTCAAGATCGCCAGATTTAAATCCCTTAGATTTTTTCTATGGAGTTATGTGAAAAATCTGGTGTATCAGGAATCACCAACTACTTCTGACAACATGAAACTGAACATAACACAGGCTTTCACACAGATTACGCCAGAACTATTAGCGCGTGTACAAATTTCTTTTCGTGAGCGAATTCGCTTATGTTTACAAAACGAAGGCGCCCACATCGAACAGATACTTTGAACATTTCATTAGCATAATTTTGTATATTTTTTCAAAAATCTTAATCCTAGTTTTGAAAAATTTTCAGAGAATAAGTATTTTCCATTTGTATTTCATTTATTTAAATGCCTACGGCGTCGTACACAGCAATAATTGTTAAAATAATATTAAAACTTAAAATTACAATAAAACGGTTAAAGTTAGGTATAGGGAATGTAACGGACGTTTTATAGACAATTTAAAAACGAATTAAAAAATGTACAGAAAATGTTAGGGTTTTATTTAAAAACACGGTGTTACTTATGTTTCAAAATTTTAAAATTCGGCGCCCTCTATTTGGTACCTCCTCTCTTCGGTACCATCTTCTACAGATGGAAAGTTTGGACAATTCATGCTTAATCTGATAGTTCAAACCGCACCTCTCTAAGTTACACAGTTCCTGAGATATTCAATTTTTTAAAGACTGCCACAGACGTCAATTTTTATAAAAAAAGTCGAAACACTCGGAAGCAATTCCAATCCATTTTAGACCTTACATGTGATATATAAAGTTGATCTAAAATGAAACGAAGAATCAGAATATGCAATAATATAGAGGGTGTTCCACTTAGAACAAAAAAAATTGGTTGCGCTTGGGCTGAACGAAACACCCTGTATACACAAAAATATTTTTACGTGGTAGAAAACTTGACTATGAACAACTTTTATATATACGATTTTTATTTATTTTCAATATCCGAGTCATTATCCACCAAATACAGACAGTTGCCACACCCTGCATCTATTAAATTATAAATTGTGCAATAAAATTCTAAGTAAATGTTGAAAGTGACCCCCGTTTTTATGTCCACAAAAATTAATTCTACGTAGAAAATTGAACTGCACCCTATCCACCTTCTTTGCATCTAACCGTAAAACGTTTACTGCTCTCTTAAAGTTCTGTTAACTGTATCCTTAGAAACGGCATGTTCAAGTCTGGTGCTCAGACTCGGACTAACTTCAACTCGTTCTAAAATTTCTTCCTCAACCTCTGCTGTTCTAATAGTACGATGCCGTCCGTAACCAACCGCAGCAGGAGGAAAACTACCGGTTGGTCGAAGACGCCTTTCAACAGCGGCAAATGTTTGATGGTTTGGAACGCGTCTATTTGGAAATATTTCTTGGTATACTCTGACCGAATCCGGACCATTTCCTTGGCAATAACCATAAATTGATATCATATCGGTCATTTCTGCGGTAGTGTGGGGTACGGCTATAGCGAAAAATTGAAGAAGGAAATTAAAATTGCAATAAAGCTTTGTTTGACAATACTGTTTTGTAACTAATGACAGTACTTAATACTGTTTAGTCGTTGCTATGATGAATTTTAGTACGCAATAAAACATTTAAATTCGATTATCACAGAAACGGTTGCTCGAAGCGATATCTAGAATGTATACCTTTTTTGACGAAAACATATCAGGAAAATTCTGACCAGAAATTTGATATTCTGAGGTATAAAAAGTTATGGAGCTTTAAATGAAGACGAAGGGCTACTGGTGCGCCCTATGAAAGATATTTTAAAACTATGATCAAATCTGGATTTCTCGTCATACAATCCCTCTAGGTGCAAATTATTATTAAGATAGGTATTTAAAAAAGAGTTTAAAAAAAATATTTGACATCCTGTATTTCGGAAACTATCAGCTATTGGAATAAGGTAAACTGGGTTAGTTCCTCATATTTTAGGCTCAGTAATTTGTCATACTATTTTTACAGACCTTTTAGAGACACCCTGTATGTAAGGTTCTCTGGTACACTAAGAATCATATTGTTAATAAATGATCAAATAGTGCACATTCAGGTAAATATGCTACTCCTAACTAGTATTTAAGAATTCCTTCTCATACTACCTCAAAATAGAAAGTAAATATGGTTCGGAGATATAATATCCTAATTTTTAATCTCCGATAAAAATAAATGACCATTTGTAAGTATCCTATTGTTGAGAGATTAGCAAACATACCTAACATGCAGGTAAAAGCAGGTCCGTAACTATTGTTCACCACTATTTAAAACAGTTTTTCTTTAATGACTCAAGTCGTTAATATGAAACCTTTAACTGAAATAACTTTGACGCTAATTGTTTTTGAACGAAAATTCCAATTTTTACAATTTCTTAATTTAGTACACAGAGAGAACGCGAAATAGGTGAACGTTAGTGAAAATGTGGAGACCGTGGCAAGATTCAAGTGCTAATGTCGTAATATTAAATGAACCAACTTCATCAGCAAGTAAAAGGGTTCATTTGTCTACAGACGCGAAACAAGTTATTAACAATGTTCTTGCTACAATCACCGAAATAGGAGACATGAATAAAAACAGTGCTATGAAGAAAACTGCTATTTTGACAATAACACCGTTGTCAGCTGTTAAACATATTGTTAATAATCCAATATTAACAAGGAAGGTTAGACGTGACTCTGGCTCATCTAAGCCATTAGATAGAGCTGACGAAGATATTATTCGGCGTACAATCTACAAAATTTATGCGGAGCAAAGTGTGCCTCCATTAGACGATTTACGTCAGACTTATTAAAGACGAAGTGTATATAGAATGCGGTAAAACATGTTTGCGGAATTGCCTAAAGCGCATAGGTTTCAAATTTAACAAAATTAATGAAAAGCAGGTGCTGATGGAATCCACACGTCCACAAATGTTACGGTTGGAATATTTAACGAAGATTAAAGAATGTCGAAGTCAAAATATATCAATTGTTTACCTAGATAAAACCTGGTTCGATACCCATGATACTCCATCAAGAGATTGGGTTGATTCGAGTAAACGAATTACCATATTACACGCCGGAACTGAAAATGGATGGATTTCAAATGCACTAGCTTTATCAGCAATGAATATCAAGGATTCTCATCTTCATTACCACGAAATATTCCTCCTAACAGCGTGATTGTTATGGATAACGCAAGTTATCACAGTGGACAATTAAATAAAGTTCCTTCTTCAAATAATAAAAAACGTACCATACAGGAATACATGCGCGACAATAATATATATTTTGAAGAAAGTTATACTAAAAAACAGTTAATTGAAGTACTAAAAAGCCGTAATATTCAAAAAGAGTATTTTTGTGATAATCACGCGCGTATTATGGGTCATGAAATTTTAAGACTTCCACCTTATTATTGCATATTCAGTCCTGTTGAACATATGTGGCATCAGTTGAAATCATCTGATAGACAAAATAATGTTTCACCTACTCTTAATGCTTCTGTACTTCAATTAATTGGGCATGAAGTTAAAATCGTGGATCCTGTTAGTTGGAAAGATTCAGTATTACATGTAATGGGATTCTTATATTCATACTATCAATGACAACTCTAAAATAGTATATTCTGTAACCGGTTTGGAATAAAGCATATTCCGCTCGAGTGAAAAGTTCGTCAAACGAGCGAGAAGCGGAATACGCAATTCCAAACGTGTTCCAGGCTATACTTTTTCTACGCTTATAAAAAGTTGCTTACAAAGTTGCACAGAACGTCAAATAAGTAGGAACGAATAATGAAAGTTTGTTTCATTATTTATTGTTTACATGCATTGTAATATTATTACAGCTTTGGAATGATATAATTGGTGCAATATTTAAATTTTCTTTGTTGATTAAAGAATTCAAATTCAAAGCCGCAGTTGATGATCCTGGGATTGAGTTTTCAACTTCAGTAATGTGTGACATTAGCATATTAGATACAGTTAGTCTACTAGATAACGAAATGTCAATATAACTTTCTGCCACTTCGGTTGATTTCCAACCTCCATGTCTCTTTAAGGTAGTAATATTACCACCGGCAACAATTAACATCGTAGGGGATGTCCGTCTAAAACAGTGGTATAACTCGGAATTAGGAAATCCCAAAAATTTCGCCACTTCCTTAGGCATAGCACCGAGTTTATTAATTCCGATAACTTGCTTAGTACAACTGCCTTTTTGGAAATTTAAAAAGAAATTATCTTTATCAGCATTTTTGGGCCGAAGGTCAGCATATTTTTTTACCATTTGGGAAAAATTCCCTGTTATTGTAAACTTTCTACTAGTGTTCGTTTTCGTGTCTGGTATAGACATGATAATTGTACTGCCTAAATATTCAAAATCTTGAATTTTCATCTGGTACAATTCATGCTTTCTCTACATGCACCGATAATTCCCACAATTAAAGCAACCTAAAGTAAAAATAATGACAATAAATAGAACATCGCTGTAATTGATGTTTTTACCTTTGTTCCAAGATGTTTTTGACTTTTCGCTTGAAAACCAGTAGATCTTTTTCTTCAAAAAGGCACGTAATGTAGATTAGATAAAAAGTTGTATTTTTGCTTTTACGCCAATCCATAAACTGTCAATAAACTTGTAAATAAATTTCTTTGGATTTCTCAGGTAGTAAATCCAGCGTTGTTTTATTTGCCTTTTCGGTTAGTTCTGGAGGACTATTTTGAAACGTTTCTTCGTCGTCAGTAGACATATTTCACAAAAATGCGCTGCAAACTTTAAGCAATGACAGATAGCTAATGACTGAACAATCAATTATTTGTTCCGCCTTGATAAATCCACATTCCTGTAGTTCACACTTTAACGCGCATCGCAAACCTATCAATTAACTAGAAAAATCTAAACCATTTTTAACTATTTAAATTACATATTTGATGACAATATATGCTTTTCTTTATATAATAAATCGTTATCACCATCGCAATTCCTCAGTTTATTTAAATAGCCCTCTAAATAAAGGGTGAAATATGTCAACGTAAATTAAAAAGTCGCTCGTCAATCAAAAATAATAACATCTATAACATAGAGATGGAGGCACCTATAACAGTGTATGGAATGTTGGTAATTCCACGTTAAAAGGTGATATCAGAACATCCATGTTCCGAAGTAAGCGTAGAAAAAAATTATTATTAGCTTAGGAGATGATAGTGACAGCGACACATAAAGTTAATTTAAATATTAAAATTTATGTAACACTACTAATTGTCTCTACCCTTACTCTGTTAAATTATACCATAATGAATGTACAATTATTTAAAAAAAAATACGAAGATGCTCCTCCATATATATAAAAATCATCATCAATTTAAAACATTTTTTAGCTCTGAAGATTGCATACAGCCACTCTTTTTTGGGGCACTCTGTATAATACGACATATTTTTAAATTGTAGCCATGACTGACATACATAATACTGTATATATATATATATATATATATATATATATATATATATATATATATATATATATATATATATATATATATATAATGTGTTATATAAAGTATTTTATTTCATACCAATACATTATACACAAATAAACCGGCAGTTACCGTAACTGTAAGCATGTTCATAACCCCCTAGGGAGTTATAGTAGGGAATTATAGATCTATAACTCCCTCTAAAGTATTTTAACAAATATTTGCAGCTTGTCAGTTGATAGATCCATGGTAACAATTCCTACTTAATTTTTAAACGCTCGTTTAATTGGAATAACCAACAAAATTCCGTTTTCATATTTTATTTATAATGACATTATCGTATGCTTCCACACTGAAGTATAACTGTGGGCCAGAGTATAAATGATATAATAAATTCTTTATTTATAAACTAAAATTATAATTTTAATTTACTAATAATCAATTTTTCGTTCCATTTTCACTTAAGTAGGAATTTATAGTGCCGTACAATTTATAGTGTAAAAATCCCAAAACAGTGTTAGAATGAGATTTTTCAATGCAAGATTAAATAACATTATGCATTGCAAATAAATAGTGTGAACAATAAAGACAAATTATACAAACCTTAAACATAACATTTTATGGCTAAAAACATTTTTAATATGAATTTATTTCATATTTAAAATTTAAGTATGGTTACGTTGTAAATTTTAGATTTTTCACATAATTTTATACTTTTTCCATATTATTAGATTTAGTTTTGCTCTTAAAGCAAATAATAGATGTTCTTTCACAATATAAATAAGTTTTTATAAGGATACAGCGTTTTTATCGCAAAATTTTGCTAAATCTAAGTTGAATTCTAGACAAATTTACAAAAACTTAAAATTTTCATTAAATTAAATGTTTTGAATTTAAAAGATATGTTTTCTTATGTAAATTGTCCTCAGAATTCCATTTTCAAGTAATTTTAGTGTAGCTTGTAAGTGTGTATAGTTAGTAGCTTATTTTGATTAGATTAAGTTGTTTCGTTTATTAGTGGTAGGATTTATTGCTTATTAGGTGTCCTTTTCTTCGAAATTTCACATAGTTTTCATTTCTGTTTTTAAATTTCATTTCCGAATGTATAAGAAAGTTACGGCCAAAATTCCATTTATGTACAATTCTTAATTTTGATTAGCCAATCACATTCATTGTAAATTTTGCAATATGGCTGTAAAAATTGAAATTTCTGTAGCAACCAGAAACCTATAAAAGCAAGAGCTCAGGAAGTCATTCTCTCTCAGTTTTTGTTCCAAAAGTGAAAAGATTAAAACAGTGTTGCTAATTTAGTGTTTACTTAACCTAATTTATTTTCGTCGAGAAAGTTTAGGTACAAATAATTTCGAGAGCACTTGTTTTTATAACTTCGGTCAAAATTTAAATAGTTCGGTCACCGATACCTGTCGTTGTTAATAAATTATTGCTGTACGATTAATTGATGTCACGATTTTGTGTAAAATTTGTTTTCATGTTTTCCGATTTAAAATAATTCTGATATACCAAATTAAATTCCATATTTATTTGGTGAAAAGTTGTTTTATTTATCCGGACAATTCCTCTTAAATAAATATTATATTTTCGGTAACTAAAATAAAATTGTGTTAACAAAAATCTTGGATACTAATAATACATTTTAATCGATATCAGTCATAAGGATTTAAAACCATTTTAAATAAAAGTTACCATTGTAAATAAGTGTTTGGAGGTTGCCGTTTTTGGAAAAGAAAACATCTTGAAGATTGGAGGTTGGTGTCTTCGAGAACCGAGATAGCAGTTGGACATTAGTAACAACAACATCCGAGTGAACATTGCCTGCCTCCAGCTGAAGTTTGAAGACATCATTCAATCGACAGGAAGGACGGTACACGTGAGTTTTAAATTTTATAACCCTGTTATTGGTATTTCCTGCAATTTATATTTGTTTTTATGTTATTAATTAAGAATTTCAATTATTTACCTGTGTAAACACTTGTGAAGCAAATCATTTCCTTTTCTTTTCTAAATTTTCACATTTTGATCCAAACATTAAAATTTCTTAATTATTTGACATTTTTGACAGTTTTAATTATTTTACACTTAAAGTCAGTAACGCATGCGTTAGAAAGCAAAACTTATTCAGACCAAATTTTATACGTCAAATTCAATTTAGTATAGGATATTTCTTTAAAAATATATTATCTTCAACTAAATCCTTGAACCCTTTCCCTTTGAGATCCCTGAGCTAGTTTGGTGCAATAATAACATTTAAAGTTAAAATAAATACTTCCACCTCAAAGTAAATTCAATTAAAATCTTTGAACCCTTTCCCCATTTGAATATAGTAAAGTTAACTAATATATACATTTCAATTTATTGGCACCGCAACGTGTGGGCACGATTTAGTTTGAAGTTTTTGGATATAAAAGCACAAAAAAATTTTATAGATATTTAGTTTTTCATTTTTTCGTTCATTGTTCATTGTTATTTGTTATTAGTTATTGTTTATTGTTTATTGTCTTATTAGTGTTAGGATTTTTATAAAAAGGGGCAAATTTAGTTAGTACAACTAGTGAATGCAAGATCGTAGGGTAACTAGATCAGGTAAAGTTTACGGACCTAAAGATATTGAGGTAAAAGAGAAAAAACAGGATCTAGTTACAAAGATGGAGGATATTGAAAAGGATGTTGAAACACAGCAAGAAGGGGGAAGTCCAGTGAGAGAAAGCAAGAGCTTAGACGTGGACATGATAATCGCCATGCTGATGAGAGCCGAAGAAAGTAGAAAGGAAGATAAGAAAGAAGCAGAAGAAAATAGAATAAAAGCTGAGGAAAATATTGATAGAAAATTCAACAAGCTTGAAGAAAATAGGAAAGAAGCAGAGGAAGAAAGGAAGGAGGATATGAGACGGCTACAAGAAAGTATCGATAGACAACTAAGTAAGTGGGAGAACGATAAAGAGAAGTTAGTGCATAAAATGGAGAAAACGAAGGAAGAATTAAGTAACAGCATGCACCGAGAAAATGATAAGTTATGGGGAACGATTATTGACAATAAGGAAGAGGCAGATGACAAGATAGGAAAGTTGGACAAGAATATTAGAACTGAAACCCGTCTAAGAGAAGAGGCTTCTAACGAAATAAACGATAAAGTAGGAAGGATACAAGACATCCACGAACAAATATGTTTTCAGGTGGATAAGAATAAGGATGAGAACAAGAAACAGATAGGGGAAATTTGCAATAAACTAAGAATACACGATCATGACCTAGAAGAGTTGAAAGAACGTGAAACACCTCGAAATTTTCAAATAGGCTGGGAAAATTGCATGTGGAATCAAGAGATGCCATATAAATTTGAAGGAAAGAAGCAAGAATCGCCAATGCTATTTTTGAAAAATATAGAAGAATATTTTAACGACATCAAGGACAATAAACAAAGAATGCGTTTGGTGAGAAAGATGCTTAAAGGAATGCCGAACTATGGTACAATTTAGTACAAGAGCAATGTACCGATTATAAGCACTTCAAGGAATTATTTACCAAACAATATTGGAGTGATGTCCAACAAAATGTAATAAGGGAAGAATTTTCAAGGGCGAAGTATGACAAAAACTATGGCACTTCGAGGAGATTTATGTGATGAAAAAATACCAAATAGCAAGATACTTCACACCACCGATGAATGAACAAGAAATAGTCCAATATTTAGCAAGGCAACTGGAGAATAATGTGGCAGAAAACATTATTCTGCAAAATATAGATAATATAACATCACTACTGCAATTTTTAAGAAGATACGATGCATACGAACAGCATCAGAACAGTTACGAAAAGAGAGAATTTAACCCTAGGAATTATGGAAATGACAGAAGGGAATATAATTACAGGCACGAAAGAGAGGACAATAGGAGAGACAATTATAATAGGAATTATGGAAATGACAGGAGGGATTATCAAAATCAATATCATCGTGCTGATAATCGTAGAGAGTATTTCCAAAATGGCAACAATAGGGAAAGCAATTATAGATCGGGAAGAGAGAGGAACAACTTCCAACAAAGAAGAGGGGGATATAATAATGGCTACGATAGGAACAGATTTAATTACAACAATCAAGCCAAGGATAATGAACGGGAACATCAGAATAATAGAGAGAATGAAGGAAAGGATCATCGTAGAAATGATATGCAAAAGAAAATAGAAGGCCATACCAAGAGATCGTGGATGATCAGAATAGGAGGGTGAATAACATCCAGGTACGAGAAGAGAAGGAGGAACCGAGTTGTGGAAGGATTAGTTGGGTCAATGCCATCGTACATGCATCCCAAGACGAAGAAAAGAACACACAAAAGGACTTTGACAAGATCACCGTTCAAAATTTTTAAATACGAGCTTCCTTGTCAACAATGTAAAGACAAACTACCAACATCCTACGGAATTTTTAGAAATTGAACAAAATTCAGAACCAGAAACTGCAAACATTTTATTACCTTTCGTTAACATTAGAATTAAGAATTTAAATTTATTAGGATTAGTTGATACCGGATCAGAAATTTCATTAATACAGGAAAAAATCATCGTGAGAATAACGATTTATTTAAAGATGAGATCATTAGAATAAACAAAATAGAAGTTATGGCAGCTACGGATAAGAAGCTTAGCACTATAAATAGGATGCTACATACTGAAGCTAAGGTAGGGGAACAGATTTTTCAAACACAATGGTTTATAACTAACAATTTAAAAATGGAGTTAATAATCGGAATGGATTTGATTAAGCAATTAAAATTGATTATCGATGCGCAACATATGAAGATAAGAATTGGTAAAGATGAATTAAACTGGGTACAGCCCTACAATAAAAGATTAAATTTATATAAACCGCATATCCAGTATTTGAAGGTGGAAAGAATTATAAAGGATGAGCAATTCGATATCAATCACATTGGTTACAAGCAAGAAGTTATAAACATTATACAAGAAAATTTGGTGTTGATAAATGAAGAACCTAGCGTAGCAAGTAAATATGTACATAAAATTGAAGTGACAGACGATTCTCCATTCCATAACAAAATATATCCTATTCCTACGCCAGAAGAGCAGGTTAAAGAGAAATTAATAAAATGCTAGAAAACGGTATCATAGAAAGATCAAAGACTAGTTATTTAAATCCGTTGGTTGTTGTAAAGAAAAAGGATGACAGCATTAGACTGTGCCTTGATGCAAGGAAGCTCAATTCCAGATCTAAACCTCAATATGAAACGCCACAAAATATGGACGTACTCCTTAGTAAAATTTGGGAGAAAAAGATCTTTACTAAATTAGACCTTAAGAATTCATTTTGGCTAATACCTTTGGAAAAGTCGTGTAGGAAGTACACAGGGTTTAGTATCGAAGGAGAAATATACCAATTTAAAGTGGTACCTTTCGGACTTAGTTCTTCGTCTGCTGCATTAGTAAGAGCTATGCAAGAAATTTTAAATAGATTCGAACATTTCTGTATGCACTACATAGACGATATTCTAATATTTAGTAAGAACGAAGAAGAACACTGTCTACACATCAAAACAATCATGGAAGCTTTAGCCACAAATGGTTTAAAATTAAATTTAGAAAAATGTTACTTTTTTATGAGAGAAGTCATGTACTTGGGTTATGAAATAGGGCAGACGGGAGTAAAACTAAATGATAGTAGATTGGCCGAAATAAAAGAATATCCTCGTCCTAAAATTTAAGAACGTTGAGAGGCTTTTAGGGGTAGTTAATTACTATCGTAAGTTCATTTCCGGATATGCTGAATTATCTATTCCTTTGGTAGACTTGTTAAGAAAAACGTACGTTGGAGTTGGGATAGAAGAAAAGAAGAAGCTTTTATTAGTATTAAGGAAAGTTTATTTACAAATATGATTTTAAGACACCCTAATTTTAAGTTACCATTTATACTCAGGACAGATGCATCTTTCTATGCAATAGCAGCAGAATTATGTCAAAAACAAGGAGACGAAGAAGTACCCATTTGTTTTCTTTCGAGAATTTTAAAAGTGCATGAGATCAAATACACTACAGCAGAAAAGGAATTACTGGCCATTGTTTACGCAGTAAACAAATTAAAATTTTATCTATTAGGCAACAAATTCAAAATTGAAACTGACAACTCTGCAATAACTTTTATAAAAACAACTAATTTTAAGAATCATAGGATGTACCATTGGTCGTTACTTCTGCAGGAGTATGATTTCGACATATCTCATAGACCAGGCAAGGATAATGTGGTAGCAGATGCGTTAAGCAGGAAGGATAATATAGACATTAAGGAAAATAGAGTTTTATGCGCATTTGAACAAATTAAACCTACTTTTTTGGCACAAGAATTAAGAAATTTACAAAACTCAACGCAATTTTTAGAACTTAAAAGAAGATTTTGGAATCTAAAGAAGAAATATATAAGGATTACTGTATTTTGAATGATAGAATCATTAAAGTTTTTAATACAGGAAAGTTAGTTGTAGTAAATGAAGATATAGCAAAATTTATCATAACGGATTTACACAAAACGTACGGACATCTAGGAATTAGGAAAACTTGGTTAATTTTTAGAGAAAATTTCTATGCAAAGAAGGATTTAACATATGTCAAGAATATTATAAATAAATGTGAGCTTTGCATATTAGCTAAAGAGAAGAACCACACTAATTTCAACCTTGTCAAAAGTATAAAAGTGAGTAAACCATTAGAAATAATAGCAATTGACTATATTGGAAATTTAGTACCTGGTCAGAACGGATATAAAATATATTAGTAATCGTCGATATTTTTCTAAATTTATAAAATTATACCCTAGCAGGAATGCACAGCAAGACAAGCTACGATTTCTATCAAGAAATTCATGGAAGAAACAGGAAAGCCAAAAGCTATATTAGCCGACAATGCCACTTATTTCAGAACTGCCAAATTTGTAAAGAAGTTCGAAGAGATGGGAATAAAGATATATTTCTGTTCGATCAGACATCCTCAAGGCAACCCAGCCGAAAGATATATCAAAGAAGTGATAAAATTTTAAGAATATTCACGTGAGAAACATAATGCTTGGGTGAAGTATCTTAAGGTCATAGAGAAGTGCATCAATGAAGTACCGAATGTTAGAACACAGGTAGCTCCGATAACATTAATAAAAAAGATTATACCAGAAAGACCCTGGAGGCAACAAGAAGAAGAAATTGAAGTTGAAAATTTACTCCAAGAAGTCAAAGAAAGATTGTGGAAGATTTTAGATAATTATGAAAAGAAACATTCTGCCAAAATTAAAAAGAAGGTTACATTTAAGGAAGGAGATTTAGTAATCATACGCCGTTTAACAGTTGCAGATAGAGCACGAAAAATGTGCAAAACTCTTACTACCATATGAAGGTCCGTATAGGGTAAAAAATGTTTTGGGGTACTACATATGAATTAGTCAATATAAAGGATGGTAGTAGTAGAGGTAAATTTCATATCTCCATGATTTATCCATATTTCAAAATTTAATTTTAATAGGTAGGTCAATTAAAGAACTTAATATTTTCTTGTACAAAAATATCTTCATTCTTAAATTGGGGAATTTGAGATGTTTAGAAAGAGGTAATGGAAGTATCGGACAGCTTACATGACATTTGGATCATAAAAGGGGTAATTTCTGGCTCGAGACAAGTGCGAGACACAATATTACATAAATATGGTTCACGATGTGTTTAAAATAAATTTATTTGGTATAAATTGATCTGAATATCATTTGCTAAGTTTGGTTTCATCATAAAAAGCAATTTGTTGCTACCAAAATTGTCAAAGATGTTAAATATCACCGTTTTCGTAGAGTCATTTTAGTAGTGCAATTTTACAATAAAATTCAATTTTTCAAAGTTAATTTGGCAAGTAGACATTTCACAGGTGTTTAAACATGGACTATGTAGTTAGGATTATGTTAGGGATAAGGTATGTTTAGTTTTTAAAAGCAGGAAATACAAAATTTAGTTAAAAGGGTTATAATATGGATAGTATAGACAATTTTCGCACATTTTTGTTAGTGAATTAGTGACAAAACTTATAATAAATGATTCACAACAAGAAAGACATTTAGAACATTTTGGCATACAAACATTTATAGTGCCGTACAATTTATAGTGTAAAATCCCAAAACAGTGTTAGACGATGAGATTTTTCAATGCTAGATTAAATAACATTATGCATTGCAAATAAATAGTGTGAACAATAAAGACAAATTATACAAACCTTAAACATAACATTTTATGTGCTAAAAACATTTTTAATATGAATTTATTTCATATTTAAAATTTAAGTATGGTTACGTTGTAAATTTTAGATTTTTCACATAATTTTATACTTTTTCCATATTATTAGATTTAGTTTTTGCTCTTAAAGCAAATAATAGATGTTCTTTCACAATATAAATAAGTTTTTATAAGGATACAGCGTTTTATCCGCAAAAATTTGCTAAATCTAAGTTGAATTCTAGACAAATTTACAAAAACTTAAAATTTTCATTAAATTAAATGTTTTGAATTTAAAAGATATGTTTTCTTATGTAAATTGTCCTCAGAATTCCATTTTCAAGTAATTTTAGTGTAGCTTGTAAGTGTGTATAGTTAGTAGCTTATTTTGATTAGATTAAGTTGTTTCGTTTATTAGTGGTAGGATTTATTGCTTATTAGGTGTCCTTTTCTTCGAAATTTCACATAGTTTTCATTTCTGTTTTAAATTTCATTTCCGACCGTGTATAAGAAAGTTACGGCCAAAATTCCATTTATGTACAATTCTTAATTTTGATTAGCCAATCACATTCATTGTAAATTTTGCAATATGGCTGTAAAAAAATTGAAATTTCTGTAGCAACCAGAAACCTATAAAAGCAAGAGCTCAGGAAGTCATTCTCTCTCCAGTTTTTGTTCCAAAAGTGAAAAGATTAAAACAGTGTTGCTAATTTAGTGTTTACTTAACCTAATTTATTTTCGTCGAGAAAGTTTACGGTACAAATAATTTCGAGAGCACTTGTTTTTATAACTTCGGTCAAAATTTAAATAGTTCGGTCACCGATACCTGTCGTTGTTAATAAATTATTGCTGTACGATTAATTGATGTCACGATTTTGTGTAAAATTTGTTTTCATGTTTTCCGATTTAAAATAATTCTGATATACCAAATTAAATTCCATATTTATTTGGTGAAAAGTTGTTTTATTTATCCGGACAATTCCTCTTAAATAAATATTATATTTTCGGTAACTAAAATAAAATTGTGTTAACAAAAATCTTGGATACTAATAATACATTTTAATCGATATCAGTCATAAGGATTTAAAACCATTTTAAATAAAAGTTACCATTGTAAATAAGTGTTTGGAGGTTGCCGTTTTTGGAAAAGAAAACATCTTGAAGATTGGAGGTTGGTGTCTTCGAGAACCGAGATAGCAGTTGGACATTAGTAACAACAACAGCCGAGTGAACATTGCCTGCCTCCAGCTGAAGTTTGAAGACATCATTCAATCGACAGGAAGGACGGTACACGTGAGTTTTAAATTTTATAACCCTGTTATTGGTATTTCCCTGCAATTTATATTTGTTTTATGTTATTAATTAAGAATTTCAATTATTTACCTGTGTAAACACCTGTGAAGCAAATCATTTCCTTTTCTTTTTCTAAATTTTCACATTTTGATCCAAACATTAAAATTTCTTAATTATTTGACATTTTTGACAGTTTTTAATTATTTTACACTTAAAGTCAGTAACGCATGCGTTAGAAAGCAAAACCTATTCAGAACAAATTTTATACGTCAAATTCAATTTAGTATAGGATATTTCTTATACAAAATATATTATCTTCAACTAAATCCTTGAACCCTTTCCCTTTGAGATCCCTGAGCTAGTTTGGTGCAATAATAACATTTAAAGTTAAAATAAATACTTCCACCTCAAAGTAAATTCAATTAAAATCTTTGAACCCTATCCCCATTTGAATATAGTAAAGTTAACTAATATATACATCTCAATATATATATATAATGTGTTATATAAAGTATTTTATTTCATACCAATACATTATAAACAAATAAACCGGCAGTTACCGTAACTGTAAGCATGTTCATAACCCCTAGGGAGTTATAGTAGAATTATAGATCTATAACTCCTCTAAAGTATTTTAACAAATATTTGCAGCTTGTCAGTTGATAGATCCATGGTAACAATTCCTACTTAATTTTTAAACGCTCGTTTAATTGGAATAACCAACAAAATTCCGTTTTCATATTTTATTTATAATGACATTATCGTATGCTTCCACACTGAAGTATAACTGTGGGCCAGAGTATAAATGATATAATAAATTCTTTATTTATAAACTAAAATTATAATTTTAATTTACTAATAATCAATTTTTTCGTCCTCTTCCTTAAATACAAGCGTTAGCAGATCTTTGTACGTTAAGGTCCCCCGATTACCACCACTTACCATCATAGATGTTAACATCAGAAACAAAACCATATCTTCCCACGGCAACATATAACCGCTTTTCACGCTTATCCAAGCGAAATTATTTTCTGGGAATTTGCCGCCTCCGTTTAATATACGATCTCATCTGCACGTTAGTACAGACATTGCCTAACCAAAGTTAAACTCAGGACAAAAACATCACAAGAGGGTATTTCGTATCGTGGCTGTTTTCCACAGTTGGACAGAGGCGGATTTCTTGTTCTAACGACGCATCACTAGGAGGTTACAGGCCGCTTAACCTTGTCTGCCAGTGAGACTACAGACAAACATACGCACAAATTTACATGCCTCCTTAGGCAACCTTGACGTGTAGGTACTAGGTTTTCGTATTTTAAATCCAGACCCAGTGCCAGGTAATATTATTTTTTGTCATCTGAATATGTAAACTTTACTACTCTTATTTTAATATTTTAACCGCCGCCCCTAAAATACGTAGTGAAATATTTACTTACAGTTATTCTCTTGCTTCAAATACGTAAAGGTTTAAATATCTTCCGTTTCCTGCTGGAATTTATTTTAAATAAAATAAATTGTCCAGTTCTGTATTAAAAGACCCGTCGTTTTGATATCTCTGAAGTTGTAATGTATGCTATGTCTCACACAATTGCCTAAGTTATTGTCACGGTTTTAGCTCAAAAGTTCGAAGCTTAGGAGTAGTTCGGATTTATAGTTAGCTACCTCTTTTTGTTATACTGACTAATACACAAGAAAGGTTTATACTTGTATTTCTTACGCAGATAATTCTAAATAAACTAAATACTTCAACGTTAAAATGTCATTTAACAAACTAATTATAATGAACAGATCGTTATATTAGTTCAGACGGTAAATTAAATTCAATTATAACAAGTTGGTAATAATTCAAGCGGAACTGGACATTCTGGTGACTGCCGGCGCCTACACAGGATGTGTTGAAAAAAATTGGACGGGTGGCCGGTTTCTGAGATCAAATCAGTCATCTACGGAGGAAAATATGATTAGTAACACTAATTAGTGATCTAGGAATGCTTCAATCGAAATACGCGTACTATTAAAATTACGAATTTGTTTTACTTATAGTAGTGACTAACTGCATTTGAACGTGCAAGAATGTGGTGTAAAAATGATTCTCTATTTTTTGAATTCCCTCTGCAATATTTAATGGAATCTTTATATTGTATGTTGTATTGAGGTTTTTTAGTTTTTCTTAAGGATTTGTATTGGGTAAATGTTCCTTTCAGAAAAATCGATATTCTTATTACATACGTACTGTTACTGTTTTAAGGGTTAAAACAGTTTTTAATTACCCTCGGGGCGAATTTAACTAGGAAAGCTTACTTATTAATATGTGCAGGGTGGTAGCAATTTAGACATTCTAATTAAACTATTTTCGGTATAAGTTGTGTACTTGTATTAACTTTGTCTCTATTTAGTGTGATGAATTGAATTTCAACTATACTAAGATATTAAAAATGGTTGCTTGGTTATTGCATGCGATTTCATTCATAGTTAAATGATAAGATAAGATAGTATTTATTGACCGATAACTGTACAGTTGTAGTCAAAAAAATTCACACAGTAAAAATAAAAATTACATATGTAGTCACTATTACAGTATTTAAAATTAGAAATATAAGGAGTATAACAATATTCACACATACATACATAAATAACACATACACACAATATTGCATAAGATTGCAAACGCTTAATTTTAATA
This sequence comes from Vesta saturnalis, assembly GCA_036346205.1. Lineage (NCBI taxonomy): Eukaryota > Metazoa > Arthropoda > Insecta > Coleoptera > Lampyridae > Vesta > Vesta saturnalis. The sequence goes on from JARFJB010000057.1 coordinate 85,805, forward strand.
ATTCAGCTAACAATTTTAATTAATGGTGTACAAAATCTGTGCTTAAAAACTCTATAACGTTATAAAATACAAATTAATTTAATTTATTTTTTATTGCACGGCGACGATATATATATCTGCCTAACGGTAAATGGTATAAAGAATTGGAGATAATATGCAAATACGATTTACTAAAGTATTTATTGTTTCTCGATCTCCCCTTATTCTATCCTTTTGTCTTGTATCATAGCCGTGGTAGTCGCAATTAAAATGAAAAAAACTCAAATTTTTTACGTTTTTAAAACACTTGGAAATTGGCCATTCGCAAAGCTATAATTAATTAAATATGAGATGACAGGAGATATGATTTCAGTGATTTTATAAGTTTAACTGGAATGTCATGAATCCCTATGGAATTAGTATTCTTCAATTTACTGATAATGCCCTTCACTTCTATCATAGTCGTTGGTGCAAATAAAATGATGATGACTTTAATTTGATAGATTTTGTCTTATAATCATGTGTTGATGGAATGCTGTCTTTTATTAATTTCGGAATATTGTTGAAGTAGTTACTAAAGCAAGTTTGTTAATAATATGTGGTCATCTATTGTATGATCGTTCTGCACTGTTAAAAGTACAATTGGGTATATTAAGGAAGTATATTTACATGAATAAATTAATTTTGGGTCTTACTTAATGCACTATCACTCAGAATAGATTATTGCATCTTTGATGTTTTCTTGGGATGATATCAAACATGAGCGATTTCAGAAACGTTTTACTTTAGAGGTATTTATTAATTCAGTATGTTGGGGTTAAGGTTTTGTGACGTACAAAAATCTATATCGAATACTTTCTGGTCGATTCTACAAATTTTCTCTGATTATTACTGTTTGGTAAAACAAAATTTATCTGTAGCCTGAATAATTAGGATTGTTATTTACTCCGATTTACTCATTACTTATTTCTCTACCAAAACGATATAAGTTTTCTGTATTTAATGCCTTTGTCATTTATTATAATAGATTGAATTATTTCTTTATCGTATTTTTATAAAAGTTCTCAAAATAAACCTACTAGTGCCATCTATACGTGGGTTCTGGTTAGCTTTAAATTCGTACATTTTATAGATTTAGTTTACTAAATCACCACCAGATGGTGTGTTATGTTTTCTGATATCAATTGGTTACATTTCTATAATCTCTACTCTATGGAATCATTCGTCTTTACTTTTACTGTCAGATGGCGTACAAATACATTTTACTTAATTCCTATTGGTGCATTTGTGTTCGTTAGTCTCGAACCCTTTAAAAGTTTGTTAGATTCTGGTTGTTCTAAAACTATATTAGGTCAATTAGGATGGAACCTCTTAAGTACTTTAGGTCTTTCTCTACAGAAATATCGCCCTTCTCCTAAATCATCTTCTTCTTGCTTACTTGCTAATGGTGAACTTTGCTACATTCTTGGTAGTGTAAATCTCCCTATCACTCTACAAGACAAGACAGTCACTCTTGAAGTCTTAGTCATTCGTGAAGTTACTCAACCACTTATCTTAGGTATTGATTTTTGAAAAGCAATAGATTTTGTCCCTAATTTTCAAACTGGTACTTGGACTATTGGAAATTCTGAAGAAATTTGCTCTTTAGCTACTACTGATGATCTAGTTACTCGATCTAATCTCTCTGATACAGAACAATCGCTACAATCACTATTCGATTCTCCTGTACTAAATTCTTCTGAACTTGGCTGTACTACTTTAATAGAACACCATATACGTACGACCAGTGAGCCTATCAAACAACGTTACTACCCGCCTTCTCCTATAATACTTAAGATCGCTAATGATGAACTTGATTCTACGATAAAACTAGGAATTGTTGAACCTTCTTCAAGCCCTTGGTCTAGTCCAATAGTTCTCGTTAGGAAAAAAGATAATTCTTACCGTTTTTGTATAGACTACCGAAAGGTTAACGCAGTCACTGAAAAAGATGCTTACCTCTTCCTTACATAAATACTATCTTCAACCGTCTTCGTGATGCTCAATTTCTTTCTTCTCTAGATATTCGTTCTGCTTATTGGCAAATCTCTTTAGCTCAAAATCTAAACCCATTACTGCATTCACGATACCTGGCAGAGGCCTATATCAATTCACTCGTATGCCTTTTGGTTTGTATAATTTTCCTGCTACTTTTCAAGGTTTAATAGATCAAATTCTTGGTGCTGATTTGGAACCGTATTGCTTCGCCTAATTTGACGATATTATCATTGCTACCCCTTCTTTTGGAACACATTTAGAGGTTTTAACTCAAATTTTTGATAGATTGGCTACTGCTGGTCTCACTTTGAACAAAAACAAATGTCATTTTTGTCTCTCCGAATTAAAATATCTTGGCTGTGTTGTCAATAAAAATGGTTTACTTGTAGATCCTGATAAAGTCAACGCTTTTATTTCTATACCACAACCTTCTTCTGTCTCTGAGATTCGCAGATTACTTGGAATGGCGAGTTGTTACCGTCGTTTCATAACTAATTTTTCTACTGCTTTAGCTCCATTAACACATTTAACTCGTAAAAATACTCCATCTGCCTGGCCTTCTGAATGTGACGAAGCTTTCTCTTTTCTAAAACAACAGCTCATTTCTGCTCCAATACTTTCTTGCCCAGATTTCACTTTGCCTTTCACTATCCAAACTGATGCTTCTAACTATGGTTTAGGTGCTGTTTTAAGTCAGGAAACCCCTGATGGTGAAAAAGCCATTTCCTACATTAGTCGCTCATTAACTAAACCTGAAACAAAATATTCCACCACAGAAAAAGAATGTCCAGCTATTCTGTGGGCTGTTGAGAAATTTCGTGCCTATATCGAAGGTGCTCATTTCACTGTCATAACTGACCATCACTCACTCATTTGGCTTAATAAACTTCAGAACCCGTCTGGACGTCTGGCTCGTTGGGCCTTACGCCTACAACAATATAACTTCTCTATCATACATCGTTAAGGAAAGAATCACGTCGTTCCTGATGCTTTATCTCGAGCAGTACCTGAATAGTCTTCTGAGTCCCTTCCACAACTTTATGACATAAATATAACTAATACTATACCTTCACTTACTTTACTATTACGGATCCCTGGTACTTAAAAATGCTTGACAACTTTTCTAATAATCCCAAAAAGTTTCCTCTCTGGTGTCTTGAAAATAATCTACTTTACAAACATGTCACTTCTTCTGATCTCTCTGATATCTTATTGGGAAATTGGAGAGTGGTTGTTCCTAAGAATCAATGCATTGAAATCATTCGCCAATATCACGATCCTCCTACTTGTGGTCACCCTGGTGTTACTAAAACTTTAAGTCGCATTAATAAATTCTTCTACTGGCCAAATCTTCGTGCCGATATGGCTAGATATATTCGTAACTGTCATACCTGTGCTGCTCACAAAGTTGAAGAAAAAGCACCACCAGGTTTATTCTCTCCTAGAGCAACTCCTACTCGATCATGGTAAGTGTTAAGTTGTGATATTGTCGGTCCTTTACCTCGCTCCTCAAAAGGGAACTCCTATATTTTGTTGTCGCTGGCTATTTTACTAAATTTCCATGTTTCTTTCCACTTCGTACTGCTTCTGCCTCGAAAATTTGTAAGATTATGGAATAACAAATATTCTTGTTATTTGGCACTCCTCAATACTTAATCACTGACAATGGTGCACAATTCCGTAGCCAAGAATTTTCTAAACTATGCTCAAACTATCAAACAGAAATACTATATACAGCTAAATATCATCCTAGAGCTAATCCAACTGAACGTGTTAATAGAGTTTTGAAAACCATGATCGCTTCATATACTAAAGAAAACCAACGTACATGGAATGTTAACCTATCTAAAATTGGCTGTGCGATAAGAACTTCTAAACATGAAATAACTGACTACACTCCTTACTTCGCGTTCTGTGGTCGAAAACACATACACTTCGGAAATATGTTTAAAACTCCTTTAGATGATGAAACTCCTTCCATTGATATTAATCCTGTTGTTACTACCCGTACTAAAGAATTTTATGAAAATTTGCGTACTGATATTCTTGCTAAAATGAAACTTTCCACGAAACGTACTCAAGATCGCTATAATCTACATAAACGCACGGTCACTTATAAGAAAGGTGATTCTGTGTGGAAACGAAACTTTGTCTTATCTGACGCTTCTAAATTTCTAAATGCTAAACTTGCTCCTAAATTTTTAGGTCCCTTCAAAATAAAAAAGGTCATGTCTACTTGGACTTATGAATTAGCTGATTCTTTAGGGAAATCTATAGGCATATTTCACGCTAAAGATTTGAAACCCGCTTACTCTGATAAATTGAATTATACTAAACGTTCTTCTGCATCTGATTCAGATGATCACCCTACGATATCTTCGGATACCATTTCTCTCAAACGATGTAATATCCGTAAACGACATAAACGTCAAAAAGTGTAACTTTCCGATTCTTTTCTTTCCGTTCTTACTTTCTTCCAACGTCATATGGGTGGTTGGCTGAGGACGTTGTGGCGGTTTCTTGGTAGGTTAGTGCTCAATTTTTTTTTCTTGGAACACTTTCCTCGCTCTTCCACCGAGCTCTATTCACTACTAGCTTTCCTTCTTCCCTCTCTTTCTCTCATTCTCTCTCCTCTCTCCTCTTGCTCCCTTTTCACCTTGTCTTTATGGTTCTTTAGGTTGTTTTGCATTGTCGCCTATTTTAGCTCTCGTGCCTTATGCATAGGGAAGGATAGTTTTGTTGCGGTGGTCCATATCCTTCTAACTTTGATGGAATTTAGGCTACTTTTCTCCCAATTTTCATTACCGTCCTTTCTTTTCTTCATAATTGGCTTGTTGTTTGTACTGATGTTATGTTTCTGGCTTGGTCTTTTAGATTACTTCCTCGAATTTTTTTTTCTCTTTGGTTTCGCTACTCAGCGTTCTCTTTCAAAACGCTTCCTAGCTACACTTTTGTTAGGGGGGTGTTATGTTCTCTTATATAAATTGGTTACATTTCTATAATCTATGGAATCATTCGTCTTTACTTTTACCGTCGGATGGCGTACAAATACATTTTACTTAATTCCTATTGGTGCATTTGTGTTCGTTAGTCTCGAACCCTTGTTTCCGTTTTTTTTTGTTTTTGTTTCCTGCCCGTGAGAGTGCCTAGAAAATTGTTAATTCGCTACTCACTTGAACCGCTATTCGTTTGACGCGATTTTCTTATAAAAACGGATATTTCCGGATTTATCATTCAACGACCAAATAGTTTTGTGCCTGAACCTTATGCTAGTTCTCGTCACTTAATTAACGTGATATTTACGTCTTTAAAGCATTCAAAAGTGTTGTTTTCTTAATATCTACTTAAACGCTTATGGCTACCAGCTTACAAAGTCAGTACTCCTTTTTGTATAATTTCGTCACCTAATTTCCCATTCTCTTCCGTAGCGTTTTACTACGTGCTTTATCTACTTTTCTACTACTTCGCTACGTCATCAAACGCCGTCATCATCAAACAACGCCGCTGCCATTTTAATTTTCCATCGATTCACGCTTCGACCGAAGAAATTCAATTTCAACGAACTACAACCAGTAAAACTGCTGTCCTTTCACCTCAAGATTGCTAATAATTTACTATTCAACTATTAAGTAACTTGTCCCGCCGAAATTATTCGTGTTACTATTTATTTTGAAGTTCACTATAATTTAGTTAACCCCATTTTGCTTACTTATTTATCACTCACCTATAAGCTATTAGTTCTTCGTATTTCGAACTAGAAGCTATAACTATAACGACAACTACCCAAGAAATACGTGGCGTCCATTCACTTAACTATTCTTTACACAATTATTGCTCACAACATCATACTTAAAATTCTAGATTTAGTAGCCCACCCCCAATGTTTCCTACTTGTACTGAGCCACCGAGCCCTTGCATTTTAAATTTTGTTGCCATCGAAAGTTACCGTAACAGGTGATACCATTAAATAATTACATATTACTAAACATGCTTTATTGAAATACATCTGTTTAACACTTTTAAAAAAATTTATAGGAAAATTTTTAGAAAATTTCTCTGATTGCTGTTCTTTGGTATGTAAATCGCCAGTTTTAGATGACAATTTTTTCACAAAAAAATATTTCTTCATTTGGTGAAGTATAAATCGCTATTAAGGCGGATGTAAAAAATATGTTACTTACACACACACACACACGCGCGCGCGCACATGGCAAGTTAGCTCGGTTTTCTTCAATCTCATTATAACTAAAATCTTTCTTTTAGGCTTAAACTACGATATTTAAATTGAAAGAAGTATATTTAACCAGTTCGTGGTAAATTATCACATATAGCTCGTCTTCGATCTATAGAGGTAAAACAACGTGACATGAATAAATTTATATTATATCCCTTACCTTTCTTTCTAGCTTTTTTCTCCTTCTTCTTCTACTTCGTCTTGTCTTTACTGGTGTGTTGAGGTTATACGTTATGTACCTTTTCGTCTCACTTTTGGATTTGCTACGATGTGCTTGCAACTGAGACGGCTCATAAGTGATCACTGGTAGCTGTGCCACAATTACGAGGATGGAATTTAAACGGTATTAACTACGGAAATACTCGTCCATCAAAAGGTTATATTATTCCATTACGTACTAATAAACATTTTATTGCTGAGTTTACTTTTGCACCTATCATCGGTTACGGGATAACTGAAGTATCTACACAAAGGTGCCTTTAAATTAATCATATTGCAACAAAAACTTTTAATACATTTTTTACCTTTATTGCATGTTCGGTGCCATCAGCCGAGTTCATTTAAGTTTCGTAAAGATTTCACTAGTATAAAATTGTTATAAGTTGATCTAATCATTAACCAATATGTTGTGCCCTTAATTTGACCAAATTCAGAGTGAATATCACTGAACGTTTGCATAAAACACCTAGTGTTGTTTTATCCTTTAGCTTCCATCTTTGATATTATCTTAACTACTGTTTACGCTATCGTGCGCAGTAGCAGTAACCCAAAGCATAAATTGTATATACCGGTTGTCTATGTCGTATTATTTTTACTATATTTGTTAGCTTTTAAGCACAAAGTTTCTTTTATTGGGGAAAAAATTTTCATATCATGGATCTCTAATTGAAAATTGATTAGTCATTCATATATACATGCTAGTATATGAACTGAACAAGCTTCTCCGATTATCTATACATATTTGAATTTGTCATCGTTAAGGGGTTTATGCTTGGATATTGTGAAGCGAAAGACAAGTTAAAGTGTTACTGTTCTAACGTAAACTATTGCGTTTATATATGTATATATAAATTTTCCTCTTCAGGATTACATTTTATGAAAGATCTTTCAGCGTAACAGAGAGACGCATTACGTTCTTTTATTAAATTAGCCAAATTGACTAAAGGTGAGTTTATCACCCCTAAAATCTCGCGACTTGCCCTCGTCACTAATCATTTTGAAAATATATGTTAATTACGAAACTTTAGTGTTTCACATTGTGATAGTCAAATAAGGCTACACTGATCTTTGTGGTTGGGGTAAAATAACGTGTTGCGATAGGAATGCACTGTTATTATTAAATATAGATATTAAAATTTACCAAGGTTATTTATTGTTGGTAAATTTCTAAATAAATTTACGCTTGTTAAGGGAATTGTTGTTTATCTGTTCTTCCCTGGTTCAAGCTTTACAGGGACTACCTTCCAGGAACTAATAATTTATGTTTAAGGCTTGTGGCACCTAATTCTTATCTGATCTCCTTATCTTTCTGCCTACAATTTCGTTCTCACTTTATAACTAACCCAACCATCTATTTACTCTTTATCAACACTTCAAAACACCCACGCTATCCGAGTGCTCTGCGGTGTCAGGACCGTTTGGCTGAGTTACTAGTCGAGCTAACTAGTTCCTCTCCATTATATATGACGTGGTTGGTTAGATACGTGGTGGTTTATATATTCTAGGTTTCTATCGGAACTTCGTCACGAAGTAATAATTTTTAAAACAGGACTTAGATTAACTAATATAAATATAAATACGTCATTTCTGATGCAGGGTCTAGTATTTGGAGTTTTGGCAGAAAATAATATCGGAATCTAGACTTCACCCTGTACGCTTATTGTGTTTGCGGCGGCGTGGAGATTTATGTGTTATCTGTATTATCCTTCCTAGGGAGTTTACGATTTCTTTCTAGGAGAGCCTGGTGTCGACAAACGACTGCCCTGCAATGCACGTTAGCCCAGGTGTTAGAAGACAGTATCACTGAGCTACTGCTCTGCATTCACGGTCGTCTTGTGTAGCATAACTACGACGTTGCGCTACCATCCTACCAATTGCTTTTTTCCAATGTGTGTATAAAGTTTCAGTGTGGTCGAGATTCGCTCTTTAATATTGCGTCGCACGATTTTGTGCAAAATATGCCGTAGGTGTCTGTATCTACTAGTGTGATGATTCTTATAGGTCTACCGTGGGTTGGGGAAACAGTTCTGACGTAGAAAATCATTAAAGGGTTTTTGTAAGAACGGCAGAAAGATATAAATATATTGATTATATCTTAATTCCAAACTCTAACAATCAATAATTAGTAACAATAATAATTAGTAGTGGCTGTAACGATATTAAACTCTTTATAGTGTTTCTGTTAATTCTAAACAATCTTGAAACCTCTAGTAATTTGAAAGATCCTGTCCTGCTCGGTTATCCGGTATAATCAACCTTAACATTATCAAGTAAGGCCCCAGAAATTTACATCCCGGTAGTAGTAAAAGTAACTTCCCTATTTATAACGAAATTAATTACTAACTAAAAATAAGGGCGCTGCTTTAACATAACGGTGATCGATGTACCATTTATTATAAACAAAACTAAACTAGTTTTGTTTCCTAAAGAGGTCAGTTTAACAAAAAAAACCTTTAGCCAAGATTATGGTATTATAATGTAACACATAAATACCACTGCAAATATCCCTGTGAATATTGTTACAAGTATACCGTAAATGTTATAACTAAAATATTATAGCTAGGACTGTTTTCCGTAGTTAAAAGTAGTATTAATGCTGTAAATACGATGGCAGTTTGATAAGTCAAAGCTATTTCTTTCCGCATTTTATTTCCCAACAGTCTCCTTTTAAGAGGGTAGATCGAAATGTTTCTAGACTGAATCACGAGATGGCGTTATGCGCGCGTGCTGATCACTTGTTTTTACAGCTCCACTATTCGTACAACAGTTGTTATCCGATTGGATATAAACATATGTCGTTACTATCGATATGAGCTCCGTGCAATGACAAAACAATTCCTTTTTAAAGGCTTAAATGCTAAGCAAATAAAAATGGAGTTAGATGAAGTTTATAGTGAGTCTTCACCTTCGTCTGCAATAGTTGCAAACTGGGTTGCTGAATTTAAACGCGGTAGAACAAGCATAAAGTTCTGGCAGACAAAAACAACTACCGATGAAATAACAATAGAAAAAGGTCATGAAATCGTGATGAAGAATCGCCAACTAAAGTTGAGAGAGATAGCGTAGAAGGTGGACATGAGAAAGCCTAGTGCTGGATGACTGCCGCGTCTACTGACAATCGACCAACAGCGAGTTCGAATGACCATTTTTCAGCAATGTTTCAATGTTTCAAACGCAATGAAAAAGTTTTTTGCGACGTTTTATAACTGTTGACTAAACGTAGATTCAGCATTATACTACAGAAACCAAGGAGCAGTCAAAGCAATAGACAAAACACGGAGAGCCAACTCTATTCCGTCTTCTAGTAAAGTCATGGCTACCGTATTTTGGGATTCCCGTGGAATAATTGTTAATGATTTTTTTCAACATGGGAGAACAATAACGGACGAGTATTATGCGTCGTTATTAGCCAGACGGAAAAAGAAATCAAAGCTAAAAGGCCTCATTTTCCAAAGAAAAAGGTCTTTGCACCACTAGGATAACGCCCCATCCCACAAGTTGGTAATTGCGATGGTGGAACTAGATGAACTACGATTCCAGTTAATTGAATATGCACCCTATTCGCCAGACTTGGCTTCGTCGGATTTCTTCTTGTACCCAAATCTCAAGAAATTGTTGGTTGGAAAGAAATTTTTATCGAGAACTGAAACTATCTAAGCTGTAAATGGATATTTTGAAGGTTTGGATAGTTCTTATTTTTGTGAAGGGTTGAAGGGTCTTGAAAAGCGTTGGACTAAATATGTACCGCAGAAAGGAGACAATGTAGAAAAATAAATACGATTTTCCACAAAAAATCTTCGTATCTCGATAGATTTAGTCCAGCGTCTTTCCAAATTTGTTATTCCTTCCAAATAATAGGTTTTCCCGATGTCCTCAAAATAGGCGTTTATTTGAGTGATAACCTCTTCATTCGATTTAAATTTCTCACCGCCCAGCCATTTCTTCATGCTTGGAAACAGGAAATAGTCGTAGGGGGCTAGATCTGGAGAATTTGCTGAATGGACTTGCTTGACATGGCGACTATATACGTATGCACGCTGGCATTGTCCTGATGGAGCAACACTTTTTCTTCGCCAAATGCCGTGGTTTCTGCTTTAGATCAATACCGAATATGTCCAAAAGCTCTAAATAATATTTGCCGGTGATCGTTTTGCCCTTTTCAAGGTAACCGAAGTGAATGATACCGCGTGCATCCCAAAAAATTTTGGCCATGACCTTGTTGGCCGACAGACCTACCTTGACCTTCTTTGGTGCACGTTCACCCGGAGAAACTCCTTGTCTTGATTGTTCCTTGGTCTCTGGTGTGTTGTGATGGATCCATGTTTCGTCCACGGTAATGAAACGTTGCAAGAACTCATTCGGATTGCGTCTGAACATCGCCAAACACTCCTTTGACGTGGTCACATGGTTGCGCTTATTGTCGAGTGTGACCAATCGCGGCAACCATCACGCGAATAACTTTTTCATGTCTAAATATTCATGTAACATGTGATGTACCCCTACAGCCTCAGCCACCTCACGCACTTTCGTTTTCCGATCGTCCAATACCATTCCATGGATTTTATCGACGATTTCTGGTCTGACGACTACTTTAGGGCGAACTGAGCGTTAGGCGTCACTTGTTCTGATACGACCACAACAGAACTCAGTAAACCACCCCTTAATCATTGAAATTGAGTTTGGAGAGTCCCTATAGTATCTATCAAGCCTTTCCCTGGTTTCGGTGATGGTTATTTACGCAAAAAATAATGCTTAATTAGCACATTCACTTTTTTCCATTTTCGTTAAAATTCACGTGGTTACCTGTTTTCAATGGCTGTCAAACAAACTAAATGACACGTATTGTTCAAAATTTGACAGTAGTCTATTAATAGATGGCATCTGACGGGAGCAGTGTTGCATTTAAAATTACTGGGCGGGAAATTCAAAAAGTCACTGACATCAAACCGCCGTCGTATTATACGTAAGCGTCATAGACGTAAGTTTATGTTTTCAACAAATTTGTCTCAGTTAAGTTTCATAGTAGAGGCATAGGCCCCTCCATTACTTGCATTTTAGCATTAAAACGACCAAGAGAAGTGAATTTCTCTATTAAACATAAAATGATGATGAATTTTGCCTTGTACCATAATATTTGCGATAACGTCATATAAATGCTTCTGCACTAAACGGACTTATATTCGAGAATGTTCAAAAACGCAGCTTGGCGCATTTTGATTAAAATTAAACCAGAGTGTTTTTGCTATGTCCCTCAACACATAATTATATTTTTGTTATTATAACTAAATATTCAGTTTATTATTATTTAAAAACGGTGTGAAATTGTTTACGTGAAATAATTCTAATTCCAATTCGGAATATCATTTTGGTAAAAAAATTAAAAGTATCCAAATAATTGCAAAATCTGAATTTTTTTAAAACGCCGAATTTTCGAAAGTCTACGATTCGTAGTATCCCATACTTTGCATTAAATCATAATTAGTTACGGAAAATAGAGCTTCGTAACTAGCAATTTTAGAGTCAGTCAATGTTGACAAGTGTCACTTCAAGTGTCAAAACTAGAAAAATGTATTCAGAAAGGTAATAAAAATTCTAAATTAAAATTTGAATGGAACACTTTTATGGAATATGAAGAAGATGGAAGCGGAAACATATTTCATACATTTTTTCAAGCAATTCTTACAGATATTATTGTTTACTGAGTGCGATATTTGTAAATGTTATCGAAACGTATAAATTTATATAAATATAAACAGAAAGATTCACCGTTTATAAAACTTAAAAGTATTTTAATTATATATAATAATGGTGAAAGTTTATTGTTTTATGACAATAGTGGTTGTTTCATAGGTCGAAACGTGAAATGCAAACTATTAACTTTGTGAGCCTTCTTTGAGCGAAGGTATAATTGAACAAGTATATAAATTTTGATGCTTACCGTTCGAAACACTGATTTTATATTTCCATACCATCAACAAATATTAAACCGGAATTTAAATCAAGGTCCAATAATCTACAGTAGCATATAGTGTCTGCACGTAAATAATAATATGATCACTATGTTTCCCAAAAAATTATATTCATAAACCAAATAATTTGAATCAAACAGATTCAAAATAGTGTGCAATGACAAAATGAAAAAAATTATGTTCTAGTCTATATCCAATTGGCGGTAGTGTTTTATGGTACAATTTTGCCGGACGTTTTGCAGCAATTTATAAGTAGCTTAGTAGGTTTAGTGCCGATCTGAAAACGATTTAATTCTCCAGGTATATGAATTTAAAACAAAAAAATTAAATTACAAGCTTATAACCAAAAAATAAACCGGTTGAGACTTTAATTTGTCACATCCAAACAAGAATTTAAAATATTATTAAGGTACAGTAACATCAACATATATAATACAGTTTTGCACCGGTTGCTTACTCAGGGGAGACAAATTAAAATCCTTACTGTAAACTGTAAATTGAGAACGTTTTTCTTTTATCAACATGCCGTAAGGAATAACACAGATAAATCCACAGCTGCATGAGATTTATGACAATTAAAATACAAAGAAACGAGAAACGTTTACTTTAATATCGCACGTAAACTCACTAATCACAATTAAACTGTACCTAACTATTCGTGAAGCTTTACAATAATAAAACTAAGTTTTATCAAAAACGTACACCCACACACAAAAAATATCCTATCAAAATAAAAATTCAGATTCACGTTTAAGTTTGTTTGTGTTAGTAAACAGATTTCATCTTATTGTTCACTTAAAATGCAACTCGCATAAAAATGTCTTTTTACGATTTTCACTCACAAACTGCATAATGTTTTTGCTTCTTCATGGTACTAGTCCATGTTCAGATAGACAGATGCATTGAAGTTGTACTGATTTAGATTTGTCTTTAAAAATCAATAAATACTTTTGTTGCAATATACCGTGAATTACGGTTTAACTGTTGTGGAAAAATGCAGTTTTTCTTATATTGTAATATTGTAAAGTGAAAATCTATGCTTTCGACAATATATATTTTTTCTGTTACTGTTCTCAAACTCGTTTTTATAAGCACTAAAACTTTTGAAAATATGTAAAACCTATAGATATGTAGATAAATAGTAATTTAAATCCTAACATTCTGCCCACTGTTTTACAAGATTCTCCTCTTACCGCATTTCCAGTAATTCTACTGGACATAGCTTTACCACAGGTTGCTTGTAAACTTCCCATCTTGACTCGGATACACCTGTGCAATTTTCCCTACTAGCCAATTATTTCTAGGCAGTTTATTGTCCATAACGACAACAATATCTTCTATACTTAAACTTTTGTTTCCTGCATACCATTTGTTCTTCTTACTAAGGTCAGTAGGAACTCTCGCAAACATCTGTTCTAAAATGCTTCGGCTAATTGTTGTGAGAATCTCCACTGATTTTTCAGATTCTTCTCATTTGGATCTACAAATGTTGGTGCTTTGACTGTACAAAGTTTGCTTATTAAAAAGTGATTAGGCGTTAATGCTTCCATATCAAACGGATCGTTTGAAACATATGTTAGGAGTCGACTATTTACTGTATGTTCTACTTCGGCCAATAACATCTTATCTTTCCTGCCTTTCCTTTAACACAATTTTTAAGGCGTGTTTCGCTGTTCTCACCGTTCTCTCCCATGCTCCGCCCATGTGAGGGCTTGCAGGTGCTATACATTTCAAATTAATTTGTTGGGCTACTAATTGTCTCGGTATTACGTTATTATCCATTTTGGCTATTGCATCTTTTAACTGTCTATCATCAGTTGATGTTAAATTTGTACCATTATCACTCCAAATTGTGTCCGGCTGTCTTCTTCTTGCGATAAAACGTCAAATTGCTAGAATCGTAGCATCAGTATTAAGTGACTAGGCTAACTCGGTATGAATGGCGGCTCTTATGGACAAACAAGTAAAAATAACTCTGTATCTCATCTGTTATCTTTTCGCTATACTAACTGTCATAGGTCTAAAATAATCTACGCCTACAAAAAAGAACGCTCTTCTTGTTAAGGCTGTCCTTGATAAAGGTAGTTGACCCATTTCTGGTACTCTTGATTTTGCTCTTCTTAATGAACAAAAATTGCAAGTAGTCTTACAACTCAGTTTTCTTCCCTGTATTGTGCAAAATTTATGTCTTATTTAGTTTAAAGTCATTTGACGTCCTGAATGCATGTTCTTTTTATGGTGGTACATTATCAATATTTTTGTATATAAATGTTTGTTGCTCAATATTATAGATCTCCTTCTTTCATAGGGTAAATCTTTTGCATTGTCTAATCGTCATTTTAAACGAATTAAATGTTCCTCTAACCCCCGTGATAATTAGAAAATTTTACTACTTTTCGTAATTTGTTTACCTGCTATTAATGATTGTAGTTCTTTTGCAAAACATTCTTTTTGTACCTCCTTACACGAAATCTTTTCAGGATTTTCTATTTCCTTCCTCGATAGTGGACCATTTCCTTTATTTATTCCTTTTAATCGATCCATGAATCTAATTACATACGCTGTAGATCATTTTAACACTTTATTTTCGTGCTCCACGGCATGGTCTGGTCCTATAGATGAAACGGGAATATTCAACTTGGATACACTGACGTTGCCATTGTTTAATTCAGCCCATACTTCAGGGTTGTTACATTTCGTATATGTGATGGAACATAAACATAACGGTAACTATCGAGCATAATTTGTGTGGTTGTCGGCAACTAAGTATTTTATTAGTTGCTTGACACTTTCCAAGTGTAACGAAAAGTTTTTTTCTATCGTTCATCGAAGAAAATTTATTATCGCTTGAAGCTGCATTATATAGTTGGCTAAAAATTTCTTCAGGCCCGATTTTTCATTGTACTTTTTAATGTGGTCACCTAACTTTGCAAATGTATCACACGAATTCTGTACATTGGCTTCAAAATGATCGTTATGGAAGTTATCAGACTGGATAAATATCAAAAAGCAGTTTAGCATTGGCAATAAATTCTTGCTTTGAACTAGGGCATGTTAAACATTATTCCATAAGAATGTAAAATATAGCTCAAAAAGTAGTTAAATGTGCTTCAACGGCTCTGTAATATTGTCTACCTGATAAAATCTGACTTACAAGCGGTGCATTATACACTCCACATTCAAGCCAGGCTTGATTAAGACCACTTCCTTCGATATATTTTCTCAAAGCTACTAGTACCCAAAACATGATGTGCAGATCACCCGGCATAAATAGGTACTCATTAAAATGAGTCTATTCACACTCTGCGTTTGTGTTATTGCTAGATATAATACGCCGTAATTAGTAGGTGGAAACTTTATCAGAGGAGCTAGTAAAGAGCTGTTACATTTTTTTGGAGATTCGGAAATTAAAAAATTAAAAACTGACCAAGTTCCTAAAGGTGCTTTATCTGATCGTAAAACTGATTCCGCTATCCAGCAAATATCTTCTTTTTTCATCCCTATATCGCAAGCTGCAGCGATGTGATCAAATTTCGACGCGGTTAGCTTTGGTATAATTTTAGTACTGAGTGTTTCTTCATAGCTGGTTGTTGCTAGATCTTTCTTTCTGTCTAACTTTAGTCCTGATAATAACGGCTCTTCCTCCTCACAACCCACAGATGCGTTTGAAAAATTGCTATAACAGAACCATTTGGGGTCGCTTCTAAGAAATCATTATTGTCTATACCAAACCAGTTAAAACAATTTTTCGTTACTCAGTGAGGGACAATTAGATTTCAATTTAGGCTAACTATTCTATTGGAGACCCCGTGGTACACAGAATTTTCAACTTTTAAAACTTTGCTATAGTGTATGGATAAAAATGGGTACCTATAAGAAGTTTTGATCGAAATTTTTTATGCAGCTCTAAGGCTAAGCCAATTACAAGTGGTGTTTCTTTTCTGAAAATCTGTCTAGTTTTGCTTTGTTTACTAGTACATGTTGGCACAAAATAGAAGACGATTTAAATTTGCTTTTATCTTCTTCTTCGGTTGTAATAATCTTTGAAGAATTTCCTTTTCTTATTTTTTTAGGACCAAGCAAGTTACCGTTAAATTTCCAGTTTGTCATGTTCTCGATTTCTAGTCTTAGAAGTCTGGCCACATTATAGATTTTATTTAAGGTAGTAGGAGTCTTTGGCTTTTTAAACAAAATATCTTCTAAAATGCACTTCAAAATAAGTTTGTAGTTTTCATTTATAATGTCAATATTATAATCGGTTAATATATTTAAAAATATTGTATGGACGTCATTCATATCTACAGTGGTAATAACTGTTATATAGAGAGTATTTCTACCTTCCAACCTACATATGTATATGTCGGTGCAAAAGGTTATGCAATCGAATTTTTTTTCCATTGCTAAATCGACTTATTAGCTCATTTTACAACTTTTGGTCAAGTTACGCCTAGATCGGCCATGATATTTGGATGTGTGTGTGTGTGTGTGTGTGTGTGGGCGCGCGCGCGTGCGTGTGAGTGTGTTTTTTTGTTTATTAGAACAGAAACATAATTACAATTTGGTTCTTGTTACACAAAAGTTAAAAATGAAGTAACAAATATAATTGTGTTGCGATATTGACTTCTACTCTTTATTGATAAATGCAAATTTTCAGTATTCCAGTAGTAGTAATGGGGCACCTTGGCCGCCATCTTGGATTTTGACGTCACAAGACCGCCCACGTGGGGGACCGGTTTTTCCACCCTTATTTTTACTCGCTTACGTGTAGGACGTGTTTTTTCACCCCTATTTTTGCACATCCACGTGTGAGACCGCATTTTCAACCCTTATTTTTATATACCCTCGTGTGAGACCGTATCCTTCCTTTTTGAAGGCCCTTTTCAACCCTAATTATTTTTTACCCGCTTACGTATAGGACGTGTATTTTCACCCCTATTTTTTACACACCCACGTGTTAAGGACCTTTTGACACCTAGGACTTTTGCTAACGTGAGGACTGGGGTGGGGGTTGGTCTTGGCTTAGAACTGTATTTAGGGCTGGAGCTTAGGGCCGGTCTAGGGATAAGCCTTAGAGTTTGGTCGTGGTGCTGGGGCTGGAGCTAGGGATAAGTCTTAGGGTTTAGTCTTGGGGCGGGACCTGTAGCTAGGTCTTAGGGTTATTTCTGATGGTATTAAGGTTCTTTTGGTTGTAACCCTGGAGGTTAGGCAATTGTGCTCTTTTAAATTATATCTTGTAAGATACGCTATCGCTCTCTCTCTCTCTCTTTCGCATGGCTCTTTCTCACTCACTCACATGTAAACAAATCAATCTCAATCAATCAACCAATCAAAATGAATAAAATGGCATCATAACTTACAACCACACTCATATAGGTAACGGTAATAAAACGGCATGCATAATGGTAGCCGATCATACCCTTCTCTCCCCTTTTCTCTATCTCACACATGACTCTTCCTCAAAACAAAGCAAACAAAGCAATTAAGTAATTAACCAGATAAATCTCAAACAAATCAATTAACAATCAATCAGCCAAATCAATAAAATGGGTCATAACTTACACTCGCATTGTTATAGGTGACGGTAATAAAACAATAACAGGTTTTAAGGCTTTATTATCGATGTTAAAAAATAGTAGTTTTACCTGCATCGGGTTGAAGTCATTTGTATATATATATATATATATATATATATATATATATATATATATATATATATATATATATATATATATATATACACACACACAGATCCCTGGTATCCACGCAGTTATTATTTTAAAAAAAGGTATGATGCTTGTATCAGCTGTAATTAAACATGTACATTTAAATAAATAAAAAACAAAGACTAAATCGTACCCGCGAATTCTGCACTGGAAACAAATTTTTAGAGGCATGATTCACTTTTACTCAAACAACTGATTTCTGTTAAACATATGGCAACACTAAAAACAACTTTCTGTTTTACGTTTACACGTATAATAAATAGCTATTAAAGTTTTTCCCGTAATTTAATTTTAGAAAGTAAAAGTACTCATATTGTATATGTAAAAACCTTTAAAACCTAATCAGCACACATATATATTTTTTTAACGATATATAGCAAGGATGACCAATAGGTCATTAATGTTTTATTATTAGGGTTGTTCTGATGTACACACACATAGTTTATATTATGTATAAACAAATATCGTCTTGGTATTATAAATAAATAAAACAACAACAGTTTTCAAAGGGTAATTTATACTGTACATAGACGAAGGTTGCTTTTAAATAATAACCGATTACGCTGTTAAGATCACAGTATCTACAAAGTGAAATAAAACACATTGGTACACACTGTCAATATTAGGGGAAATCATATACAAAAATGTAAAAATACATCAAATATCTGTGTGCCCGGATTGACAACAATTTAAATTTCTTACAACACACAGAATACATGTCAAAAACTCTCAAAAAGGATTGGCTTTTTTTTTTAAATCGAATAAGCATAAATATGAGCGTACAAACAAAGTCTATAAGACTAATTCAATCACATTTTTTTTTTGTTACTGTCCCAGCTATATTGTTTATGCTAAACTCCAATGCTATAAGATGATTGCTAATGAAACAAAATAAGGCAATGCGTATTCTGTTATCATGTAATACGTATATATTAATACAGTTTATGTTAAATGCGTTGGACTTATTAGATGTTAAACATAGGGTTACTTTAAGTAAGCTGTTATTTATATTTTAAATTGAATCATAATTTAATTAAGCGCAAACATACCCATCTCATATGTACAAGACAATGGTTTTCTGTTATCGTAGTATGTAGTCACTTTCAACTATTAAAATACAAAATGTTATATTACATTATTGTATATAGATCAGCCTTTGTATATTAATTTTAATAGTTGATTGTAGAAACGGTTCAGGTAAAAAAAACAGGCCTTTCTGTTATCTTCATTTTTAAAATCGCTAATAAATAACGTAAGCCTAATTAACACGTATGTTTTTGGAAACAATCAAACTTATTAACAATTTGTTTTCCCTCATTAGAATTGATATTATCATTAACATAAAAAATATTATTTGTCACATCGATACTGACCTTCTAGTAGTTTTAAAAACCTTTAAAACAATGTTATATAACAACAAAATTGTTAACAGTAATTAACAATTTGTTTTCCCTCATTAGAAGTGACGTTATTAACATATTGTGTTATATAACGTAGATTTAAAACTTTGATTCAAAAAATATCTTCTAATCATAATCATTTGATATTAAAAGACGGTTAAAAAATATACATATATCAATTTAAAATTTAATTGTAGAATTATGAGAATCAGTCCTGACACAACAGTATTTTTTAATTATATCCATTTAAAACCCGGAAATGTAAGGAATAAAAAAAGTGTATCTAAAGATTACTATCAAATACTGTTCTGTAATAAAAATGATGAAAATAAAAAGGTCTTAGATTTTTAAATGTATTTTTTACATTTTAATTAAAATTATTTTTCTATGAATTTAAACGACTGATATAGTTTAGCAATAAATATTTTATACCATAATGAATAATAACAAACGCTTAGCTAAAATAAAAATTAAAATTATTACATTTCCTCTAAGACTCATTTTTGCTTCGTATATATAAACTGTTATTACCCAACTTCGCCTTAAACAACAAGTCTTTTGTTAAAAGATAAACATCATGGTTTTTTACATTCCTTGAAATTAGCCTCGGGGCCTGGAGGAATAGTATAAAAACGTGTACCAGGGTTTAGTTAATTTAGTTCTGTTTTGAAGAGCATAGCTATGGAATCTTTCTCAGTTAATCAAATTTTGAGGTTATTCAGTGCTGATGCGTTAACCCACGAGGGTTTGAAAACGCATACAATATCATCACTTATAAGATGTTGTGTGAAAATGACACTATCGACTCGATAGATGTTTATAATGATTTTGTGGAGGCTGCACAACGAGTTGGTGGAGTGTAAGTATATATTTTGTTTTTTTTTTATTTTTAAGATTTTTTAATTATTATTTTTATAGTCCTGCTCAAGTAAATCTAGAGGAGGTGTTTGACGATGATGAGATTATGAAACTTCCGCAGCAGGGAATTTGATAACGGTATGTCTTTTCTAATTTTTTATTGTATCACTTACTGAACGAGTACATTACAGCAAAGCCAATCGGGTTCAGGTTCCCAGCAACAGGCCGGACCATCCTCAGGGTTCTATGATATTAATATAATTGGTGAATCAAATAGTAAATTTATTAAAAAATTTAATACAAACTGTAAAACGCTACGGTTTAGCTTCAATGGCGAGACGTGCAAGGATAATCCCCTAACGTGGTTACAGGTAAAAATATACCATTTACTAAAAATTTATCTAATACACATATTTACAGAGTGCATTTGATGAATTGTATTCATATATTGTAAAGGATGCTGCTCCTTCAGATCGTGTCGGTATCACGCTAAGAAATCCAAATTTAACGCTAGTTTTTTCTCAAGTGACTTGTTGGTGTTAAACGTTGATAGAGTGGTTGTGCCTGTAGGCTATGGACGCAAAAACCTGACAGGGTTAAAATTTGCAGACTTTTGTAAATCCAAAAGACAAGGTATTATTGTAGTGCCCACCGAAATTAACGAAAATAATTGTTTAGCTCGGGCTCTAGTTATAGCTATTGCATTGAAAAATAACGATACATTGCGTCACTGTATGGAGGGGCTGGCCTATACTTCAAGAACGAGCTATACAACTCTGCCAAAATAGTGGTGTAGATCTTAGTCTGGGTGGTAGTTACGAGCATATTCAGGCATTTCAAAATCATTTAGATTCATATACCATTGTAGTTTATAATTCGCGTATAGGTGGTTCAGTTTATTTTGAGGGTCCTAGGGAACCAGCTAGAGTAGTTTTAAATTTAATATTAGAAGACGAGCATTATAACGTTATTACCAGTCTCACGTCCGCATTTACTTGCAGTTATTACTGCGAGCAATGCAGAAAGCGTTGTAATGACAAGAAACGACATGTAAAATGTATGTACCAGTGCCCCGCATGTCATCAGAAACCACCTTGTTCTATTGAAAATCCTAAAATTGTTTGTAATGATTGCAGGAGATTTTTTTATGGTAGTGAATGTCTTAAAAATCATAAGGACACTAAAGTATGCGAAAAATTGCGTAGATGCTTAAACTGTCTTAAAACCAGTGAAGTAAAGGGTAAGCATAGATGCGGATACAGCTACTGCCCCACTTGTCTGAGCCAAAAACCTATCGGTCATCTCTGTTGCATGGCCGTTAACAAGGCTCGACGTGACAGTACTAATGGTAAACCATCTATGTTTATCTTTTACGATTTGGAGTGTATGCAAGAGAAGGTGTGTGAGGGAACGAATGATAGGTTTCTGCATGAGCCCAATCTATGCGTGGCCGCGAATGTTTGCTCTGTCTGTATCAAACATGCTGACAATTTAGATGAGCAGTGCTCAGTATGTAGTAAAAGAGTGCACATTTTCAGGGAAAACCCTGTTGAATCCTTTTTGTCATATGTTGCCGAGCGAGCAAGAAAATTTTACATGCATCGCACATAACATGAAGGGGTACGATGGGTGTTTTGTGCTTAGATGCATGCTAGCTAATAATAATCTGTGGAGACCTAAAGTCATCTCCAACGGTTTAAAATTAATTTCAATTCAATGTGATGATATTAGATTCATTGATTCCCTTAATTTCATTCCGTCACCGCTCTCGGCATTTCCAAAAACCTTCAATTTCCCCGAGTCCAAGGGTTATTTCCCATATCTTTTCAACTCATCCGTGAACCAGAATTACGAGGGTCCATTGCCAGCACTGGAATATTATTGTGCAGATCAGATGTCGGCTGGTGATCGACAAAAACTCTTAGACTGGCACACGGCCCAGAGTAATTATGTTTTTAAGATGAGTGAGGAGATTGAGAGATATTGCCTGATGGATGTTAAGATCCTCGTTAAAGGTTGCATTAGCTTCTGGTCCACCTTCACGACCCAAAATAAAGTCGATCCGTTCGAGGAGGCTACCACTATTGCTAGCGCTTGCAATAAAGTGTTTCGCAGACGTTTTCTCAGAGAAAACACTATAGGGCTCATTCCAAAAGGTGGTTATAGACGTGCCGACAATCAATCCAAAATAGCAATACAATGGTTACGTTGGGTGGAGCATTCTCAGCAGGTGGCTATACAGCACGCAGGAAAAGCTCGCGAGTTTAGAACGCCTGAAGGTGTTAAGGTCGACGGGTATTGCGCTGAGTCAAACACCGTTTTTGAATTTCTTGGCTGTTATTGGCACGGCTGCGAGGAATGTTTCCCCAATCAGGCCAACATGGATCCGAAACTCGGTGTAAGTACCTCTATGCTTGCCCGTAACGAAAACACGGTGGCGCGGTCTCAATTTATACGCGAGCGCGGGTATAATGTTGTGGAGATGCGCGAATGCGATTTTAAAAAACAAGTACTCGTTAACGACGAATTAAAAGCGTTTATTCAGAGTCTAGGTCATCAAGATGATGAACCCTTAAACCCGCGCGATGCGTTTTACGGAGGCCGCACTAATGCAAGTAAGCTTTATCACGAATGTGACGGTATTACTGAGAAAATTATGTATTATGACGTGTGCTCATTATACCCATTTGTAAATAAATATTGTAAATATCCCATAGGTCATCCAAAAATTCATGTAGGGCTAGATTGTAAGAACATTTCATTAGACACGGTGGAGGGTTTAGTTAAATGTCAAGTACTACCACCCTCTAATCTCTACCATCCTGTTTTACCGTTAAAAATGCACGGCAAACTGATGTTTGTGTTGTGTAAGACGTGCGGTGCTGATTTAAATCAAGGGGAATGTAGACATAGTGAAGCTGAGCGCTGTTTCGTTGGAACATTTGTAGCTGACGAACTGCGTAAGGCTATCTCTAAAAACTATAAAGTCCTTGATGTTTTCGAAATTTGGGAATACGAGGTAACCACGTATGATAAAGCAACGAAACAGGGAGGTTTATTTAGCGGATACATAGATAATTTCCTGAAACTTAAGCAGGAATGTTCAGGGTGGCCTAGCCACTGCGCGTCAGAAATCGAGAAAACGCAGTACGTGACAGAGCATTATGAGAAAAAGGGGATTTGGTTAGACCCTAGTAATATTAAGAAGAACCCCGGTTTAAGGTACCTGGCCAAACTTATGCTGAATTCTTTTTGGGGTAAGTTTGGTCAGCGCGAGAATTTAACCCAGTGCAGTATTGTATCTGAACCAAAGGACTTTTTCAAATTGTTTACCGATCCATTGGTTCAGGTACAGTCTATAATACCTATAAATGATAATGTTGTAATGGTGAATTGGGATAGACCGGAGGGAGAGGGTGAATCACAAAAAACAATTAATGTATCCATAGCCGCATACACGACTGCTCATGCCCGCTTAGAGCTATATAGTTACTTAGAGAAACTAGACCGACGTGTTCTGTATTACGACACAGACAGTGTGATATTTGTCGCAAAACCCGGCGACTGGAACCCTGCATGTGGGGATTTCCTTGGCCAAATGACCGACGAGCTAGAGGCGTACGGTGGCGGAAGCTATATAGCCGAATTTGTTAGTGCCGGACCTAAAAACTATAGTTATAATGTGTTTTCAACCAGTGAACAAATAATTAAATCCGTGTGTAAAGTCAAGGGCATTACCTTAAATTATAAGAACTCACGTGTTATAAACTTTGAAGCGATGAAAGATATGGTACTTAGTAATAGTAAAGACTCTTTGTTTGTATACAATGACAGAAAAATTGTTAGAGATAGTTGTTATAATGTGTTAAGTAGACCTGAAGCTAAACAGTATAGGATAAGTTACTCTAAACGACGTAGAATAGAAAATTTTGATACTCTTCCATTTGGATATAAAGAATAAAACAGATAAAATAGAATTATTTTATTTATAAACCCCCAACTCCTTGAGGGTGAGTTCCAGCTCCTAGCCTTGACTCGTTTTCGTGTTTTTTTTGTTTTGTGTGTTTGTGTGTTTGAGCATTTGAGTGTCCATGCTTGTGGTTGTGTGAAGCGAGATAAGCGAGAGAATCGAGGGTGAAAGAGAAACGAGAGAGGCCAGAGAGAGGGGGAGAGAGAGAGAGAGCGATAGCGTATCTTACAAGATATAATTTAAAAGAGCACAATTGCCTAACCTCCAGGGTTACAACCAAAAGGACCTTAATACCATCAGAAATAACCCTACGACCTAGCTACAGGTCCCGCCCCAAGACTAAACCCTAAGACTTATCCCTAGCTCCAGCCCCAGCACCAAGACCAAACTCTAAGGCTTATCCCTAGACCAGCCCTAAGCTCCAGCCCTAAATACAGTTCTAAGCCAAGACCAGCCCCCACCCCAGTCCTCACGTTAGCAAAAGTCCTAGGTGTCAAAAGGTCCTTAATACAGCCATAAGGTTTAACCCCAAAAGAAATAATAAAAATAAGGTAATACGGTCCTTCACGTAAGCGAGTAAAAAATAATTAGGGTAGAAAATACGGTCTCACACGTGGGCGTGTAAAAAATAGGGGTGAAAATACACGTCCTATACGTAAGCGGGTAAAAAATAATTAGGGTTGAAAAGGGCCTTCGAAAAGGAGGGATACGGTCTCACACGAGGGTATATAAAAATAAGGGTTGAAAATGCGGTCTCACACGTGGATGTGCAAAAATAGGGGTGAAAAAACACGTCCTACACGTAAGCGAGTAAAAATAAGGGTGGAAAAACCGGTCCCCCACGTGGGCGGTCTTGTGACGTCAAAATCCAAGATGGCGGCCAAGATGCCCCATTACTACTTCCAGTAACGAAAATTTTGGCGGTTATGAATACCATGAGTTGAGAAAGAACATTCGTTGGTGAATAAAATACGACTTAGAAAGTTTCTATCCATGTTTGACAACTCTACTAATCTTTCGCAGAACTCCATTCTCATGAGTTTATCTTCATCAAAAATTTCCTGCTGCAAGCTATACTTGAAAGAGTTGAACACTGGAGTTTGTCGCTTCAAAATTCGATGGATGGTACTGTGAGATATTCCTAGACTGCACCCAATTTGTCTCACACTTTTATTCTTATCTTCAACAACATTAAGTAACACGTCCAAATCTCTGTCATTTTGCCCCAGAGGATTAATATCTTGACAATTACATGGTTTATTAACGTTACCGGTAGATTTGAATAAGTTGATAATTTATGAAATTGTTTCTGCACTTGGAATTTGCCGGTTTTGATAACTAACCGAGTACAAATCTCTGATATTTCTAAGTGAATTGCCAGAGTAATGCCATTCAATAAATTTTACTTTTTCTTCAATGGTGTAATAATTCATTTTTATAAACAAATTTTTCTTTAAAAAGTAATAATCTGTCCCAAATAAAGTTTTAATGATGAATGAATTGTTTTTGAACAATGAATGATTTACAATGACAATTAATAATTATTGTTAGCATTGTCTGTCTAAAGAAAAGCAACCTTGACCAGTTACGAAAAAGCCCTTAAGTTTTTCCTAAATTTCTCGAAAACGGATGAACCAAATGTAAATGCAATTGTCACATAAGAAGCAGCCTTTTTTCCTTAAGAAGTTTTACATTTAACATTTTACTGTAAAATAATTAGGGGAGCCAATATTTACAATAGTTTATTTTAACATGGGAATTCCCTATGTCCAGAAATTCAAGAGACACAGTGTATATGTGTTCACAAACTCTTTTCACAAAAGAAAACTGCAGGTTCTAGAGCCGATTTTATGTCGATTTACCGTAAATTACCTTAATACAAAAATACTTCCTAAGAGAGCTGGAGCTCTTGGAAGATGGCGCCCAAATATCGGTTTAATTCAAATATCTTTAAAACTGTTTTCCTTTAAATGATAGCGTTCTGTACATTTATTTAGTGGAATATGCCCAATCGTATGGCGTGAATATGATTTTTTAGTTGTGCTCATAACCGGCTCGTTTGGGCGGGTCATTGGACATTGTTATTCATAAGTTTTTTGTTTTTCAAAATTTCGCAATTTTAACATAAAATTTAAACAAATCTCATCTTTCATAATTGTAAATGAATTCGTTAGTCAATTTTATAAAAGTATGATTAACACATGAAAAGTTCAAATCGATTTATTTCGAAAACGGTGCGTCGTAGCGACTTCCGACAAGAGTATCATTCATTTTTGAAAAAATTGAAATTTTTTAGATTAAATTTTTTAAAGAAAATTTAATTTTACATAAATGTTCTTTACAAAGCTTTTTAATGGAAAGCGTAATAAATGTAAATAAATCTGTTATCAATATTTTTATAGAAGCGGGCGGCTTTGAAATTTTGTTTACGTTAACATGTATTTATGTCTATCAATCTCTATCTGTCATGAAGTTTTAAACGTCATTTTGACATAGATTACTGTTTTGTTTTCAATGTTGCCTGTTTTCGGTATGACCGTAATTTCCCTTTTGTAGGTTGGAAGGTCGTATGGTATTGTAAACCAGGTATTTGCAATATCTGAATAACGATTAATTTTATAAGAAAAAGTGTGGACATATTTTTTAAAGAAAATTTAATTTTACTTAACTTTCTTTATAAAGTTTCTTAATAATTATAAGGCAAGGTAAGTTAATTAAATATGAACGAAAATGGTTAAATTGTATTATTGATATAGAAGTGGTCGGCTTTGGAATTTTTTTTAAATTAACATGTATTTTTCTATAACTGTCAAGTAATTGCAAACTTTTTTTTCATGTTGCCCATGGCAACATGCGCAAAATACTTTGCACACTAGGGCACCAAATAAATTGCAAGAATCAATCACTTGAATTAAAAAATAGTCAAATGATATTTTTAATTTGACGAGAACTAACAAATACTAAGTAAAATAATATAGTTTATTTTACCAATACTACTACTCGCATTCCAAACTGTAATACAAATATGTAACTATTATTTTTATTTATAATATTGATATTAATAAAATTAGCATTGTTAAACAAAGATACGATTTATGTTGCAAAATTTAGGAAATACGGGGCGATTCATTTGAATTATTTAACAACGTTCACAGAAATTCTCATATATAACAGTTACAGAAAAAATATTGTTTGTATATTCGTGTAAAATTCGTGTTTTATGGCACATTCGAATGAATTTTTGACGTCTCATGTGCCATTTACAAAACACTCATTTTGCACACTTAATACAAAAATAACTATTATTATACCTATTAATCTCTATCTGACATGAAGTTTTAAACGTCATTAGGAAATAAAAATAATTGTTTTTATTTTTACAATATTATCTGTTTTCGTTATAAACGTATAAAAAAGAGGTTGCATAATTATCCTTAAAAAATTATAATTAAAATTATTTCATTTCTTTTAATTTTTTAAGTTACCATCTGACATGAAGTTTTAAACGTCCTTCTGACATAGATTTTTGTGTTTTATTTTGCAATGTTGCCTATTTTAGTAATGAACTTATTATAAAAGAGGTTGCATAATCTTATATACACGGTGTTTATTAATTAATGTTAAAGTTTCAGGTAGCGTTATAGTTCAGGCAAATCTGAAAACCCTATAACAAAATTATTGCTAGGCGGTGCGCCATTTCTTCTCACGAGCCATCCAAAGTTTGAAATTTGACCGACTTCATTAACTTTTATCTGGGAAACTATCCGATGAAAAATTCATTTTCAAATAAAATATTGATGTTGAATTTTTTTGCAATTTTTGGTTGCCTCAGGTTAAGATTTCAAAGATGCAGAATTTGAGAAAAATATGCTTGGCAACTAGGCCAATTTTGTGGTGACGTTTGTATACATCAGTGTGATAGGCATTTTTTGCACCCATTGCGTCGTTCGATTTCATATTTCACTGGTGATCATGTGCTCATTCAACGAGTACGCAGATATGTACATGGTGTACGGTCCAATTGCGTGCCAGCGAGGTCGCCCGACCTGAATCCTTTAGATTTTTTCGTATGGAGCTTCCTCAAGGACAAAGTATACAAAACGCCCCGGAGAATGAGCAGGATGTCCAGGAGAGAATTCGTGCTGCCGTTCAGCAAATAACCCTGGAAATGTTGGAACGTGTTTTGGATTCAATCCCTCTTCGATTGTAAATGTGCATTGACATGGGCGGTGGTCATTTTCAACAATATGTTCAATAATAAAAAATGTGTTCTGTACTTTTTGTATTGTTTTGATCGCCAATATGCTTCTGGCGCCTTGTGTCACGTATCATGAATAAAAAATTTGTTCTCTACTTTTTGTATTGTTTTGATCACCAATATGCTTCTGACGCCTTGTGTAACGTATCATGTGGTGACTTTGTTTACATGTAGCTTCCAACGTTGCAATTTAATGTCATTTTTGGATGGCCCGTTAGAAGAAACGGCGCATCGCCTAGCATTAATTATTTTATGAGGCTTCTCAGATTTGCATAGGCTATAACGCTAGCTGAAGCTTCAACACTATTTAATAAACACCGTGTATTAAAATGATCGGGTTATTTAGTTCACGTAGATTGCGAGAAAAAATGATGGATTTCGATGATTTTTTTTTATGTGATTTTACGTAGAAGGAAATAAATGTAAAAATTAAATAAATATGATTTAAAATGCTTAAGCTGTATTATCGACATTTTCATAGAAGCGGGCTTTGGAATTTTTACATTTAATATATATATATATATATATATATATATATATATATATATATATATATATATATATATATATATATATATATATATATATATATATATATATAGTAACTCTTAATCTCTATGTGACATGAAGATGTAAACGTCATTCTGATACAGCTTATTGTTTTTGTTTTTACAATGTTGTAAATTTAATTTTAACTGCAAAATTTTACAGGAGAAAAGCTCGTTATACTAAAAAAAATGTTATTAAAGTTATTTCAATTCTTTTAATTTCCATTTTGTAGGTTGAAAGGTCGTGTGGAGTTCCACCAGATATTTAACTATGGTATTTATTCTTATTTCTGAATAAGCCATTTTAAGTTTATACTGTGTGGAGTTTGAAAATCTGTCCCAAACTAGACATTTGTAAGGCTACGGTAATCAAAGAGCCATGGGATTCAGCAAAAAATATCAATCTGTGCTTAATGGTTTTTATCTTTCGTATAATGTAAAATGCGTTTCAACCTATTACTCACATTCTTTGTTTCGACACAGTGAACAACTTCTTTCGTTTGCTTGTTGCACAATACGTAGTGGGTATTAGAAGTTGGACTGACTGTTTGTCTAGATGACCTTGACCATTCACCTGCGCTTTGCGCAACTTGGCAACGTTCACTTTCATTTTTTAGTCTTTAGGTTGTTTTATTTGTAAAATCCGAATAACATTGTTTGTGATATTTTACACCACACTTTAAAATGTCTATATCTTAAAAAGATTTTGTAACATAACAACAGCATTTTTATTGTCTTTATATTTAAATCTTTCTTCCGCACACTGTTTAATCCTGTCAACGGATTGAAAAGTGGCATTGTTTATAATATCAAAACTATTTTTTTGGCAAATAATCCACAGTGTTATTAAATAACGAGGAAGACATACCGAACGCGCAGTAAAATAAATATGCTTAATCGCGGTTTCAATTTGCCAAATACCTACTCTCTTTTTAACTTGACACGAAAGGTGGCCCGGGAGGCAGAACATCAGCAGTCATAAAAAAAATAATTAACTGGTAGTTAATGCATTCTTAAGAGTGAAAAAAAAATAGGTACACTACTACACATACGTACAGCCTTGAATTAAGACCGGTGATTTCGGGGATAAAGAGGGCGGAGATAAGGAAAGATAAGTTTATATGAATTAGGTACATGCTAAACTATTTCATATTAATTTGTTAATAATTACTGTTTGTTTGTCGATATAAAAGATTTAAACATGTTTACGATGCAAGTATAGCTAAAAGTAGCTGTATTTTTCTTCAAATTTGTTTACCAAAATGCGAACCTCATTAAAATGGGTTCCCAGAGGACCGTTTAACTGGATTTAGTCACAAAAGCATTTGAGCACAAAATCGATGCGTGTCCACTTTTTTTGTCCAAGCGAACATGGACTATAAGATAAAACGTAAAGGTAGACAGTGTTATTTCTTTACCATAACGTTAGATAAACCGTGAATAAAAAGGTACGGTAACTATCAATAACGTAGAGGTAAGCGTATTACTTTGTATAATAAATTAGGTCAGCTTACGATCTACCTATTTGATCCGTTCATTTGGGTGATGAGTTTATATTTTCTGTTTGTATTAATTTTTACGAAGTCTTTTCACGTTTAATGAAGTTTTCACTATTGATTTAAATTTTAGATTTATGTAGAATTACCCGAGTTGCTTATTTCTGAATAAATGTAGTGTTGTGTACAGCTCATTTTTGTTAGAAACAAATGAGTTCTTTTAATTTTAATTTTCAGATAGTGTTACCCTCTTAAAATAAAATTTAACTTAATTTTGGTAATTGTTAATTTTATTTCAATTCAAAGTAATTTTAACCAAAATTTAGTAATGTTGGACAAGTTTGTCGTTTTTGTTGCCCCTCCATGCGCATATGATTCAAACGAAACGAAAGTATTCGACAAATCTGCTACTATTCAACTTATAAATGTAGTCATTCGCTTTATTTGCTTCATGTTTTATTCGTACGTCGCCGATTGAGTTTATTCCTTCTCTTTTATACAAAATCTGTCTTTTCAAGATACTTTTTATTATTTCATCGTTATTTGTTGTCTAAACTGACAAGTAAACGTTTTGAACATGAGTGGAGTAGCTGTTCACAGTCAAGCTTGTGAAATTATTTATAATTGTATGAATTTATGGCAGATCGAAACCTGAAGGAAGTACATTTGGTTCACCTCGTAAAACAATAAACAAACCATCGACAAGTTTGATGAAGAAGCTGTTAGAAGAATAATTTACAATTTTGTGTATATCCAAAACCAAAAACCAACATTTAAAGGAAAATTAAGCAGATTTCGACCGATTGTAAAAAAGATGGGTTTCAAATGGCAGAAGACTAAAGACAACAGGAAGGTCTTGGTGGAAACTTTCGCAATAAGGGCGAAAAGAACCACATTTTTAATAAAAATGAAAAAGCACAGAGAAGAGGGTAGAAACATCATTTATAGTGACGAATCATACTTGCACAGTTCATATGAGTTCGCAATGGATAGTATGACAGCAGTGACAAGGGAGTGAAAGCACCTGTTTCAAAAGGACAACGCCTAATAATGTTACATTGTGGTGGTGCTAAATGATTTGTACCAAATGCAATGTTGATGTTTAAATCAGGATTAAAGTCAGGAGATTATCATGACGACATGAATTCTAAGAATTATATTAAGTGGTTGACCGAAAAACTTAATTCTGTGTTAGTGGTTGATAACGCATCTTACCACAACATATTTACCGAGCCTAATCCAACATGTGTCTGGACAAAAGGTGAAATGCAGAAGTGGTTAAAAGAACGTGAGATTACATTTGAACAAGGTGAGACAAAACTCGAACTCTAAGAGAAAATTAAACTTCATCGACCAGTTCATAAAAATTATTTAATGGATAAGTTGATAGCTAAACACAGTCGTTCTGTGGTAAGGTTGCCACCATACCATCCAGAGCTAAATCCAATTGAAAAGATATGGGCTCAAGTTAAAGATTATGTAGGGAGTAATAATATTCCGTGTGGAAATTAGCAGAGAATAGATTTAAATCAATTGGTCGTTAAGAATGGGAAGCTGTGTGCAAACATGCAGAAAAGATTGAACATGAATATTTCTAAAAACAAGGTTTATTGATGAAGTCGAAGAGCTGATTTTTTACTGTAAATACAGGTCAAAGTGATGAAGACGTTGATTACACCAGTAGTGACAAAGACAGCGATAGGAATTAGATTCTAACTAATTAACCTTTTGCAGTTATTTATTTTTGTATGTTATTTAAATTATATTTTAAAATGTTTTATCAATTTGTGATTTATTTTACATATTGGTGTTAGAATTTGAAATACTTCTACAAAAATATTTCCCGATCAAAAAAAAAAAAATCCCATTAAGTTGCACATTGCTGTGAAACGTAGTAGTTATTGCAACATTTGTGTTCTGTCCTCCTATTAGAAGTATTTCAAGTTATAATATTACGAGAAGCTTCATTCAAGTTTTGATAGTATATATTTACACCTACAGACTAGTACTCTAAGAATTATCGAACAAATAATTTTTCACATTTTCTAGTCGGCACAATAAACTAATAATGTGAACTCAGTAAATACTTGTCGTATTTGTAATAAGACTTTCTGACACATATTTTAATGTAATGCGGCTAATTAAAAAAACGATGAGTTTTAAGAATTTGCCTATTCAATGATTGCTAAGATTAACAATCAAAAATCTTATCGGAAGTTATTCTTATTTTCTGTCTATCTGTTGGGTATAATTAAAATTTATAAAACGTTGAACTTCATTTTTGCAAATCCTTGATAAAAACAGCTGATGTTGAACAGGTTAGGTTATGTTTACTAAGTAAAAAAAATATTTTAATGCAAATATGAAATAGGTAATACAATACATACCTAAATTGAAATTGTTATAAATGATCATTCAATAAAAATGTATTCAATTACGATATCAATCGTTAAAAAAATCGATAATTACTCAACTTATTCATTTGCCGTATATTTTTAGGATGGCATTTTTGCTACCGAAATTTCCCGATTATAACATCGTTTAAGTTTTTCAAATTGTAGAAAATCGCGCCGCGCATTTCGACTGCCACGCGTTTTGTATTTCATTTTCATTTCATTTTAGTATTTGTCTTGGTGCAACTACATTATACGTAACGAATATGGATTGTCTAAAAAATATGAAAACTGCATTCTGATATTATATAGTAATGTTACATATTGTGCTATCTGAGCCAACACAAGCTTAAATATTGACAAGGTTTGATTATATCTCAAATTCTGTCATAAACAGAGAATGTCCAACCATTTTCAAATTATGCTGCTTCTACAACAATTAAAAACAATTTTTTCCATACTAATCACTCTGACAATCCACAAATCCTTTTGCATAAAAACAA
This sequence comes from Vesta saturnalis, assembly GCA_036346205.1. Lineage (NCBI taxonomy): Eukaryota > Metazoa > Arthropoda > Insecta > Coleoptera > Lampyridae > Vesta > Vesta saturnalis. The sequence goes on from JARFJB010000057.1 coordinate 119,392, forward strand.
CAAAAAAATGCATTATGAGAAAAATTGTTCAAATAAGATGCAGACTATCGTTATAATTACCATTTCGTTCTTCCTTTGTGTTAATGGGAGTACGTTTGGTCACAACCTTCACATGAAATTTCATATATGCCCCGATCTTGGTTTATGGGTTAGACGAATTCTGATGTTTCGTGTGTTTTAAATACCATTTTGATGCATTTCTAATTTGTTCAGTAGTTACCTTAATGAACCGTTTGTTTGTTCTTCGTTTTCTTTTCTCTCCTTTCGTTCGGTCTGCAAGCATTCTTTGAATATAATGAAGGTATTTTTATGATCTACCAGTGTTTTGGCTACACTTAGATGATGATGCCATAACTAATAATTATACAGTGTGTCCAAGGTGCGGATCTCAGAAACGGTAATAGATACAACTCCGGTTAAATGGAAAAAAAGTTGTGTAATTAGGGGACTAATAAAATGACACGAAAAATTCGATGGTATGTGTTTTTGAGATATTTGAAAAAAAATTGTTACGGACTTTAACAAGACATAATCAGTTTTTCAATCGAACGTTTTCTATTTTTATAGCCATAAGCAATTTATTTTTTAAATACGGTCCTGATATTTTGAAAACTGATTTTGAAAGGTTTTTTTATTACAAACCTTTTATGGACCATCATGACGAAATTTTTTAATACAGACCTGCATTTTCAAAAAAGTTTATTTAGTTAACTTTCCTTTGTGTTTAACATTTTATAACGATAAGAAAAAATACTAAAATAAAATATTGTTAATTATGCAACTTAACATAAAAAACTAAATACTTATAAAATTAACATTAAAGTTACCTTTTTAAATGATCATTATCAAACACTGCCAAAATATATATGTATAATATCAAAAAAAAAAAATTGATTTTTCCAAGCTGATATAGAGTTTTTAATGAATCTCCAAAGATAAATAATATCCTACAGTATCTGCGACATCATAACAACGATGTGATGCTCTAAAAAAGAATAAATAAAAACAGGCGGCTTTGAAACAAAATAAAAATAGACGGCTTTGAAGTAATTCAGTATCTGTCATCATTTTGTATTGTACAATTTTGTATTTAGTTGGTACTAGTGTTTAACTCTGAATTAGTTAATTTGTGGTAGTTATTATCAAAAAAGTATGGCGCAATTTTCAAATGTAGAAAAATATGATATGCTACCGTGTTACATACTATGTCAACGAAATTCCAAAAAATTGGAGCGCATGTATTTAAACAAATATCCATAGAGATGTAACCATATTTGTCAGTCAATTTAAGAGAACATGGTGCACTTAAAAAGCCCATTCTATTGATCATTTTATTTTACAAAAAGAAAGAATACGCCCATTTAAATTTAGAATTCGTCAAGCACTTCGACCAGGGGATTCAGCGAGGCGTAGAGAGATTTGTTAATGGTATACCAGGCAATATGCAGATAATAATGACCAACTTCCATATAAAATCATTTGGTCGGATGAAACTCAGGTGACTAATAATGGAATTTTCAACAGAAGAAATGCTCAATATTGGGCGAAAGAAAACCCTAGAGTTTATAAAGTGCGCAGACACCAACACCGTTTCGGTTTTAATATGTGTTCTGCAATATTCGGAATGCGAATAATAGGTCCATTTTTCTATAACGGATCTTTAAATTCTGAACGCTACCAAAATTTACTAGAAAATGTAGTACAAGCAGCTACAGCTGATTTACCTCAAGCTGATATTAAAGATTATTGGTTTTTACAAGAAGGTGCTCCGGCACATAATTCCAGAGCCGTCCAGGAATATTTATCGGAAAGGTTTCCAGCAAAACGGATCGGAACATATTCGAGAGTAAGATGGCCAGCGCGATCCTCCGACATAGCACCTCTTGACTTTTTTCTTTGGGGATACGTCAAAAATTATATTTATCGACACAATATTGAAAATGACAATCAATTTCGGAACTTAGCTCTCGAAGAATTATTACGCCTGAAATCCTTCGCAATGTTTTGAATTAAATTGTAAAACGGTGTTATTTGTGTGTGGAAAATAATGAGAACTTTTTGAACAACTATTATCAGGCCTATAAGTAAGTATTTCTTACTTTAACTTACACGAAAAACAAAAGGAGTTAGTAGTTTTTCCTTTTACCGTCAATTTGTTTGTTGATATTAACTTCTAATATTAAGAAACTTTATTATGGTGTGTGTAATAATCATGCGGGAAAGTTACTGCATCCACTTCTTAAAAATGTAGATCTGTGTTCAAAAAATTCGTGATGATGGTCCATAAAAGGTTCAAAACGCAATCAGACCATTAAATGTGATACATTGATAAATTTGTAATAAAAAAACCTTTCAAAATCAGTTTTCAAAATATCAGGACCGTATTTAAAAAAAATAAGTTGATGAGGGCTGTAAAAATAGGAAACGTCCAATTGAAAAACTGACTATGCCATGTTAAATCCCGTAACAAGTTGCCATGAAGAAGTGTTTGTATTTTTGCTCTAGCATTTATAATAACGCCAGAAAAAAATAAAATAGAAATTTAAAAAATTCTAATTTTTTTATACATATCTCAAAAACAAAAAAATCACACCTTCGATTTTTTCGTATCATTTTATTGGTCCCCTAATTAAACAATTTTTTTCTCATTTACTCGGAGTTGTATCTATTACCATTTCCGAGATCCGCATAATGAGAATCCTCATTTTGGACACAGTGTAAACGTTTTCTCAAAACATTTATCTCATGCGTTAAAAGTTTGTCAGTTGATTTGGTATGGCAATCTCTGCGATACTGACAATAATTTCTTGTGTCATGTTTATCTGGTTGGTCTTTTTTACTTATTATTCAGTATTGCGTTAATTTGATCGAATCTATTTTTATCATTTCTGTGTTAAAACATTATTCAATCTAAATCAAATATTGGGATAAGCTGAAGAAACGTTCTTTTATACATTTAGTTTTTTTTTTTTTCTGAGTAACTTGGCAGCCAACTATTTCTAATTTTGTTATGGTTTACATAACACAAAAATTCTGAAAATTACAATTTTTTATTAAGTAGTATTCGTAATTCACAAAAACAATTTTAGTATTAGATTTATCTTAAAATTCTGACTACCTATTCAGAAGTAAATGAAGTTTAGGTGAACTGTTATAAAATTTATTATTGATCAAAGCGCTTTATTAATTAACTTTACTTCCAGTACATAGGTAGGAAAATAATGAAGTTAACAAATGATTTAGCGTAGTATCAAATGTATTAATTAATATTTTCGTTAGTATTAGACGTATACAAAGCATTTTTCAGACATTTACATAAGAAAGTAACAAATAACGTACGTGAGAAAGTTGTTGATGTTAATGGTTACCGAAGGTATTGTGATATTACACACCTGTGTATTAGGATAACGCATAAAATTACTTTAACTTAATTATGAAAACAACGTTACTTATCAGAAACCACGTCGCACACGAATTTTTCACTGAAACATATGTTAATAGTTTATTTAATCCTGGTGAGTTCAGAGTAATTATTGAAATTTTGTTTTACATAAGGTACGTATCCTTAAAGTCTGACAAAATCATTGAATGTACTCCTCCAAATACAGTTGAGACAGCCCCAAATCAAACTTTAAAATTATTTCTCGAACAATCATAGGAGATGTCCATCAAGGACTTAATTCATAAACAGGTGCAACATTTTCCAAAAACGTAATATTAGCTTACTTTGTAATTGCAGAACTGTCTAGAACAATATTAAACCCAATAGTATATAGACTCTCTACTCAAGTTAAGTGCATAGGCACCGGATTCATATAATTTTATGGGCTGTTGACATGTTCCGTACCATCAACGGCATCAAACTGGAAAATGTTTGTACATCTCTTCTTTAACCCTCCTATTGTGTTAACATTTTGGTTTCGCGATATAACAGTAACATCTGAAAAACGTAGTAGTTGGGTATATACATTTATTTGTTACAGTCTTGACAGAAGTAATATACATGAGCTTTACATAGGTATTTCGAGCAACAATATACCATATTAGTTTTATTATCATTTGAAGAGTGACAAAAATTATTTCTTTTACGCTTGGTTGTGGCTTATTGTTCCCTTACTTCAGCATTACTGGTTGAAAAACGTGACTTTATAACGATTTTAGCTGCAGGAATACTTCGAGGGAGACGTTTTCTTTCTTGCAATAGTGGAGTAATCAAGGAATTGCCCAGTTCTTCAAGAAATAGTCGCCGTTTTGTAAGTTTTCCAGCATTCCAGGTTGGAGTTACTTCGCAACACAGAACAAAAGCGTTTTAAACTGAAACGTCCATGATATTGTGAAATATACTCATTGACCATCTTTTAGTTTGTCGTCTGCATGTGTATGTTATTATTAACTTATCTAACGTGTCTACAGCACCTTTAGTTTTGTTGTAATCTAAAATCATAAACGGGGCATAGTGCTCATGAGCGTAACGTTTTTAATCCGTTTCAGAATATAGAAAACTGTCGACATGTGCTTGGTAAAGTAAAATTTTGAAGAAAGAACTTCTTCCTGTTGCAGACCAATGTGGCTGGCAATTCAGGCTTATTTTTTCGAATAGTGCCAAGTATGGTTATTTTTCCTTTCAGCAGCATTTGCCCCAGATGGTGCGAGGTAAAAAAATTATCACACGCTACGTTTTGACCTTTTAGACCATAAGTAGGATCTAGGACAACTCTTTTACCTTGACCTCTCTTTGGAGGTTCACCTTTCTTCCTGAGGTAAACTTGCATGCACAAGCAGTTACAGAATCGCATAAAGTCCAAATCGTGACTCCGTATTTAGCAGGTTTCTTCGCAACGTACTGTCGAAAAGGGCAACGGCGCCTAAAAGGTTCCAGTTGCTCATCTGCTGTTACATTTTCGTGAACATTGTAGAGCTTAGGTAGGATTTCAACCCATTCATCCCGTATGGGAGCTAATTTATCAGTTTGCCGTCGTTGTGGCCGAGTTTTTTATCGTCAAAGTGAATTATTCGTGCAATTACATGAAATCGTTGTAGGGACATCGTTGCTCTGAATATTGGACGACCTACGTTTCCATCCCACAGACTGGCTGTTGCCTCTCCATGATATTTATACACTCCAGCTAGAAATAGTAGGCCAAAATATGCTTCTAGCTCAACTAATTTTAGTTCTTGAAACGTGTCGCTACAAACTCGTTTGCCTTCTAAATTTCACATTTTCAAAATTAGGTTTACAATGTTGGGTGCGCGAAATATAAGAAGTACGCGGATTTTATATCAATTATTCGCGATCTAGCATACCTTGTTGGCCCAGCAATCAACGAAATAATATTTACTGCTGATAACCTTCCCGATTGATGTGTCTTTTCATTCCACACTATATTGACATCATTTGAAGTTTAGCATGACTATCAGAAACACACGAAAGTTTCTCAAGTTCACTATCCGTAAGCACTCGCTCACTACACATTTTCAATAATAAATTTCAATCCGTTAGATATTCCTTATTAGAGTATAGCACCAAGTTTGATATTCACTACGAAACTAACACACCGATGCTCACTGGCTGCATTTATTCGTGGAACCACAGACAAGTCTCAACAGGTATAAACTTGTTTATCGGTACGCAAATAACGCATGCAATATGCGCAATATTGCACAATAATGTGGCAATATTATGTAAGTTATTTATATTTATGGAAATAAAACAAAACCAACAAAATACATTGTCTATGATAACAATTTCCTTCCCGTTCTTCTAATTTGAACCACAAAAATCACCGGCTCAGATAGATTCAAACACAGTGGGTGTAACAAATGCATTAAAAAAAAACTAACTATAATTTTCTAATATCAATCTAGATACACCGTTATTATAGTAATGAAATAAAAGTCATGCAGTGGCAACGAGATATTTAAATAAATTAACGAATTATGCACATTAGAAGAACGCGATTGGGTCATATTGACCCGAACACAATGGGAAGGTTAATACACACAAACAAGTTTTAAAAAGCGTAGTGTAAATGAAACAACCTACATATTTAAATATGAAAATGTGAACTTTCACCATTATCACACATAATAATTAAAACATAAACATCAGCCTGCTGATGTGTATGTTTTAATTTTTCAACTTTGATATAATTGTTTACAACATCTTTAACAATTTTAATAGATATTACTACTGACGAAGATAACTGTAAGTGTTATCGAAATGTTTAGATTGTATAATTTAAAATGCACCATCAAAAAAACCCAAAAAAGATAAGTATTTTATTATTTAAATATTAAATAATGTTATTATAAGCTGCTGAAGAAGTAAACATATAACAAAATATAATACAATAATATTAAATTATATAAAGTTTCTCGTTTCAATTTATTTAGTTAATTTGGATTAAACTTTACATATACAATTAAATATACATCGAAGTAGTTTTAGTTACCTATACTTTGATACAAAACACCTTTTATTTTTTCAACAATTTAAGATCTCTTACATTCTAATTTTACATTTGGCTATTGAAAATTTCTAATCTATTCATTTTAACACACATTTAGCTAGTTTATGGATAACACTTCGCTAGAAGGATCTTAAAAAGGAATTGTTTCGCAAAGAAAATAAAGTTTCTACTCGAGAGTGCTAACTATTCATTGTTTTCTTCGCTTATTGCGGTTTTAAAGTATACCACTCATACAAGTTATCACCAACAGCTCGCCTTCCTAGAGGTACGTGAATCTATTATTATAATGAATTATTACAATTTTCAACATTGAACCTTCCGTTAAACATTCATTTCAACCTTACTTGGAACTTTCTGTTGACCTCGCAGTTACACTTACAGTTATTTTTGTTCTGGTTATTGCCGTTACTGTTCCCATTCTTCTTATATAGCTAAAAGAAGTTTAAAAGTATGCCATCTTTACTAGTATATGTTGTAACTTACTTAGAAATTCCATCTGCATACATCTTTAGTTCATCTCGTAGAAAAATAACTTAAGTGGAATATCATCGTAGAAATCAACAAAAAGGTCACACGTTTTTAATCATAATTGGGTTATTCAAAAACAAAATTTATCCATCGTTTTTATGTATTTTAAAACTTTACCATAAATTGTATTAGTCGATGCAAAAAACTCTTAAAAATTTTTAGTTAGAAGCAATTTAAAATTGATAAAATTTTAAAAAGAATCACGCGACTACAAACACGCCACGATTGGTCGGTATGCTTGTGACGTCATAATGTTAAATTAATTCTCAATAGTACAGTGTCAACAGCTTCTACATGTAAATTGACTAAAAATGTTCGAATTTCGTGCAAACGAATTATTTTTGTAATCGTTACCTTTAATACATGAAGAAAAAGTGGCGTATATCTAAATATATAAAATTTGTTGCTTATGTATTTAATTTGACATTTGTCAACAAATATTTCAAAATTTAATATTTTCTAATTTTATGTGAACGATTACAAAAAAATTTTGTTCAAACACGCGCTGTAACTTTTTTGGTGCTCGGCCTTATACTTTATCCCTCGGCTACGCCTCGGGTAAAAAATAACGGCCTCACACCAACTAATGTGTAAACAGCGCACTAGTTGCGGAAACTACTATTATAATAGCTACCTTTGTTTAGAGATGTGTGATAAGGTTTACGGTTAGGTTGACAACTAAACTTGTGCGGTACTCTATCAACTCTAATTTTTGCTCTACTTCCCATTGTAGCAAAGTAAATATAATTCTCCATGTCTCCTTTCAGCTAAAAAACATCAAATCATGAGAATTATTTAAATGACATTATAGCAACGGAAGTACCACCATTATATACACTTGTAAAATTTCAATTTCGTATAGTACACAACCTAGCGCGTAATTAAAATATAAAATACTAAATTAGACCAAAACCATTCTATAACCGTGTACACATTTATTATTTAATCGTTTTAAATTATTTATAGAATTGATGCTATGATTTTTAAAAGGTATGATTCTGGAGTTTAGTTAAAAAATTTTATGATCGAATTCTATTTATTCAATTTATACGTTTACATAAATAATTATTAATTACAATATTATTATAATATACTTACATTTATCAATATATTGACGATAATAACAAGATTTAATCGATTAAAAGTCATAACACTATATCAGCTGCATGCTACGATGAGTAAAAATAAAAATTGTGTCGTCACATGCGCCCTGGTTTGTTCGGGAACTGTCGGCGTGTTTCCGGTATTGAGTTCAAAAATGTACCTTTAAAGTAATATTGAATTAGAGCGAAAAAAAAACTAAAAATAGTTTTGTTGTAAAACGTATATATGATCTTTCCATTTATTACAAACAAATTTCTTTTTCAAAAATCCAATTGTCGCACCTGTAACCTCCGTTCATTTCTGCTCCTCTCCTTAATACTAAAATAAGAAAAATCACTAGAATAACTCCTTGTGTTCACTAAAATATTTATTTACTTCTGACCTTGCCTGAAATCCCTATTTCCTCTACCTTTTTCTTTGTTTTTTTTTGTTTGCAATCTATAATTATAATTGATAAAAATAGCGTATTACTTTATCACTAAATTACTTAATTTTTAAATAGATTTTTAATTTAATTTTTGAAGTAAAATCTTTCTTTTAACGACGACCGTTTTGTAAACAGCTATCTGTCAAATTTTTATCTTTTAATGTTTGTGACGTATTAACTATCAAACAAACATGCACACAGTAGTTTAGCTTTAGGTATTTTCCATGTGTTTAAATTTTTAATTTGTTATTGATATTTGATTAAATTTTATTTTTTCTTAACATTCTCATTCAAATTTCTTAAATAAAATTTTTGTTAGGACATAACAAGTATCCTGAATTTGAATTATCATTTAGCATATTAACTTTTTTTTGATTAGAAGAAAAACCCTGTTTTACCTTAGGAATGCTTTTCGAAATTAAACAGGTTCTTATTTATCTATAATTATAATTTACTATAAAACTTATCCTTTCGAACGTTTAACGTTTTACGAAATAATTTTGTCTAAATATGTATTGTAAAGATCCAGAAATCTGCACAAAAATCCGCAAATTAATTATTTATCTTGTGCATTTATGTTATAGAAAAATGCTCCCGTGCACTTACAATAATTAAATTTTACCCCTTCTTCCGTAATCAAGAAATCGTTTAAGATTTCGATGCAAGAACCCCACCACTTCATTTTTGGTCCACATCCAGTTTCCAGTTGGAAAGATATCTTTTCTGCCTTTGGTGGATTATAAATCATCTGTTTCCAGTTGAAAGATCTACGCATTTGTGATTATAAATCGATCTTGTCTGTAAAACATCGCAATATCTAATACTCATATCCTTACACAATAAACTTGTAAGGGAGTCGTCCCCTAAGGTGTAGGCCTGTAGAAGTGACCCTTTTATCTTTGCTTATCCGAAACGCGGAGGCCTGTTCGATTTAGCATCCTTTTACTTGGCTAATGGAGCTTACGCCCATTTGGTGAAGTAATGCTTCCTAAAACACAATAACTAAACACCTACACGACCGATCTGCAGGTATTTGATCGATTGCATAATCGTCCCAAACATTCGTTTAGTCAGATTTTCCTGTAAAACCGTTATAAATGCTGATAACCCGTCATTAATACTGACATTTATTTGTCTGTATCAAGAATAATTATTAACGCAATACCCGCCGCTTCCTAAAAAAAAGAATTCTTTAAAACAGTAAATCGACTTCCAGAAAGAGATATTAAATTCCTTTCTTTCTATACCGATTTTATTTGAAAGTAGATATTCCGATTTAATTCCGTTTATCTACTGTTTCCCAGTAAGTGATAAAATTAGTCGCATAGGAAGTAAAATATTAAAACTGCTCTATTTTCACTTACAAAGATTATCATATTTCGTAAAAGCGTTAAACAAAAGCGCCGCATACATCTATAATTTACGTGTCAGGTTACTTCTGTTGCATAAACAAATAATTATTATAACCCCTGAAACTAAACTGCTAAATAAATAAATGCAGTATTCGCAATTCAATTTTAAAGGCAGAGATCAATAACACTTCCTGGCCGAGTGACCGATATACAAAATCGTTGCCCTTTGTGAAGACGTGTATCATTCCATTGTATAAAATTTCTAAAAACCGCCTAAAATAAATGCTCTTTATATTTACGAGTGCTTGGATTCTTTTTAAATTAAATTTCAAAGAAACTACAATAAACCAACCACATTGAGTGTACGTTAATTGTTTAATCCGCCGTACTACCTGGAGAAAGGGATGTCGCCCTTTGCTACCTTTTGGAAGACAATTTTAATTTTATGTTCATTGGTTGAGATATTTATGTTCATTTTGTTGCTATTATTATTATAAGTCCAGTATTCTAGAGTTAAGTTAAATATTTAGCATTATACCCAAATAGGAAATGAAGTAGTACGTTCGTCAGTGATTTATGCGGATCTACCTGTTCTTCGACTTGAAAGCAATGCCGGGCAAAAGCAACTAGCTATTAATTAATAAAAGTAAACCCGCTTTATTATAGATAAGTGGGTATTACAGTGTTGTCGATATTTTATTTTTATTTTGTTTTCTGTAAACTTTTAAATTAACCAACGTAGTGTATTTGTAAATTTACTTTTTATTAAATTGTGTACCTATCTGATTTTGGACGTTAATTGCCAATTTGTCTTTTATTAGAATTTATTTATTCTTGAAACACACGTTTTATTTTTGTATGTATTCTTTTTATGTGATTTCATAATTGTAGGTTTTGTCTGATCCCACTTTTTTCCCTGTTAGTTCCTCCTGTCTGTTTTCCTAGGGTTGCCTCTTTCTGACATCGTTATCCAGGAGATGGGATAAAGGTGAGTTCTTCTTTTGGGGAGCGGCTCCTGTGCCTTTTTTCTCTACCGGAACTTTATTCACCCGGTCCGACTTGTCTGACGCCTGCGATTCCTTACCTCCGTAGGTGAGTAGTGACCCATATCCTTTTTTCTCTCCGCTTCCCGTTTCTGCACGTAACAAATTGATGACAATTTGATTTAAATCTAATTTCTCAGTCAAATTCCTTTTAAAAATGTAATACTGACGCATGATTTAATCTGTCTTTAACGGCAACCTGTGCAACCTCTGACTAGTATTATTTAGAGCAATCGATTACATCTCCTAGACATTTGATATTATAAGTAAATGTATCCATAATAGCTGGTTAAGGGATTACTCAAACTATCAAATGTATGGATTAAATTGACAATACCTTCTCCATGAAATTCTTTATTACGATAATTATAAAAAGGACCATGTGACCTTAGTCAGATACTCTAGATATTACATTCCTAAAATTAGTATTATGTTTTATGATTATGAAGGAATTCAATTCATAGGATACTTTTACAACAAAACAAAAACCTTGACGTTCCAGTAAACTGATCAAATTCGCCGTGAACTCTATTGTACCAGAAAAATGTAGTTCGAGATTACTGGGACATGTCATAAAAACAAGAATCGTGTCGTGATTTAATAACTGCGACTTTGGTTAAAATTCTTAATACCAAAATAAAACATTTACAGACACCGGCCAATTTTATCTGCCTTTAAATATAAATTAACCTCGTTCTATTACGTTTCATAAACCAGTATTGCGGGCATATAGTAAAATAGATGCGACATTTCTGAATCTCACTGTATATAACAACCGGCGCTAGTTCCTTCGCTCCACCTTTTATGTTTGCACATTCAAGAGTGCATGAGATATCGCACTCTTGAGTCAGTCGTCATGGTAAAAACAAACAAACATAGTATTCGTTTCGTTGTGATAAAGCAAAATATCTGGCCTGGAACACCACATGACCTTCCGACGTACAAAATAGAAATTAAAAGAAATGAAATACACTTCATGACAGACAGAGATTAATAAATATCTGGATGCTAACTTAAATTAAAAGAAATGAAGTAATTTTGATTTTAATTTTTTTAGGATAACTTACAACCTCTTTTTTATTCGTTCAACAACAGACAACAGACAACATTGTAAAAACAAAAATAGTAAAAACTTAAAAGAAAAATTCCAAAGCCGCCCGCTTCTATAATAAATATTTTTAATACAGCTTCAGCATTTGCAATCATATTTATTTCATTTTTGCATTTATTACGCATATCGCTGGTTCGTGCGATAATATAATTCCTATATGAAAGTAGAGAATAATTGACAACTTCCGTTGGACGTGCTAATAAGTAGAAAAGACAACAGGAGCTAAATCATACTATGTATCGTAAACCAACGCACACAGTCTGATACATAAGGACAAATCTCATCATCCAGTACATCTACAATCAGTAACCACTAAACAGCATATCCAGAAACTTAACGCGCCAAGAACACTTCAAGAGAGAATTACAAAGAGAAAAATCTGCTCTAATTAAAAATTAATTCAAACAGTATGACATCCGCAGCAGATTACACCCGGAGTACAAAAAATGTAGCACCACCTCTCGCTATAGGTTTCCTACCAATGTGAAGTACTGTTTAGATCTGTATAGAAAGTCTAGTTTACGGGCAGCTGTTTTGCTGCCTGACAAAAGGTGGCCAACCCATGAAAGGTTCGATGATACGGACATCCCTAACATAGAAGTACAGTTTGAAATCTTGAGATCTAGGCCATTCATATTTACAGCAGGAAATGATTGGTTTTTCTTGGCGAACAGAAGAAAACACTGGGTTTTGTCGGCGTTGAATTTGAGTAGATTATTCCTTCCCCATTCATGGATACGATCTGAGTCACTGTTGACTGAGGCTGCCATTTTCACTTTAACGTCCTGACTAGACCTGTTGTTGTGGAAAAACTGAGAAGAACTACAATGTAGAGTGCTGTCGTCTACAAAGCAATGGATGGGCTTAGTTGTTGAGGAAATGAGGTTATTTATGTATAGCAGTGAAAGTATGGGAGCTATCACTGATCCTTCGGGCGCGCCCGAGTTAATAATAATTTCTTTCAGGAAGAAGCCATCGACGACAACACGTATACATCTTTTGTTTAGAAAGCTGGAGATCCAACTGATGAGTGTATCGGATAAGCCGAACGACGTGACCTTAGCAAGTAGGCACTTGTGTCAAACCTGGTCAAAAGCCTTTGAAGTATCTAAAGCTAGTACGGCAGTTTCACCGGAACTTGCTAATGTGTTCCAAAGTTGGGTGATATGCAAGATCACCCGTTGAACGACTCTGTCTGAACCCATACTGGTGGTCGTCGAGGAGTTTATTGGACTCGAGGAACGAAAACAGTCGGTGGTTGATGACTTTTTTCATGATTTTCGATACAATGGAAGTAATAGCTATTGGTTGATGGTTTAAGGGATCAGTTTTATCGCCCTTTTTAAGAATAGGTTGGACATTTGTCAACTTCCACGATAAGGGAAACTCTCCAGTTAACATGGAGATCGAAAACAATTTGGGCAATACAAGTACTAGCTCCAGCTAGCATTTTTTAAGGGCCCTCAGGGCCAATCGCCTTGTTTCATTCAAGCTGATTAATAATTGATTCTAGGAACTTGCATTGGAAGTGGATTGGTTTCATAACGTATGGTGTAGATTTGGGTGACGGCACAATTTTATGGCTAATGACTAAATTTAGAAACAATGGACTAATGCACGTCCTTCAAACATCTTTGCTAATCCAAAGCAATGCAAGCCCTATTAAACCATGGTTGGGAACGGGAATGACCTACGAAATTACGTTTTTTGGGAATGTATAACCGCATACCCATCAAGATAACTTCAGTTACTGAAAGAGCAATGTTTGAAGAGGAGGACCGTTTAAAACAATACTCAACGCCAGGCGAAAGTTGCAAAGAAATCTCGCAGTTCGCTGCAGTTAGCTGATTTAAAATACTGCATAGTTCTATCTGCTTTTTGAGTAACAGTGGGATTGTGTACAGAGGAAGTTATTTCGATTAGGCAGTGGTCTGATTGACCAACTGCCGTTGTCAGGGATTCTGGTGGGTTCGAAAATCATTTATGTGAGGTCACAGGATGTATATATCTATATATATATATATATATATATATATACAGGGTGTTTAAAAAAGATGCGGCAATATTAAAAGGGGTGATTGCCCAGTTCATTTTATACAATAAAGTTTCTATAAACATAGGTCCACAAACGCTTCGTTACCGATCTACAGCGTGTTGAAGTTTAATTTAAAAAAACAGTCAAAATTAGATTTTTTCAAAACGGCTTGAGATATCATAATGAAATTTTACGCGTGTCAATAGCTGTGGGAGACGCATACAACACGATGTTTCAGTTGTACCATTGGCGCGCGTATTGGCACGTCACAGGCTATTTTTCAACAAAAAGGTAGGATGCCGCTGATTTCTCTAAAAATAAAAAATATTTTTTAATTCTTCGTTCAATTGTGAAGAAATATCTCTATTGACTTTTTGTTGTACGACGTACCGTTTTTGAGTAAAAAAAACATTTTAGTGAATGTTCATTTATTACAGAAAACCACCTCGAGCTCGGATGCAAGAATCCAATCTTCTCCTCATTGACTGGCGAACTCTCTCAAAAACACCAGGATCTGTTTTAATTGAGTTGCAACCAGCAATGATTCGATTTCTTAAGTCTTCTACGTTTTCCAATGGAGTAGTGTATACCAAGGACTTCAAATGGCCCCACAGGAAAAAATCAAGGGAATTTAAGTCCGGGGATCGTGCAGGCCATAAGTAAAGTCCACCCCGGCCAATCCAACGATTTCCGTACGCTTGTGTTAAGAAATCACGAGCTACTTGACTAAAGTGGGCTGGTGCGCCATCGTGCATATACCACATTGCATCTCTAATTGCTAATGATACGTCCTCCAGAAATCCAGGGAGCGTGTTTTCCATAAAGTTGCGATACACCTCTCCGGTAAGTCTCCCGGGTAGAAATGCCGGTCCAATTAGGCAGTCAGCCACAATCCCAGTCCAAACGTTCAAATAAAACTGATGTTGAAAACGATCTTCAACAATTTCATTTGGATTTTCTTCACACCATACATGGTTATTATGGAAATTCCGTATTGCATTTCTTGAAAAACTCGCTTCATCGGTGAACAGAATCAACATCAGGAGTTGAGGGATTTGAACCATTTTGTGCAAAATCCATTGACAGAATGCAATGCGAGGATGAAAATCAGCAGGAAGAAGTGCTTGAACGCGTTGTATATGGAATGGATACAACAAATTTTCCTTAAGAATGTGCCAGATAGTCCCATTACTTACATCCAAAGCGTCAGCAATTTTTCGAGTACCTCGATTTTCTTCAATCATTTCCAGCACATCCTCTTCCAGCTATACCCTTCTTGCTGTCCTTGGCCTTCCTGCTCCTCCATTTCCTCTTAATGTGCCTGTTTCATAAAGATGCCGATGAATACATTCGAAAGTTTTTCCATCATGAGCAATACGGCCCGGAAATCTTTCAGTATACAACCGCCTAGCTTCTAATGCATTCCCATCAGCAAGTCCATAAATGTAGTGCATGTCGGTCATATCGGCATTCGTATAGCGATTCGTGGTAAGGAACTTCAACAAAATGTGATACATCGCTGAAAAGGTAATAAAAAATACTATTCGATAATGTAAAAATCCAAGATGGCGTCCATATGAAAAACAATAGTTAGTGTATGTATTTCAAAAACAAATGACTGTAGATAAATTTTGGTACTTTTTTTAAAATTGTCTTTTAAAAGTGTCATAATAATGTACAAATCAAAATGTTGTCAGACTTCAAATAAAAGAGCTACAGGGGGTAGTAGAAAATGCACAATTTTTGTTTTCTTCAATTATTTCAAAAACAAAGAAGTTACTTCAAATCTGACTTTACCATGATGATAGCCGTAAAATTCTCTAAAACTTTCTGCATTTAACCGACATTCTATCTTCAATATTAACGAATATAGTAATACATGCATGCTGAATCTCGGACACACTGTATATATATATATATATATATATATATATATATATATATATATATATATATATATATATATATATATATATATATATATATATATATATAAAGGGCGGCAAAATTCAAGGGTTACTTCTTGGCCTATTCTGTTTTTGGTTTTTGTGAAATATTAATAAAACAGCTGCATATTTCAAAGATAAAATACCTAGATATAGACCTGAAACATATCGACTAATTATATACCACGCGTAATTTTGCGGCAAAAAATTCCTAAGGTAGAGTTTGGAGAACTTGGACGACTTACGAAATCTGATAATTGCTGGGGGTAACTCAATTAGAAACGACTCCTCTGGTGTGTTTAAAAGAGTTTGGCAATCAATGACGAGAAGATTGAATGCCTATATCTAGGCTGGAGGAAGTTATTTCGAACTTTTATTGTAGATTGAGCAACTTTACGTGTACATTTTGATGATAAAATGTTGTTACTGTCGCAAATTTTGTTCACCCTGTATCTTCAAAACAAAAGAGTTTCATCATAGGATAAAGTAGGCTAAGAAATAACCCCTTGAATTTTTGACGCATGTTTACAACGCTCTTCGACATAAAGTACACCTCAAACTAAGTCGATTTAACTAAACTTACCTTTGTCCAAAAGTTGGTAATACAGAGTGTCAAAGTTGAACAAATAAGTCACATTTTCTTTAATATCTTGCGACCAATTCGAGCTAATTTCACGAAATTTGGTATACAGGAGTTTTTTATGATGAGAAATTTGTTCATTTGTGAACGATTTTGTAGTATCCCCTAGAGGGCGTCACAAGCGACAAATAGGAAACTTTAAAATCACTATAACTTTGGTGGCCAATTCACAGTAGGATCACTACTTCTGCCTATCGATTGGTGTCGCTACTGTTCATTTAGGTAATGAACAGGTAATGAAAAATGTGATTAAGCCCCATCCAGCATGAACCACATATCTTTCCGAACTTGTACAGGTAACACTTAACAGCGCATTTTAAATTTCACCGGTTAATCTTTGCGGTAGAATTATAAGACTAACAATAATATTTCCTATTATTCCTGCCCACCCATTAATTTTAAATTCACGTTGAAAATATCTAACTTTGATTGCATGCGGAATTTTGTCTGCATAAACGTGTTCGTTATGAAAATTAGTTAGCCCTCTACTTGTGAAACACGCTTTGTCGACTAACAAAATGTTTTTTCGAAAGTTAAAATCAATTTCCCTTTGCTCTTTGATAAATCGGCACAAAACTAATCGCACTTCAGGATCATGGGGTAAGATGTTTTGAACCGGCTTCTTGTGGTGTGGATGTAGCAGCTATTCTAAGTGTTCGATTAATGATAGTTTTAGACACTCTTATTTCTCTAATTAATCGTCTTGTACATAGTTCCGGATATTCTCCAATACGTTCTAAAATGTCTTTTTCAATTTCAGGGTATTCTTACAAAACGCGGCCTATTAATGGTTATTTAATTTTGAAACTTTTTTTTTATGTTTGTTTACCTTACATAATTATCTTCAGGAGCTAAGCGACCGGTTTCACAAAGACGTCTCTCCACTGCAGTAAACGTTGGAAACTTGGTGTATGTCGATTTAGAAACCTTTCAGAGTAAACTTTGGTACACATTCCTTGACAATGTCCAAAAACCAATAACATATCGGTATATTGCCCGGCTATGATGAAGACTTAGAAAATTTAAGTTTTTGAAATTATTATTAAGAAAATTTAGTAGTAAAAGTTACTTAATGGTGACAGTAGCTTTATTTAGTTGAAAATATGGCAAGATACCAATGTATAATATACAGATATGTTATTGGTTTTTGGATATTGTGAAGGAGTGTCAGAGTCCACAATGGGTCAAACAAGGAAAACTCTTTTGCGTTTGCCAGTCTTCAAAAAAAATTGCAATACCTTGTAATAGCTTTCGGCTGACTTTGGCAATTTACGTGTATCATCAGCTTCAGATGCGTTTTTGTCAGATCGGGGTTGCTTCTAGCTACTTCAATGAAGTATACCTTTCTTAACTGGAACAGATAGGGAAAAAGATTTATCAAGCCAAAAATGACATACACCGCGGCACAAAAAACGTATAGTGATTTTAAGGTCTCCAAATAGTCACTTGTGGC
>JARFJB010000057.1:142500-150000 GCA_036346205.1 Vesta saturnalis
TTCTACACCTCTACACCTCTCGAGATATTGCATCTGTAAAAATCCTTGTTTAACTCCCTGAAAACCTGAAAGCTTCCGTGAACTAACGTCACGTTCAACCACAACTAAATCTATCTCTTAGAAACCTCCCTTCCTTTACCTGATGGTACGCAGCTTAGGTTGCGTCATTATTTTGGTCATCCAACACATCGTTGGCAAGTTATTCGCTCTTCACGTTTACTCCACCAAACCAAGACCTCCTGCGTTATCCTTACCAACGGTATCCTTTATTAAATTGCTCTGTCTTCGGTTATTAATGTAAAACGATCTGTTTCGAAGGCAACCAACACACTCTCATTTCATATTCACCACTTTGATTATCTGTTCGAAAACGGCGTTTTATTGTTCGGAAGACATTACCCTTGCCATCCATACCGTTCTTCCCGCACCGTTTCCTAATAATTGTAACAACAAGCGTGGAACCCTGTCAGTCCGCTGCCCTAACTCTGATAAAAGCCACAGATCCGGTTCCTGCTTCAATGCAAACAATGAGCGTTTGTAGCGCTCCACGTGCGACTGTCCAAAGAAGCTATTAGGTCGAATTGGACAACACGTTCATACAAAAAGGAAAATAACCGGTTTTACTAGGTGGCTAAAAGTATCGACAAATAAAAAGTATTTTTTAAAAACGTAATATGTAAGGTTTAATTGTAGGGTTTTGGTGAATGTTGAATTTAAAGATGCTTGTTTTGCCAGTACACTGATTTCTCGTGAGATGCCAAAAAAGTGTTGTTGTCATTAATATTTTCAATAATATCTCTAATTTTAAGCTACAAAACTATTTTTACACTCGCACCATTTTATTTATTTAAACTTATAAACCAAAAAGAATTTTTAATGAGAATTCTAACAGAAATGATAAATTTGAATGCTCGATATTTAACTATAATGGTTTATGAAGTATACAATGATTTAATTACATTTCACCTAATTAATCAGTATCACAATGTATTCAAACGAAGCTTAGTTCTCTATTCAATCCATAGTTTAATGACGCTTCAGTATTTGCAGTTGTCCCTTGTTATTCAGTTTAGCATACATGAGTTACGTACAATTAAATTTTTATTGCACTAGATTAAACTATATTTTACTTTAAAATGTTGCAAAAAGTGTTTTTCGAATGAACGTAGAAAAATTGCTATTTATGCAACAAGTGCAATAAATGGGAGTTTATTGGCTGGATATTGAATTCAAGGTTTCTGCATTTGCTAGTACACTAATTTCTGGAGTGGTGTCAAAAAAATTCTCTTCTTAATCTATGTTTTACGGATATTTCTACATTTGCGTGCGTAACGTGCAATAAAACGTTGATTGCGCTAGTGCGCTAGGTGCAAAAGTGCAAAAAGTGTTCGTTTTTTCAATGAGCGTTGAAGCAATTATTTTTTGCGATTACGTTACCAAATGTTTTTGACATACTCTTTAATTGTCAAAACGTTACATGGTGAAAATAGTGGTAGATCGGGAGTAACAGTTAATGGATGGGTTGGTAGCCCAGTGGAAAAAGGCGGTGGGCGGGTTTCTAATTTATGGGTTTAGGATAGCTCGTAATACGTAAACACAAAAAGGGTTTGTCGCAAACCATTTGGGTGCCAGGATGTTTATAAATGTCAATAAACGGATCGTAGTACCTAAATGCGGAAGGTTCACAGCTAGTTCCAAACAAACAAAAAAAGTCGCTTACCTTTTTTTGTCGCAAGCCAGGTAATCCATTGAACTAACAGCAGGTAAGTTGGTTTCTACAAAGCTTCAAAATAGTTGCACGTACTTGCAAAACACTGACGTGCTAATAAACAGCTGATCGGTTCACGATCTATTTACTTCGTTTACGTTACCTCAAAACTTACCTCTTAAAATGAAATAATATCAACAAACACTCAAAACAGCGAATTATTTAGTAAATAAATCTCTCGAAAATCGTTACGTTAAAGCTTCGCTTAACAATAAAAAAATTGAACGTTGTCACTGTTTAGTTGCGTGAACCAAAATTTAAACTAAAATAAATAAACCACTCGGTAACTTGTACCTAAACAAAATATCTAATCTTTTAAACTTTGATCATACGTAAATAATAATAAAGCTGAAATAAAGCAATGAAATTACAATACTGTTAAACAGAAATGAAATAATGCTCTCAAGTAATTAACACTATTCGTAGCGTAATCAGAATAAAATAAACAGAATGCACAATGTGATATGGTTAATATACGGGGAATACACTTTTATACAATTAACGTAATCGCCTGAAGGGCTCCTAAGCAAAATTGTAAAGCGTATTTACCCGCCTGACAAATGCAATAAAAATAACCACACTTTATTAGTATTGCCAACAGAACCAAATGTATGTAAGTAATTACCTTTCCTTTGTACTGCGGTATAGGCAAATTTTCTGTAATTAACCTTGTAGGTATGAGATTGGTAGAAACTAACCTGCTGAATCTCCCCAACGCCGTTCTCCAATATAGTAAGCAACAGTCGACATCTTTTCAATTTCTAATTACGCGAGTTGAATCATGTAAGTTGTTTAAGCCAAAATAAGATGATTACCTTACTATATCATCTGGTTTAATATAAATACACATGAATTTTATTTACAACACGCTTTTTATATTTACAGCTTTTATCTGGCTAGCCGTGAATGTGGATGGATTTCGTAAAGAAATACTACTTATATTGAATTTGCAATCGTTAAATCCGAGAAAAACGTGTTTACATGCAAAAATGGGGAAAAGCACCATAATTCCCCTTCGATGTACATGTAAACAATGTCACTCCTGACACAACAATATAATGTTACAGGGGAGTACTCCTCAAAAATCCCCCCCAAGAGTGAATGGAAAAACTTTCCTACGAAAACTTCAATAACCCAGTGGATGATAAGTAGATTCAATACGTCCGAGCTAGACCAAGGCTCCCTTACAAATCTTTCAGTTTCCGCCATAATGTATCTTACGTCAAATAACCAATCATAAAAACCCATTTCTTCAAATCGTAAGCGCCATAAAAACGAAATGGGTTTGGGAAACCGAGTAATAAAATTACATCATAGCATCAATCTAGTTCGAGACAAATATCTTAGTCTGTATTTTTAACATAAATTTATCAAAATGAGTACCGACTTTCCGTCGCCAAAGCTTTGAATCTGCGTTTCGTGAACCAATTTAACTACAAAGTAAAATTTTTCAATGACGTAATTTTAACTCAAACTAGACTGGAATTAACGATACCTAAAAATAGGATTACCCATTATGTACACAAAAAATTTCAATTCCCAAATAAAGTCACTTTACCAATATATGATTGCCAACGCGTGGAACCTAATCGCAATTAAAAAAAACTTCAATCTATTAACAACAAACAAACCGAAAAATCTACACCTTATTCTCAGAATTGAGATACTAAATCCTGCTCCAATTTATAATAATCCAAACACCGCCAAAGTAAAAATTTGTAACTAAATTAATGATTCCAAAATTTATACTCGAATACATCCAAATTTTAATAATTCATATCCCATTCACGAGAATGGGTACTATAAACATCCTAAAGTTCGCTAAAACAAAAGAATCCATTGTATATTTTAACCTCACGTGAGAAGAAGTGGTTCGTTTCAACACAAGTCTTGAAATGTAATCTCAGTTTACCACTAGCGGTAAATGAGATTTCAATTTCTAGGAAACAACGATTGATTCAGAAGTTACACTTAGTTGTTACGAAAAACATGATAAGTAACAAAAAAGATAGTTTTTCACAAAAATTTTTCATGAAACACGGTGCAAGATGGCTCGATTTTTGCACACAGTGTATTTGACCACGAACGTATCGAGTGTGAAATCCTCACATCTAATGTATAAACACGCTTCTTTTGCAACTAGTTATTTAACTAGCTATTTTTCTACTGGTTAGAAAGAAAATATTCCATTGCAGTGGTTAAAATTCAATATTTAATGTTATTATAGAAAATAAATTAATATTGAAATATAACAATATTCGAAATTTCAAGCATTCTTAAAAGGTTAATGAAACGTTTCTCAAACAAAAAAGTCACATTTATGAAATTCAAGTCACATTGTGACAGATGCACGCCTACGGAGGTAAGTATATGTGGGCGTCGGAGTGGGCGTGGGCATGTACGTGTGCGTGTGGGTGCGTGTGCATGTGCATGTGAACGTGAGTGAGTAAGTGCATACGTGCACTCGTGTATGTATCCACCATATCTCCAGAACCATAACTTAAATTGTTGTACCTGTGCTTCATTTCATTTTCCTTGGAGCTTAAATTTTGGGAAATATCCAGCGTTAGGGAGGGGGGATTACTCACAGCTTTTGGTTTTTGTACAATACTTCTGAAGTAACTGCATATTTCAAAAATATAAAAGTACCCACGTACAGATCTTAAGCATATCGATTAATTATGTTCTATGCAATATTTTTGAGACGACGCGTAATTCTTAAATTTTCTTTCAATATCTGAACAAGGATTAACTTTGTAGGAACACGTAAACATATTTTTAAAGGTAATTTAATTTTACATAGCTTTTCTTTATAATGTTTCTTAATATAAAGCCAAATAAAACCTCAAGTAACATACCATAAAATACCAGTCATGCCAGAGGTAGGCAAAACAATCCCTGCCTCTTGCATATTTTTTATTTACAATTTTTCTCCATACTTTCCTACCTTTCCATATCTCCCTCGCTTCCGCAAGACCCATAGACTGCCAATGATACGCCTTTTTGTTTTTAAAACTCCTTATCTTCCTTTCTTTTATCATACACTCTACTGTATTCAGCCAAGTTTTACGCGGTCTACTAGGCCCGGTCTTACTTCTAACTTCATCCACGTATGTCTATTTTGTTAATTTTTGTTGCGCAATCTTTCGATGTGATCAAAACAACGAAATACTACTTTTATACCTATCAATCATGGTTTTTTCTTCGCCACACTCCTTCATTATGTACTTGTTCTTTATTTTATACCTTCTTGCTTTATCGCATGAGCTTCTCAGAAATCTGATGCCCATTACACGTATTTTACTTACGTGCCTTTTGTACCCATGTCTCACTTCCATACAGTACTGACAGGATAAACACGTCATTGTAGATTGCTCGTTACGCAGCTACTGTCATGCTTTCGTTTTTCATTATCGTCCGTATACTTCCAATCACTTTCCTTTCAGCATTGACCCGTCGTCCAATCTCGCCATCCATGGTACCGTCTGCAGTAAACATCCTACCCAGATATACCAACTCGTCCACTTTTTTCACAATTTCATCATGCAGGGTAAATACTCTACTCTCCTTTTCGCCTTCTCGATTGAACCCCACAATCTTAGTTTTATTAACGTTTACCTTTAGGTCTATGCTCCCACAGACTATATCAAACTTCCTAAGGGATGTTTCGCTTAATAAGACTATGCGATCTGCATACACCATAATTCGTGCGTTTATGTCATAAACCATTACACTACTTGGATGGGTACATGCGTGTCTAGCACATTTATCCAAGTATACAATGAACAACTACGGTGACATCACACAGCCTTGTCGCACTTCTTGCTCAATACAAAAGTATTCATTCACACCTCCTCTCACCCTAACGTATGCCGGCTACCGTTATATACTGCTCTTATTGCGATCACCTGCTGGAAAGCAACCATCTGATCGACACATCCTCTCCCTAGCATGAAACCACCCTGCACATCCCAAACTTAGTTTGGGTAGTTTCACGTACTCTATCAATCTTCTAAGTAGTTGATGACGTACACTGAGCAGACTTATTCCTCTATAGTTTTTGCAATTACCTTTGTTTCACTTACTTTTCCACACTTAACAATAATTCACAAAATCTCGGCACAATGTTTCCACCTTCATATTTTAGCATTTTATCAGCGATTTCATCCACACCTGCTCTTTTACCGTTTTTCAACTTTCCTGCCGTTTTCCCTATCTCATGTAACCTCAGTTTCATTCAATATTCCTTCTACATTCTCTTTATTAAACTCTTCTCTCTTATTTTCCTCGCTACCGTACAGCTTTCCGAAATATTTTTGCCATTATTTCTTCACTTCAGAATCTTCCCATACTGTTTTGGGCACGCTTTGTATTTTTGACCCACTTCCAAAAGAGTTTTTTGTTTCCCTCAAAATCAATCTGCATTTTCTTTCGTTCGGTAGCTGTCACTTTCTCTGTACTTATTCTGACTGCTTCATTCGCTTATTTGTTTCTTAATCTGTACACCTCATACAACCGCTGCTTCTCAGTCTCATTTTTTAAGCAATCGTTGCCGTGGACGCATCTTTTTTCTTATATACTACCTTTTTTACCGATTCAGTCCACCAAGCACCCTTTTTCTGCCTCCAATAGTCGCTCTTCCGCATATCTGCATGCCACAATAGACAACACAGTCTTGCAAGCTTATTCACGCCATCAACGTCATTGTCTTTTATTTGTTCGTTCCACACTGCCTCATTCACATTCATCACTCTACTCACAACATCTGAATATTATATTCGCGCACCTCTATTCACAAGTTTGTCTACCCTAATCGTGGACGTTTGGTTTCCATCTCCAGGCCCACTTTTGCCTTAAACACACTCTCTATGCAACCAAAAAGTGGTCCGATCCACACTCCGATACGCGCATTACTTTTACATCTCTCACCTGGTTTCTAAATCGTTCATCATACACTATCAAGTAAATCATACTTTTAGACTCACCTCTTTTACCATATATACATATGCACATTTCTATGCTTAAACCACGCATTAGATACAAACATGCATTCCACGTAGCAACTCGCCATTCTTTTCTTACTCTGTCGTCAGCAACAAAGTCAAATAAGTCTAAAACTTAATTAAATAAGTTTGAAAATGTTTAAATTGTATTAGTGATACATTATATACCTTTTAACCTCTATCTGACATGAAGGATTAAAAATCTGAGATAGATTACTGCGGTTTTTACAATGTTACCTATTTTCGTTATCTACGTATTACAAAAGAGGTTGCATAATAAAACTATTATTGTTAACATTATTTCATTTCTTTTAATTCCCAATGTGTAGGTTGGAAGGTCGTGTGTTCTAAGACTAGATTTTTAAGATTGTATTGGCGATTGAATCATTAGGTGCTTGTCGATGCGATGAACTTTACCGTTTCAACGTAAATGATACTGACTATGTATGTACGCAGCGATCAAGTAACCGTTATTAAAGGTTCCATTATGTAACATAATTTATTTATTATTTATTAATAGCGAAGCATCATAAAGAAAAATTTACACAAGTTATCTTTTAATGTTACAGTTATTGTAATCGATATAACATTAGTGATTCTCATATGTCAAATGCGAATTAGAAAAATTTTATGTAAATAAAGTGATCATATTTTAAATGCTTTTAAGCTAATTAGATTTACTCCACCGGAATACTAACATTTATAAATTTGAACCTCGGACATCAAAAT